>CAUZXS010005073.1:0-470278 GCA_963585895.1 Sepioteuthis lessoniana | reverse complement strand
GGGTGACATCTAATAGCCCCAAGAAATCACCTGACCAGGGGAAGGAAGAGAGAAGCCAAATGATTGGCTGGGACCCCAAAACGAAAGTGGGGACTCCTTCCCCTCAGCGGAAGTAAATAATAAGAAAGTTAGTTGTTTGGCAGGGTTCGTAGCGGGCAGACGGACCAAAGCCAGTATTCCGGGTTGAAGACAAAAGAATATCTGAGACACGAGGGACCCCAGGTTCTTCAAGCCAGTGTAAAAAAAAAATAGAATAAAGTCTATTAGCCCATGAAAGAAAAAAGATTCTCCAGTGGAACCCCGTCGAAAAATAAGATAAGTAACTTTGGGACTATTTATCCTATATACCCAAATTTTATATATACCACTCTCTCTCTCTCAATTTGAAGAAAAACAGAAGTCAAGAAAAGACATTTATATTCGTGGACTGTCCATTTATTATATGTTTGACACTTTGAAAGTGTATCTCTTTGTATAGTAAAGGATTTATGTATTTTAATGTTACCACGTGGTCGAAGTTGTTCTTGGCCGTATCTTCTACGAATTTGTTACCTCATGCTTCCTTTTCAGATTCTATTTGCCTTATGTTATCTTGCTTAGAATTGTCCTATTAATTCCTCTAAAATATCACACGGGAAACCGGAGTTGCCGACTACTACAATATAATATTATTACGACTAAAACCTATAGGTCCATATCTTCTGCTGTCTGGGGGAGGAAGTTTAGTGACCTGGTGGGTGTGTGGATAGTGTGAAATTTGGAACCCCTTGCCAGCGGCGGTCAGTCTAGCCCTAAATTAATCCCTCACGTAATATGCCAGGTCTTATATGCCTGAGAGAAAAACTCTTAACGAGGACTTATTCTATAGGGGATCAAGTGCCAACCTGCCCTGTCTTCACACGTGCGAAGTAAAACCCCGTTCTGGGATAAAAGTAAACCTTTTGCGTCACAATAGTCAATTTCCTGGATGTGACTCTAGACCTCTCGAATAATTCTCATAAACCGTTCATAAAGACTAATCAGAACCCATCATATATTAATATTAATTCTAATCACCCAAAAAACATAATTAAACAAGTCCCTAAAGCAGTAAATTTAAGAATATGTAAACTATCAGCAAATGAAAAAATTTTCAAAGCAGTAGTAAGATGTATATAGATGCCCTTAAAAATAGTGGTTTTAAGGAAGAGTTTAGGTATCTAGAAGAAAATATAACACATCGGGCGTTTGGTGGTTTCACCCAAACCTCTTCTCCAATTTGGATTCTGACTGGTCCCTGCTCATCGATTTCTTGGGATGTATATTTTGGGTGCCTCTATTCATAGTTAAAAACTGATCTATGTGGCACTGTGTCATCTCTCTGTCCGACCTTGGGAGCCATGTTGTACCAGAATGTGGCCTCTTCAAGTGATACCCCTCCCCTCTCAGCTATTGCTTTCACCGTCCGATGATGTCACTCTACTATTCCATTTCCTCCGGGCCTCCGGGCTGCCCTGTAATAGCTTCTTATCTTCCATTTTCTTAGCATCGTCTGAAAATTTTCTGAGCCAAAACCAGTGCCATTGTCCATTATCACCTCCATTAGTGGACCACATTCAAGCATCACCTTTTCCAATTCCTCTGCAACTGCTGATGCCGATTCTGCATGCAACTCCCTCCATATTGCCAGTCTACCAGGTCCACAGTCAATCATTGACAAGTATGCTCCCCCACGATAGTGTGTTATGTCGATAGCTAATCTTGTCCAATTCTTCAAAGTCCCAATTTCCCCAGGATCATGGATATTTGACATCGGACGCAATTCTTAACCACCTTCTGAACTTCTTCCCGTTTTATATGTGGATCAACTTTCCGCACCAAATATAACGTTCTTTCCACTCCCATGTGGTGCATGCCATGCAACTCTTCTAGTTCTCCAATTCCTAGACAGCATACCGGGACCTCTTCTTTCTCAACTAACCACTGTTTTTTTTTCCGTGTTAGAGCATCTGCTTTGTTTCTCTCTGATGGCACAAACACTGCCTTTATTTGCAGTTCAAATTCAGATATCAACTCTCCAAGTATCCCTAATCTCCGCTTTATAATCATTTCTCCAGCACCCTTTGTTCGTATTCTTTCACTCTCCTCCACTGTAGAGGTCACCCAACTTAGTACCGTGGCTGAATCAGTTCTTATTTCGATTTCTCTCAATCCCCATTTTATGGCTACATTGATGCCTTTCAGAACAGCGTCTAACTCGGCCACGTTAATATGATTATAATCATTTTTTTTTCCTCAACCATGTCGCATCCTCCGCCACCAAACGGCCAATCTCCATGACCACGCCTGTCACAATACTGCTTGCATCACACCACTTCTCTTTTTGTTTCAGGTATGTGCCAAGCTCCGGTAACAGGGTCTTTCTTTTCTACATCAACTAGAATTCCCTGTATTACCTCTCGAGTTTTACAATCAACTCTGCCCTCCCAGTCTACTCCACAAACTTTTCTTTTTATATAACTACATGCCAGTCACAGCCATCCAGCAACTGGATAGTGCCCCAACAATTTGCCACAGATAGAAAATAACTCCCATCTACTTATTTCTTCCTCTATCTCTGTGATCTCGTTGCCTCTTCTGAACATCAACTTTCCCGTCTTGTTCATAAGCTTGAGGCCCAGTGCCGCTCCTCCGTCTGGGGACTCTGGTGATTTTGCTGTTAGCCCAAATCCTTTCAGATATTCCTCAACCTCTTTTGTCGATATCTTTGTTACATCCACCATTATATCATCGAGGCCACCGATGTACGAATCGGTGGCCTCATTTGTTTTGCTTCCTTTCTTCAACACCGTTTTTTAACACGGCTGCCATAATCTTCGGCACAACATTAAGTCCAAATCCTAACCGTGTCAGGCAATAAGTTTTTCCTTTATAGCTGAACAGCTGGTACTACCATAGTTCCTTTGCTACATGTAGCTGTAACTAGGCAGACTTAAGGTCCACAATAGCAGTTCCTCCTTCCAACCGTCTCCACTTTCTCATCTTTTCATCGCACACGTCTATTATATCGCTCCCGGTGTGACACGCCACAAAACGGTTCAATTCACGGAAGTCTAACACTGGTCCGACTTTCTTTTTTGTGACCTGGAACACTGCCATCAATGGTAACGCACCTTTTCCTTTTCCCTTCCATGGTACAAGGATACCGTCTGCAATCCATCTTTCCACCTCCTCCTCAAACTCTGAGTTTTTCTCACTTTCCAAGGAGTTCTTATAAAATGTCACTCTATTCTGTAACACTGGTGGCTCTCCCTTCCATTTCACAGTCCATTTCTCTCCATCGAAATTTGCTTCAAAGTCTTTATCCTCAATTTTGCAAACATTCAGCCGATGGGCAGCCACGGCACAGTGTACATCTCCAAACTTCACCTCGGCTTCCTTTATAGTCACACCTCCCATCTCATTGATTACGTCCATTCCAATTATGATGTCGATCCCGTCAATGATGCGATTCATTAATATCGCTTCCAATTTTACTCGTACTCCACGTACTTTAATCTCCACTTGCTGGGCTCCTTTACATTTTATGTCCCTCCCATCTACTGCTTTCACAGTGCCACATCTACCGCATTCACTCATAAGTCTGGAATTGACTGAAGTGGTGGTGCACCCAGTATCGACAAGTGCGGTCATCACCGTGTTATTCACCACTACTTCTATTATTGGAAGAGGCCAATACTGCGCTTTCAGTCTGTTTCCGGGGTAACTACTGGCGCAGAACCCTCCCGTCCTTTTCCCTGAATCTGAGTAAAATACTTTGCCATATGGCCAAACTTTCCACAATTGTAGCATATTACTTTAGCTCTAGGTATCTCCGTACAATCTTTAATATAGTGTGGTCCTTGACATTTAAAGCACTGAAGGCTTGACAACCCCTTTTGAGCTTTATTTTTCAATGGATTGCTTTGTGCACTCACTCCCACCGTCTCAGTTTCTTGCATCCTTTTGCTTACTTTGACGGTTACTGTATCTTTGTTCCGAGGTTACATTATCCTGAAATGCCAGGGAGAATCTCTGGCGACAGTACCGTACCACCCAAGCTCTAAATATTCTCCGGAACTAGTTATATTTTATTGATAGCTTTGAAAGCCCGTATAACTAGCCAAGTATAAAGCTTGCATATAGGTTTGATTTTTCAAGATACAGACGAATGAGGATGTCTCAAGGGTCGAGAGGGCGATGTGATATAAATGAACATGTGAAGAATTCCGAACCAGACAAACAATATGACGCGTGGTTGTTTTTTTTTCTTTTCTTTATATATGTATCTTTCTTATATATTTTATTTCAAAGAAAGTTCAATTATAACAACAGAAAAACAACAAGCAAAGCAAATACAAAAAAAAAATACAGAAATGTGGAGGACAAGTCGCTTCCAATAAGACTAAGTTCTCCTTTTTCTTTTCAACTCGTCTTAAACTTACACCCATATCTTCTTGTCCCCTTTACAATTAAAGGGAGGGAACCTCCTCATTCTCCTCCATATTTGTTTACTTATTTTCTTTTTCTTTCCCTTCTTTTAGCGAAGAACAAAAGTCTCTCCTCTTTGTCTTTAAAGTGGATATACAATTTTTAAAAAATATGTTTTCCGCCGAAACTGGCTGCTAATGAACAACTTCAAAAAATGTTTCTTTGGATATTCTTGATACGGTTCTTTATTTAGGTTACGTATATCATTTGTAATAAAATTTTTGACTAACCTTTTTCCTTTCCTGTTATTTTTTTCTTATATTCGTTAATTTCTTATTAACGAGTCGCAAAGCACCATTTTTTTTCTTTTACGTTGAGCCTCAGTCTTGCCCAACGGAGTTGACGGCTTCTATTAGGCCATTCTGTTACGAGAATTTCACCTTTCACCGGACCACGTGAAGAGGCGACCTTTCTCTTCCTTGGCGAAGCTTGGAACTGACTTTTTGGCTTTCGTTCTTTTTGGCGGTCAAACGTCCTCGCTGCTTCTACCAATCGCATGTCTGTTCCCTATCTGGGTCAAGACCTTTGCCCCTTTTCAGTTGGTCCTCTGCTGTTGCTAGGGCTCGAAAACCCTCCAATTGTCTACCTTACTTCCGGTCCTCATAGCAGTCCTTGGTTTCCTACATTTTAACCCTACCGTGGCCGCTGGGCTGTCACATTACTAATAGCCGTGCAGTTGGTAACAACTTGCTAACGTCCATTCTTTCTATGTGAGTTAACTGCTATAGTGCCACAGATACATCATCTGGGAATCCCGTAACGAAAGACAGTTTAGCTGTATGGTCCAGCCCTATCCCTACATATCCTGCTAGTCCAGCTAATCTTTTGATTGTATTGGCATAGATATCGACTGATTCTCCTGTCCACTTGAATCATTTCAGCTTTTCATATTCCTCAAAAGGCCTTTCAGTGAATGTCATCACTAGTCTCATCTCTATCTGTTCTGCCCGTACTTGGTCTTCATTGCTCATCTCAAGGTAGAGAACAAGTGCATCTCGATGCAGAAAGAGAGGAATGAAACTCGCAAGGTCTCTCACCTTTTGTAACTTAGCTACCAGTTTCACCTTTTTTATCCACCCAGCTACATCACCTTCTCCACTAAAAGGTGGTATAACATCCTTGCCCAACCTCAGTAGCCCTGATTCCATGATCTCTTTGTGCCGAAATAGCTTGCAAAGGAAAAAGCGGTCTCGGAACTCCTTCACGCCAACTATCAGAATAACACGACTTCGCAACTCATGCCAACTCCTCCTAACTCAATATCTGCTCTCCGCTTTCAGAATAACACTCTGCCTCACCAATTTGGTCTTTTTATAGCCTCTTCTCCTCATATGCAAATTACCTCTACTTGCATATAAGGAGTCCACAAACTCACATTCCTCTTTTTTCTTCTCCCAACGGTCAAACGCAGACGCAATCTGAATAATGTATTTCATTACTTTTTATACCTTTTGGAAGCAGTTTTGACGAGTGCACGTTTTTCTCTAACCACTAACGTTTCCCAAGGGACTCTATATTTAGTTCTAGGTTTTGTTGGAATACACTTTGATGCCGCCTCAAGGTGTGCTTCAACAAAATTTTCATATTCGTCATTTGGGGTACCTTTTTCTGTCTTCTCTTGTAGTGCTTCGAATCTGTTTCTTAATTCTAATGCATATTTGTCTCATATCTGTGTTGTTAAGTAGAGCCCAGTCATAGTGCTTAGTTGTCGCGGTTCGTGTGGCGTTTTTACGTAGGCTTAGTCGTACTTTGGCCGTAACTATTCGACGATCGGAGGACACACTCTCGAAAGAGGAGTATGCCTCGCAATTCATCGCACTGTTTTTCCATTTCCTGTTTATAAGGACGTAGTCTATCTGTGCTTTACTCTTATTCGCATATGTGTAGGTCCATAATTTCCCCTCCCTTTTTTGAAAGTTTGTATTGAGGCATGTTAATCTATTTTCTATCATGAAATCAATTAGATGTTGTCCATTCCTGTTTGATGTGTTGTGTAGGCTGTATTTGTTGTTTCTGTTTTTCCCCGATTTGGGCATTCATATCTCCGCCAATGACTAGCAGGTTGTGTTTCGGAATGCTACGTACTAGGGAGGATAGATCCTCGTAGAAGGTGACTAGTTTGGTTTCTTTGCTAACATTGGTAGGGCTGTAGCAGGAGATAATTGTTGCTTTGGGTTTGCCATTAAACGTTGCGGCCATCATCCTAGGTTGTATTCTCTCAATGCTATTAAGTGTTTTTAACGCTCTTGGTTCTATAAGCATTCCCACCCCTCCTACCGATGCATTGACAGAGTTTTTCCATGCCGATACAGTCACCAGCATTCATCCATTGCCAGTTTCGTGATATTTGATATCTTCGGTGTGTGTGTATCGGTGTTCTTGTATGCAAATTATGTGTATCTTATGTTCCACGGCTGATGCAGTTAGCTCTGGTAGTTGACCTATTCTATTTAGGGTTCTCACGTTAAATGTCGCTATCTGTATTGTTTGTTTGCATTTTAGTACTTTTTGTTGTTTGAGTTCTGTAGCTGATTTTTCAAGGACTGAGGCCAGAGCTCCAACCTCAGCAGAACGCGCCCCTTTTTTACCCGCGTGAAGAGTGATGCGGTTTATGTATGTGGTTTGAGTGTGGGTCATGGTTATCTTTCGATGGCTGTTTTTATTCTCATCTTTAGAAGTCACTCTTATAGATGTGCAGCAGTAGTTCACCGATCAAACTGACAATCCTGAGCGTTAAGCCGCAAGACTCACACGTTCAGGAAATGTTAGGCATTGCGCATTCAAATACCTTCACGTACATCATGCTGCTTCCCATGTGTACGTGTAAAAAAAAAAAAAAAATTTTAACCTTAAGTTTTAACTTAGTTAAAGTCCAGGACTGCTGTATATTTATATTCAAAGTAATTTTGGGGTATATCTTATCCTGTCATCCGATTCAGGCCCTAACATGTTTTTACTTTTTTTTTTTTTTTTTTTTTTTTTTAAGAGAGAGGTAGATTTCGATTTTGACTTGGATTGCTTTGTTTTTTTTTATTAACTGCTATGAGGGTGAGCAAACAGACTTCTAAGCTTTAGAAAAGATTCTAAAGAATTCGACCAAGGTCGTTAAATTTGTTTGTTTTTTTTACTGCTAAACATGTCCATGAAATACACTATATTCCTCATTTAAGAACACAATATAGTAGAGACTTAACACATAATTATTTAAAATCAAATATGTGCATTTTTAAATGAACAGTTTAGTAGAATAAATTTACTGACCTCTTTGAAAACACTTCTGGAAATGTGCACTCAAACAAACACAAATGCCCGAAAACTAGAAAAGGCACAATATCAATTAGCAGGAATATATCTAAAAGAACAGGCAGAATACATACAAAATCAGATAGATAAGATTAGAGACTCAGTGGAAGATAGACAATCCAGGATAGCCTGGCAAACAATAAACGAACTAAGTAGAAGGAAGAGCACAGCCAAAGCAAAATTGAAAGCTGCAAGCCAACAAGAAAGAGTAAAACTGTGGGAACAGCATTTCAAAAATCTACAAGGAAACCCACCGAAAATAACGGATGAACCGATCACCAGAATTATCAGTAAGCAATTAGACATTGAACTAGGTCCTTTCACCAAAGAAGAACTCGACTCAGTTCTTAGAAGAATTAAAAATAGGAACGCTGCAGGTCTGGACGAGATTCCCCCAGAAGTATGGAAGACTAGACAATTCGACAATATACTGCTCCGGCAATGCAACGCAGTCTATAGTCAAAATAGGATAGAAAGATGGATGAAGGGATGCATCCTTCCTTTCCCTAAAAAAGGCGACCTTGGACTAGCCAAGAACCACCGAGGGATAACACATCCATAGCAGCCAAAATCTACAATGCTCTACTACGAAACCGCATAAAACTCAAAATAGACAACATCCATAGGAAAAACCAAAATGGCTTTCGGAGAAATAGATCCACAACCTCACAAATATTGACCATCCGTAGAATCCTTGAAGGCGTTTGGGCAAAAAACCTTCAGGCGACATTACTATTTGTCGACTTTACCAAGGCCTTTGATTCCATCCACAGAGGGAAGATGGAACAAATCCTACTAGCATACGGCCTACCAAAAGAAACCGTAGCAGCAATAATGATTCTCTACAGAAACACTAAAGTGAAAGTACATTCACCAGATGGAGACACAGAATACTTCGACATTGCTGCAGGAGTACAACAAGGAAACATGCTAGCCCCGTACCTCTTTATCATCTGTCTAGACTACGTGCTTAGAACTTCGATCGACAAAATCAGAGAAAATGGCTTCGAGCTGACTAAGAGAAGAAGCAAAAGATACCCCGCAAAAACAATCACAGACGCTGACTACGCTGATGACTTGGCGTTACTGGCGAATACACCTAATCAAGCAGGACACTACTGCATAGTTTGGAACGAGCCGCAGCTGGCATTGGCCTCCATGTCAATGCACACATAACTGAATATATGTGTTACAACCAAACGGGCAACATTGCCACACTAGACAGAGCCTCTCTGAAACTAGTAGACAAATTCACCTACCTAGGAAGTAGCGTCTCATCAACCGAAAAAGACATCGACACACGTCTGACGAAAGCATGGACAGCTATCGATAGGCTCTCGATCATATGGAAATCAGACCTAACCGATAAAATGAAACGCAGTTTCTTCCAGGCAGCGGTTGTATCAATACTGCTATATGGATGCACTACATGGACGCTAACTAAACGGCTGGAGAAGAAACTAGACGGAAATTACACAAGAATGTTGGGAGCAATATTGAACCAGTCCTGGCGACAACACCCCACGAGACACCAACTATACGGACACTTGCCTCCCATCACGAAAACTATACAAGTTAGACAAACCAGACATGCAGGACACTGCTGGAGAAGCAAGGACGAGCTCATAAGTGATATACTCCTATGGACCCCCCACATATGGCCGTGCAAAAGCAGGACGACCAACTCGAACTTACATACAGCAACTATGTGAGGACACAGGATGTAACACAGAAGACCTGTCGGAGGCGATGAATGATAGGGAGAAGTGGCGAGAGAGGGTCAGGGATATCCGTGCAGGCGACACGACATGATGATGACTTTTTATGCCACACATTTTTAATCATACGTTTAATTTGTTCATCAACAATAGAGTTAGGAAACCCAATATTGATGAGAGCCTGTTTTATGTTTTCTAGATGATATTATGTAGTGCCAATGTCAACACCAATCAAATAAAAGGTCCATCTATGAAAGCTTTCATGGAACAACTGGTGACCCGCCTCCAAGGGCTCTTTAAATGGGTTGCTATGAAAATAAAGCCTTCAAAGTGCCGAAGTTTATCGTTGCTGAAAGGAAACTGCAAAGAAATAAAGTTTTCTGTCAGTAGAAACAAAATCCCTACGATCTGCGAAAAAAGCGTTAAGAGTCTCAGTCGCTGCTACTCCCTTCCACTGACTGATCGACATCGCTGGTAGGGCCTAAGGAAACAGCTACAAGATGAATGACGCTCCATTGATAAATGTGACCTCATAAACAAATATAAAATATGGTGCATTTATTTTGGATTAATTCCTAAATTTGCATGGCCATTGCAATTATATGAAGAAACAAAAATTGAAACAATGGAGTAAATCAGTAAATTTATAAAAAAATTGGTTGGGAGTACCTAACTCCTTAACTAACATGGTACTATATAGTTCATCAACAAAACTAAAACTTCCAACGTTGTCACTTGTTGAGGAATATAAATTAGGAAAAGTGCAACTTTTCCAGATGCTGCGTGACTCTTGTAACCCACTGGTGAAGAATGTGATAACCAGTCGGAAATGGAAGGCAAAAATAGCTGTTGAGAATGCAGAATCGGATGAAAGAAATAATTAGCACAGTGGAAAATGGAAAAGCAGGACGAGGCTTATATCCACAGCATTGGTGGTCTAAAGAATCCTTGTTAAACAGAAGAAAAATGGTGTCAGAAGAAATCCATCATCTTGAGGAAGTTGGGCGTTTTGCTACAGCTGTAGGACAAAGGAAACAGGGCTCATGGACGAAGTGGGAGAATGCAAAAGACAGAGCTGTCACATGGAGAGACCTCAAGCACATGGAACCAAAGAAATTAAGTTTCCTCATAAAAGTAGTCTACGACATCTTACCAACACCAGTCAACCTTCATACTTGGGGGTTAACTACATCTGACCGATGCAGAGCATGTGGGAAAACTGCGAGCCTCAAACATATTCTCACTGGATGGGAGTAGGCTCTAAGTAGCTATACTTGGAGACATAACGAAGTCCTGGAGATTTTTTCTGAGGTTTCAAAAGCATGTTGTGAGACTGCCAATAAAGCGCTAAATATTATCAACAACAGAGCAATTCAGTTTGTTAAAGAAGGAAATATTTCGAAAATTGCATGTAAAAATATGCGTAACCGATTTAAAACATAATTTCCGACTGAAATAGCGTTAATGACAAAGCGTTCAGATATTGTCATTTGGTCCGTTAAAGCAAAAAAGTTTTCGTTATTGAGTTAACAGCCCCTGATGAAGAAAATTTCGACTGGGCACATCAGCGTAAGTTGGAAAAATATGAAAATCTGCGAGAACAATGTGTCAGAAATGGCTGGATAACGAATGTATTTCGGATGCAGGGGTTTTATTGCCAACTCAACCTCCGTTTTCTTAACTAATCTTGGACTTCTTCCATCAGACAAGAGGAAATACATGGAACAGATGCCAAGATAAGGATCTAACTGCATGAGCGTGGATTTCTCAATTCAACAGAGCAACTACAATCTGACAAAGTCTGGTGGTACCATGAGTTACTGCTGGGGCGCTCTGGGTTAGTGGTAATGATGCTTCGGCCCCGAAACCATGACGGAACCCTGAGTTATCATCTGATGAAGGCTTTGTTAGAAGCAAAGCTGTTGTATAAAGATCAGTTATGGTAATATACCTATATACATATATTCACGCATATATATATATGTATATAGACACACACAACTCTGGCTCAATTATTCATCATGGAACATAATATGAACAAACAATTACATTAGATCAAAAAACAAATGCTAAGTTGTTACCAACAACATCACATAAAAACGAAAATTCATTTTCATATTTGCTATTGAAAATGCTATGCAATATAGTGAAACAAGTAGAGGTAAAAATAAACATTCTATACCAAAAATTTCTTCCAGTTTGTCATTAATACCACACACACACACACACATATATATATATATATATATTTAAAAATTCATATATACACACACATAGGTACTTAAGAATATATATTATATTACATAGTACTGTCTGTGACACATTGATATATATATTTTTCTCTCTCTCTCTCTCTATATATATATATATATATATATATATATATATATATATATATATATATATATGCTCTATCAATGATATTCAGCAGTATTTAACTATACTGCAATATTTTGTCCTCCATTAACTCATCAACTGAGCTAGTAAGAACCATAAACCTATATATATATATATTCACACACAGGGAAATTGTGTACACTCATAGAGAAATATATATATATATATATACACACACAGAACAATGTATACATATCTACACACCCATATATATATATATATATACACACACAAACATTTCTATGTATAGATATTTGTGAAAATGAAAGTTCATATAAACCTTTTCTCATTTCCATAAAAATGAAGCAAAGGAACCAAAAAAAAGGGTGAAGTTTTAGACATACCACTGACTTGCTTGTTCGAATTCTCTAAATCGTCATTGATTTGATTGTACATGCTTATTATTTCATCAGCCTGTTGTGTTATTGATTCTTCTTTCGAGTTATGCACTTGATCGGCTAATTCAAAATAAAAATAACATCATGTGATTTGTCAATGAAAAGGATGGAAAATATTTCAAAT
The DNA here is from genome assembly GCA_963585895.1 of Sepioteuthis lessoniana. Lineage (NCBI taxonomy): Eukaryota > Metazoa > Mollusca > Cephalopoda > Myopsida > Loliginidae > Sepioteuthis > Sepioteuthis lessoniana. Next base: position 457,829 of record CAUZXS010005073.1, on the reverse strand, counting down.
AGATTTCAGGGGACAATGGGACCTTTTAAGGAAAATAAATAACAGGCAGAATGCCTACTTAGTGAGCAACCGAGACGGTCAGTGTCAGATCACCAGTGACCATGAAACACTTTTAAACTGACAGCCTCAAAAATCTGTGTTTGCTATCAACTCTTTATCTACTAACTTAGGGAATGAAAAAAAAAAAGGATGAAGATTAATTTCGTCTACTCATCTACATCTGGATTTTACTATCATCTTCAATCAAAAAAGACACCAAACTGCCATCATTCATTCACGCTTGCTAACTCCAATAATATACTGTACTGTGATCAGTCCCTCATTAGAAATACTGCCACATCTTTACCAAAGAACTCTTTTCTTTGGACTGCTCAAATTCTCATTCTGTGCGCAATAAAAAATATTTGAGCAAGCCTCTTATTTTTCTTTGAATTTCTAGGGACATTTGCTACTCTTTGAATGTTAAGGAAGAGACAATATCCCACAGAAACTATTACTGATTATGCAGATGATATAGCATATATAAATATATCAACTCAAGCTGTATCTCTGCTGTATTGTTTGAAACAGCAAAGGTATAGGGTTCTACATTAAGTCAAAACATTCATGTGTTCTACACAAGATTGTGCTATCTCCTCATTAAATTGCAAGCCTCTGAAATTAGTAGACCAGGACTCATACCTTGGTAGCAAGATCTCATCTACTGGAAGTAATGTCAACATATGCATAGATTAAGCTACTGACAGGTTAATGACCATATAGAAATTCTGATCTTTCTGATTGTAATAAAATGAAAATTCTTCTGAACTGTAGTTGTATCAATACTGTTGAATGGCTACACCATCTGGACTTTAACAAAACACTAAGAGAAAAAGCTAGATGGGAATTATACAAGGATGCCTCATGCTTTTTTGAACAAATCAGGAAGCAGCGCCCCAGAAAAACAGTAGCATCTCATAAACCATCCATGTAAGATGAACAAGAAATGTGCTCGATGAACTAAAGATGAACTCATAAGTAACATTAGCCTACTACACATGTGAACACCAATATTGGTCAACCAGCAAAAAATTAAATTCATCAGCTCTGAGCAGACACTGGGTGCCGTCTAAAAAACTATTCAATAGAAGCAGCATCCTATAAAAAAGAGGTTGAATAGCCACTTAGCTTCCATTTTCCAAATCATCTAGATAAAATGGACTGGGCAATGATGGAGAAGTAAGGATGAACTTATAAGCAACATTGGACTACGACATATGGTCACACCAATGTTGGCCAATTAATATAAACTTACATTTATCAGCTTTGTGCAGACACTGAAGATCATCAGCAGGACTTGGCATGAACAATGGCAAGAAAGAGTGAAGTGAATTCATCAGCAGGACTTGATCATAATAGTTTTGCAAGGTTAATCACTTGATAAGGTTTAATTATTGTCTGCCGCCTCATTGTATTCTGAGAAATTCATGATGATAGATATTTGTTGATACTTACTGGGGATTGTTTTTGATGCTTCTTCCTCATCTTCAATTTCAGTTTCATCCTTCTGCATTTCAACTGTTTCAGTCTGAAATGGAAATGATTATCAGACTTTTAGTATTCTGTAAGATTACAAGAAGAAATGTATGTAGTCACAAAAAAAAAAAAAAAGAAAGAAAAATGCCCTTGGAATGACTAGTGGGGAACAAGACTATATCACCTATTTTAGGGACTTAAGAATTAATGACCTGATGCTGAACCCGGTGTAGTCAGGAAAAAAATGCTGTCATCAACAACAACACAATATGTAATCCTTAGCTTGACTGCTGCTTCAAGAAATGTAGCTCTATTTATTTCTTCTTGAGGTCAGTCATTTTCATAGGAGGAGAATCACTTTTACACTTGCTTTGTACATGCATATTTTATTTTTAATATCACCCTCTTGCTACTCGCCACAAGTGGGGACAAGGCATTTTATCACATACCCCCTTGATCTTCAAGATCAGTACTTGGTCTCAAAATCCTCCATCCAAGCCAGATGTCTTTGCTCGTGTTGCGACCTTCATACAGGTTCTTCTTGAGAGACTTCATCAACAACCTCTTAATCTATATTTAGTACATGATGCAGCACTCCATCGACTGTCACTTTGTTCTCTATGATCCCATTGCCGCTCAAGTGGTATGCAGATCTAAAGTATCGCCTAACACCCCACTTCTCACACAGCTCTCTAAAAACTTCTGAACAGAATCCTACACCATTATCTATCAGCACCTCTTCTACTGGCCCCCTCTCCAGAAACACATCTTCAACAATACTCTCTATATCTTTTGCTGTCTGCTCTGATTCTTCACCATATTGCTACTGTACCATGTCCACAGTCAATCATGGATAGGTAGGTATGGGTCATGGCAATAACGCATGATATCAATGGCCAACCGCTTCCAATTTTCTGCCACATGCAGCTCCCCTTTTCGTGCCTGGACAGTACAGGGTCAAAGGATTGAGACTCCCTACATTGCTCTATGACACTTTCATTTAAGTGTCAAGGAGTTGGCTGGCGAAATCAATTAAAGGAAATTAATTAATTTTATTAAATCATGATAATAAGTATTTTATTAAAAATAAATTCATTTTGGGTGTCCAAGTATTTTTTAAGAACCGTGTATAAAATAAATATCAAGTGATTAAGTACAAAAAAGTTTGAGATCCGATCAGGGCTTGTTGACCTATAAATCTGTCCCCCAAAAAATAAACATCTGCACACCTGCAAAGAGCTGTCAAAAGAGCCATCGGATTTCAAAGCGTAAACAAAAAGATGTATTTTTAAAATAGCGGACAATTTGGGTTGGTGTCACCAAGTTTGGCACAAGGCCTTGAATCACTAAATCATTGGTCAGCTAACCACGGGACTGCTCCTTGCGGCCCCTCCCAATGACTGTGGCTGATTGGCCGATTGTCTAAACCAATCAGGGGCAAACCGGGAGGATTGTTACGATGATAGCCATTGGTCGGCAGTCCCCATTGGCTGACCAATCAGAAACTGATTATTCGGGATTCGGGCCCATAAATGGAGGACACCCAAAGCAAAAAATTGAGTTGGTTCAGGAATTTGCCGCTTAAAGAACCAAATCCGTTGCCATTGCATTTGCCAATTTGACACTGCCTAATTGTAGTTAAAACTCCGCCAGTCAACCACTTTCACCCCCAGTTTGCGGTGTTTGACTAAAAAATTATCTAAACAACTGTGTAAATAAACGTTTGTTACTGTTTATAACAAACGCCTTATTTTCGTCATTTTTTAAAATTTGCTTGGCAACTTTTTCTTCTCTCCCACACGAATTCCAACCTTCATCGACTGGACCTCATCCATCTTCTCTTTCCTCGGATCTGAAAGCAACGTGGGCGTGGAAAGAAACAGAGAAAGACCAGTCGACACATGTGGTAATCACGAGACCAGCGGCCAACTAGGTGTCGTGAAGCTATAGTACCACAGCTCCACCACCTCCTTAATAGCTTCCATTGTGATGTTTGGATTCACTTTCCTCACCAGATACAAAGTTCTTTCCTTCCTAAAAAGGTGCATATTCTGACTTCTCTGAAACAGCACACCAGAATCATATCTTTCTTCTCCTGTAGCCAAGCCTTCTTCACTCAAGTCAGCATGTCTGCCTTGTTTTTCTGTGATGGAACTAATGTGACAGTTATTTTTAGCCCAAATTCTCTGATCAAGTCTCCAAGTGCCCCAAGTTGACATTTAATCAGCATCTCAGCTGCTCCTTTTGTCCTGATTCACTTATCTCCCCACACTTCTGACTTGATTCACAATGTCACTGTTGCCAAATCCATTCTAATTTCCACTGCTTGTATTCCCCATTTCAAAGCCCTTCATCATAGCATTGAGCTCTGCAACATTGATCTGGGTGCTATCATCCTTTTTCCATAGTGAAGCAGCATCTTCTGCAGTTACTTGTCCTATCTCCAACAAGGCCCCCAGTGCCAAGCGGCTAGTATTGCACCATATTACCTCTTCCTGGCTTCTCTTCATGTTTCATTCTCCCTTTATAGTCTTCCTTATTCACTTCTGCAATAACTTCTTGTATAATACGCAGCACCCCTTGGTCAATTTTATCCTCCCATCGGTATCTACCAGTCGGCCTTTTAATAAAATTGAATGCAGTTAGCAGCCATTCGAGTATGGGGTAATGACCAATGAATTTCCCGCACACCAAAAAAATTCTCACTTGTTCAGATCATCCGTGACTTCAGGGATCTCGTTTACTCTTCCGAACATCAACTTTCCTGCCTTATTCTGCCATAACTTCAATCCCAGAGCCATTCTGTTTTCCTATGACTCTGATGGTTTAGCAGTCAGTCCATATGTGTTGATATGATCTCTCACCTTTTCCACAGTCACCTCTGCCTCTTCCAACAGGACATTATTGATATAAGAGCTCGTGGCTCTTTTCAACACATCATCTTTAGTCAACACTGTTTTAAGATCTGCTGTCATAATCTTTGGTATGGAACTCAGCGTGAATCCTAATCTGATCAAGCAAAAAATCTGTTATACTAGACTAATTGATATCGCCACAGTTTTTTGTCCACATGAATTTGAAGGTAGGCCGAACTTAAATCCATGATCTTGGTTGCTCACTCCATTCTCCTCCACTCCCTCATGACTTCTTCATATACATCGATTCTATCTCTGGTGTGGCAGGCCACATACGAGGTGCATACAATGTTTCCAGACTTTTTTTTGTATGGGCATTTAAAACTGTAATAGACTCTTGGAAATTCAGTATGTTATTGCTATACATCTTATGAGATGACTGACCAATTTTATGATTTCAGCTGCAAATGAACAGCTACAGAAGGAATTGGAATACACCCTACTAAAGCCTGATTATCACAGCTGGTGAATTTCAAAAATGCAATCTGGACGTGAGGACACTTTAGAAGAATGATATGCAATAAAATTCTGTTTTAAACTTGGTAAAAATGCCACAGAAACATATGGAAAGCTACAGACTGTTTTCGACCATCTTGCCTGAATCGAGCATCAGTTTTTGAGTGGCATAAGAGATTCAAGGAAGGCAGGGAGTATGTGAGGGATGATGAGAGGTGTGGGAGAAGTAAGGAAGTCAATACACCTGAGTCAGTTGACCAAAGGTTTAGGGTTAGGGTTACTATGTTGAGGTTTTAAGGGAGTTCAGGAAGAGATTCCTAGGGAAGAGGCCGGCACTCTTCAAATTGGGTCAGTGGCATTTCCACCAGGACAATACACCAGTCCACAATTCCATCCTTGTCACACACTATTTGATCAAGATGGGCATCAAGACAGTTCTTCAGCCTCTTATAGTCCAGACCTTGCTCCCTGTGACTTTTGCTTATTCCCTAAGCTCAGAGGCTGTCGTCGTAATGAGACAATTGAGGAGATGAAAGAGGCTGTGACGAAGGCCATTGACACACTCACACAAGAGGACTTCCATGGGGCCTTCCAGAAGTTGTTGGAACGGTACAAGTGCATTGCAGCCAGAGGAGATTACTTCGAAGGGGAATAGAGTTTCATGTGTGTACTATCAATAAAAGTGCCCATACGAAAAAAGTCTGGAAACTTATCGTATGCACCTCGTACTTGTTTAATTCTTAGAAGTCCAGCTCTGGCCTAACTTTCTTCTTAGTAGGTTCAACCACTGCCATGAGTGGCAGTATTCTTTCAACCTTCCCTGACCACGGTATTAGAATCCCTTAGTCAATCCCCCTCTCAACCTCCTTTTTGAACTCCGCCCTTATCTCTCTTCTTAGCATGCTCTCATAACAGCTAATCTGATTCATCAGCATGGGCAGTTCCGTGGGTTCATCGCCACACTACAGTCTACTTGTCACCATCAAAATGGACTTGAAAGTCTTCATCCTCAACCTGGGATGGCCTGGGTTTTATCGACTGGATGGCATCATTGCTGTTCACTCAACTTGCCATTTTAGTTACGTACTGATTTCCAAACTTCACCTGGCCCTTAGCAATTGTAGCTCCTCTCAGCCAGTCTATAGTATCTAGGCCCAGTATCACATTGATTCCTGCAATGAGTTTATCCAGCACAATTACTGGGAGGCATAGTGGTAAACTCCTTACCACGATCTTGGTGTCAGTCTCTCCACAATGCTTTGCTATCTACTGCTCTAATATTGTTGGCTCTACTTGAAAAATCAGCAACACCTGTCATGACAAGCATACTTGTACAGCCGGTATCAACAAGGGTTTTAGCCCTCTTCCCATTAATGGTTACCACTATCTGTGTCAACAAACTTTCAGGTACCTTTTCGGAATTAAAGGGTTGGCTATTGCTATGGGGAGAGTAATGCCTACTAATGTGTCCAACCTGGTCACACTGGAAATAGGTAAGGTCCGACCTTGGTTCTTTACAATCTCTCATCAGGTGGGGCCCCTGACACCGGAAACATTTTCCAATGAATTTATGATTTGGCCTCTTTACTGTCTGCTCCTCTTTGCCAGGCTTGCTTTTGGTAGAGGTTGCAACTGCCCCCAGGTCACCGGTCTGGCAGGCCTTGAAACAATCTGGCATGCCCTGAAACTTCCTCTACCTCGATGTTTTCAATCCCGGCCAATCATTGCAGTTCCATCAAGATGTAATCAGGAAAACTGCTTAACCTTACTCGTTCGGCCATTTTCTCTGTAGCCGAAATAGCATGTAGTCGGAAACAAAAAATACAGTCGTCAACAACACGTGCAATACATAGTCCTTAGCTCAACTGCTGTTCAAAGAAATGCAGCTTTATTTATTTCTTCTTGAGGTTTGTTATTTGCATTGGAGAAATGCTTCTGCGCATGCATATTTCATTTTTATTTTTGCCTTATTGCTAATCACTACAAGTGGTAACAAGGCATTTTATCACACCTGGCTATAATGTGTGATTGTAGTTGACATTTTTGCAAGGATTGAAATTCATAAGACACACTAGTGTATACAAGGTAATCTTCTAATGAAAGAATGTAAATTGAATGATGAGATGAAGAATCCAGATTACATCCACAGTAATCACAGTCCCATTACTGATTATCAGCTACCAAGTGAAATCCCGAGCAGGCCAAGAATTCAGTGGCCTAAAAGGAAGTAGAGAGCTAGTTGGTCATATCTTGATCTGGAAATCGTATTAATTCCATGTTGCATCGGATGCTTGACGAAATTGTGATGAGATCGTCACAAACAGATCCAGAACGTGGTGACTGGTGCGCGAATGGTCAGGAAGTCACTGTATGGGTGGATGCCAGCTCTCTGGCCACTGGGGTGGCTATTGAATATGACGGGGCCATAATTGAAGACGCAAGTTGGCTACGACCGGTGCACGCAGATAAGCACATCACCCGAGCAGAGCTTGATGCAGTGTTGAGGGGCATTAATCTGGCGCTGCACTGGAAGGCGAGTGTGATTCACCTGCGGACAGACTCAGCCTGCGTACACTGGTGGATTACCGACACCCTGTCCGGGAGAAACGGTGGACGTCTTCTTGGCGGAGCTACGCAAGCTCGTGACTCAGTTCGGAGGTATGACAAAGCGAGGTCTGGTCAGCACATTTATTGCTGGGTCTGGCAACCCAGCAGTTACAAGGTAGCGGATAGTGTTTGGGTGAAGATCCCTTGTGGGCGATGTACAACCCAGTTCGGAAAGGGGACAATTACGGGTGTGTACAGCCCACATTCGGTCCTTGTTGACAGGACACCTCGCCACGTAAAGGATGTTCGTCCATTGCGAGGAGCAGACGCCACTAATTGCAGCATCACTTCCTCTGAAGACGAAGCGCCGATGCTGAGGATCCCGCAGCATCTGAAAGCGACCACAGCGACTGTGCTCAACATGGGCCCGGAGACACGTCCAAGGACTAAGACGTTGCCGAGAGCGTTCCGCTCAGACGAAGTAGCAGACTAAGGAGACCTGCTCCGCGCTGTACGTTATGTGATTCCCAAATCAGGGAGGAGTGTGAAGGTAATGGACGCAATGTACCTTGGCATTCGAAGCGTGCACAAACGTGTCTGGCTTGTAGAGCGGAAAAGCGAAACACATATGGCTGCCTCGAGCATATTTGATGATGGGAGATCTCGAACCAGCGAGAGTTAATTCGCACGTATGCAAATTCTTGCGAGATCTCACGAACATAAAATACGCACGGTAACAGCTGGAAAAAAAACGATTTGTTCTGAGTGCGTCGCCCGACGAACTTGTTACAACTTAAGGAAGGAAGGAAGGTGAGAACCAGAAGGAGAGAGAGAAAGACAGAAGGAAGGAGAAAGAGGGAGAGAGCGAGAGAGAAGGAACAGAGAAGGAGAAAGAGGGAGAGAATGCTCGAATCAATATGCCCTGAAACTGACTTGCGAAATCCATCTCAGCCTACCGACACACAGAATTGGGATTCTGGAACTCTCATTAATACATGCCAATCATCTCAAAGGTCTCAGTAATCAGCATATTAGATTATTCTGCAACATTGGGTAGTCTCCAGTGAAGGTGACTGAATGATGTTTTGTTTTTGTTTTGTTTTACGGTATATCAACCACAATGGGTCATTTAATGCCGGCTCAGTTTTTGAGGTAAATTGATGTTATTTCATCTTTTATTATATTTTTGGTATATTTTGTGGAAAAAAATTTCTTTTTTGGGGGGAGTATTTCTTTAAACACACTTTTGTCCATATATCTTGTTTGAACATTTATTATAAGTATTTTTTTAACATTTTTGGGGAGGAAGTTGTTTTTTTTGTTTTTTTAAATTTTGCTGTAAAGGTGAAATTCTTTTAAGTATCTGAGTAAGTTTTTAGGGTTTATTTCATAGAAAATTTGTTTTAAGTTTGTTGTAAGGTGTTATTTTTTTCAGATCAGTTTTAAGTCGATGCATTCAGTTAATATGTGTTTAATAGTATACGGCTTTTGGCATGGTATGCAATATGGGGCCTCTTCTTTTTTGAGGAGGTATGAATGGGTAATGTGTGAGTGTCCTTTTCTTAATCTTGATAATATTATTTCTTCTTTTCGATATTTTGGTTTGATTTTTTTGTGATTTTCCTATTTGAGGCATTATTTCGTGTAGTTTGTTGTTCTGGAAGTTATCCCAGTAATTTTGCCATTTTTGTTTTGTATAAATGTTTATGGTTCTTTTTAAGTCTGTAAAAGGGATTTTGAAGTGTGTGTTGAGTGGATTGCTCTGTGCTGTTTTTGCTGCTGAGTCTGCCATTTCATTTCCCTGGATTCCAATGTGACTTGGAATCCAGCATAATACAATTTTTTTTGGTTACACAAATTATTTAATTTGGTAAGCAATTCTGCTATTAATTGGTTGTTAAATTTTTTTCCTATGGCAGATTGGGAGTCAGAAAATACTATGTGTTTGGTGTTCCTGCTCTTGGTGATCAGGTCAAGTGCCAGGTTTATTGCATAGACCTCTGCACTGAAAATAGAGATTTCTCTAGGGAGATGTTTTTTGATTTGAATTTTTCTGCTGATGATGACTGCACTGGTTGTTGCATTGTTTTCTTTAGATCCATCAGTGAAGATATGGATGTAGTTGGGATATTTTTCTTTGACTTTTTGGAATTTTTTTTGGAATGCTATTGGGTGGGTGGCTTTTTTGTTGTGTTTGCAGAGACTGTAGTCGGTTTTTGGTATTATGATTTTCCAGGGAGGTGTTTTGAATAATGTTGTTTTGTGAATTTTTGTTATTGGTAAGACTGCTTCCTTATAGATAGGTTCCATCCTGAGTCCGAAAATTTTAATTGAATTTTCATTTTTTTGGAAAAGATCTTTATATTTGGGATAAAAGGTGCTGTCGTGTGTGGAATTGTTGAGGTCGGCCTTTAATTTTGTGTAGTATTTTAGTGCCAAGCTGTTGCATCTGAGCTTTGGCGGGGGTTCATTTGCTTCGGCATATAGGCTTTCTATTGGAGTTGTTTTGAAAGCACTTAGTGCTAGTCTTAGTCTAGTGTGATAAACAGGGTTTAATGATTTTAAGTAAGATTTTCTTGCAGATTGATAAATGAAGCAACTATAATCTATTTTGGATCGAATTAAGGACCGGTATAATTTTAATAAGGTGTTTTTGTCAGCTCCCCAATTTGTATGGGCTATAACACAAAGGTGTTGTAATGCTTTATTGCATTTTGTTTTTATGTAGTTGATGTGTGGAATGAAGTTCAGTTTTTTGTCAAATATAAGTCCGAGATGTTTATGCTGGTCTACAAATGGGATATTTTCTTTTTCGATAGGAAGTGTTGGATTGTTGTGAGGTTTTCGTTGGTTACAGAAGTGGATGCATTTTGTTTTAGTTTTTGAGAATTTAAAGCCATTTTCTGTTGCCCATTTGCTGATTTTATTGTTGATGATTTTATTGTTTTCTTTCAAGAGTAGGGATATATTTTGATTTATAGCTGATTGAGCAGTCATCAATATTTAAGATCCATATAAGTCAGGTGAGAGTTCTTTTATTATATTGTTTATTTTGATGTTGAAAAGAGTGGTTGATAGAATGCTGCCTTGTGGTATACTTTCTTCTTGGTTTTTAAATCGGATAGAGTGGATCCGATGCGTACTTGGGAAGGTTCTATCTGTTAACACACAAAATAAACTGATGGATGTTCACCAATCAGACATCAGCAAAATACTGCACTTTTCCACTTCAAACTTAGTCTCTTTTATCTTCATCAAATCTCGCCACTTCACGGAGGCTTATCTCGTTCTCCTCCATAAAACAAGTCACACCTTTGCGTCCTTTTCTTCGTCTGGTTTCCATGTGCCAGGAGCAGAGAGAGCACACCTTCTGTTTCTTCGAGGTAAGATTGTTCGTGGCATTACTACTACAGCGTGGGCTTTTTTTGATTGAGGAGGCATAGATTTTGATCATTTATTAGTGTTATAAAATAGCCGAGGGATTTCGGTTCATGCCTTTGAGTTTAGTTGGGCTGGGAACCTTTCGGCTCAGCACATGGGTTGGTTGGGTGTAACATTGAAGCAGGTGTTAACATGGGTGCGCATGGGCGGATGGAGGTGTCACTCAGATGTCATAACAGTCCGGTGTCAACCTTTCCCCAAAGCAGAAATTAAATGAGGCGCTTCCGATCATTCAGGTCTATGTCAACGAGACATTGTGCTCAGCACTCCTCGATTCCGGTTGCTGCCGCACCATAGTGTTCGCGGGCCTCTGCCGCACTTAGAAGGAGAAGGGTGTCAAGGTGACCACCATCAGTGGAGAAACGCGGACATGTTGCGGGGTGGGCGTGGTAAACATCCGCACAAGAACTAGAAACTCGGCCAACGTCACACTGATTTGCTATGCGTATACCACTGGATATCGGACACACTGACAGGCAAGGCCAGGATGAGCACCAAGGCAGCCAGCGAGATGCTGATCAGACGGAGGTTGGAGACCATAAGAAAGCTGGTGACGGAGTACAATCTGTCTGTGGATGCGGTACTTGTCACCTCAAACTGCAACCTCGCTGATAGGCTCACTTGAGAGCCACAGAGATGGTATGACGCCATGAAGAAAGAAGCTGGGCCAGTACCGCTACTATGTGCTGCCTCTGTTGAGGCGGCGGACAAGATCAGGGAAATACACCACGACAGTGGGCACCCCGGAGTCAGACAGACATACTATTTTGTGCAATTGACCAATCCATGAGTGTCAAAAACTGCAGTGAGAGCGGTGGTCAAGGAATGCCAAACATGCCATTCAATCGACCCCGCCCCGGCTAGATGGCAGAAGGGTCGGCTGGGAACAGACACGACTTGGAGCCGACTGGATATGGACGTAACCCATAATGGCAGCCAGCACTTCCTCACACTAATAGATTGCAGGGCACCTCGGGTGGTGTAATGGTTAGCAAGGTAGACTAGCAAACCTACACGAGTGAGTTCGATTCTCATTGGGTGCCCCATTCATGCGGCCTTGTGCTACATCTAAGCAAAAAGCTTAGTAAATTAACACACTAATAGATTGCGGACCAACGAGGTTCACAATCTGGCGCCCGTTAGTAAGACAGGACTCCTCCAGTGTCATCCGTGAATTGGAGTCCATATTTTACGAACGGAGACCGCCTGAAGAGATCCTCACGGACGACGACACAGCATGGAGTTTAGGCGTTTCGTAGACGAGTGGGGGATCAGGCTCAGACATCGATGTGCATATGTGCCGAGTGGCAACGGCATTGCAGAGCGGTGCCACCGAAGCGTGAAGAGGATTGCGGCTAGGAAGGCGTGCACTATCGCAGAAGTGGTCTATAGATAAAATACAACACCAAAGGATGCTGTGACTGCTGCGAGCACACCCACCAATGCAATCTATCGGTACCAAGTGCGCATCAAGGGCATTGACGCGCGTCTGCCTGATCGGCAAGGAACAAGAGGGCCGTATGAGTTAGGGGACACCGTCTGGGTGAAAGCTCCCAATAGCTGGTGCACCACCAGTTTTCGAAGGGGACAAATCACCGGCATCGTCAGTGAGCAGGCTGTGCTGGTTGATGGCACTCGACGCCATGTGAGGGACATCCGGCCCGCCCTAAACACGAATCCGTTGGCGAGTAGCGACAGTGGTGAATCATCCAACGATGAACTGTGGATCCGACCTTAGCTCCGCGTGCCTGATGATCCGACCGCGAACCCAACGCTGATGCCGATAGTTTCAATGGCACTTCAGAGAGCTCAGATGAAGAAGTCCAGACAATCCCCCTTCGTAGGAGTGCCCGCAACAAACGACCACGTCCACCATGCCACATGTGTGATCTTGAAACCGGGGGGGAGTGTGGACATGAAAGTGAGACTAACATTAGCTTTCGACAAAAGGGGGTTTGTTTGTGTCTGGTGTGCAGGTCAGTAATCTGATACGAAGGAAGAAACACCGCCATTACGGAGTGAAAGAAAAGAAAAATACTCACTACACATTTATAACATCGGAGCGGATTAGGGATATATGTTTCAATTTTTTCATTGATGTAGCTGATTTTTATTTCTTTCTGAGTTGTTGGTGAGTTGAAAGTTAATATATACGTGTTTGTTAGTATTGTTTGGTTTTCTTTTTTGATGGTAATTTTTTTTATGTCATTTATGACACCTTGGTTTTTTAGTTCGGCTAATATTTCTTCTCTTGAACACTGAGAGAGTTCTTTATTTCTTATAATTCTTTTAGATCAGTTTAGGGTTTTGTGGGGGTATGTTTTAATTTTTAAGGTGTGAAATGTGTTCATATTTAGTAAAAAGTTTGTGTGTTTTTTATTTTCAGTTTCAACCATTATTGTTCCATTTCTCAAGTTTTTAACTGATTTTGGACAGATACTTGAAGAGATTATTTTTTTTATGAGGAATGGTGATAGTTTGGTAAGTGGGTTACTTTCAAGTGATTCCAATATGATAAATTTTGGAAACGGAGGTTCATGTAGCATTTTCTCTTCAGAGTTGTCAGATTCTATATAAGGTTGTTTTAGGTTTTTTTGTTTTTGCTTGGGTTGTATGATCGAGCTCCATGGATACGTTTCATGAGTTTCATTGACTATGCTCCCCACCCACCACGGAGCCCCATACGGGGATGTGCCTAGGGAGAAACTCATTCGCCTAGTAAAATAAGGGCTACATAGCCAGTATACTCATGCTGATGGTAGACAGTTTTAATTTTGTTCCTCAGCATGATTGACCCTTCAGCCATTGCCCTCTAATTCAGATTTTTAAAAAAATCTGAAAGAGGGCTGACATGACCAGCCGATTGATTGGATCGGGCCTCTCCGACCGCCCGTCTAGCCCAGTAAGGGCCAAAGTAGAGTGTTGCGAGCCACATGACCTCTTTGGTTGCCAAGTCATGGACTGCTCAGCCACCAGGATCCCGTCCTCAAGCATCATGGGTCGCCACCCACAGGTAGCCTCATAGGGGGGGTTACCTCTCTGCAGAGGTGCAGTCAGCATATTCTACAGCCCCAGCCGACAGGGCGAGTGACTGAATGAGGATGTGAAGATCTTAAGAGAACATGATATTAAACTTTAACGGAAATAAGATGCTACTTGATAAATGCTACATCATCACCAGGAATAAAACAAGAAGATGTATGACACTATAGATAAGACAAAATAATACTCTATCAGTTGGCCAAAGCTACCAGTGACCCCAGGGGTAGCAGTACTACTATCGTAGCCTGCAAGCAACTCAAATCTAAAATCTTTGGTGAAAAAACACAAAGTCATACATGATGTCAGATAACTGTTTTTCACCCTTACCAGAAATGAGAGCTCCAATAACATAATGATGAGTGAATTTCTGTTGTCAACACAAAGACTATTTTCAAGAGATAAAATCTGCAGATGGTCTCAGAGATGCTTCCTAATCACAGGATGAAATATGTAGCATTCAAAAGTTCCTCTTAGTATAATGAGATATCCCATTATTACTTATATTTAAAAGAAGGAATTCCAGTCAGTGAAAACAGAATTTTCACCACTAAGACCATTTAATACATAAAGGCAGTCACTGACCACAAAAAAACAAGATTGTGTGGTGACAGGGCCAAGGATCAAAGTGTAGTATGACTTTGGTCTACTCACCTGACTCCTTTACCCACCATGCTGTCCTTCGGCTAAACTTTCACACTCGCTTGAGATCCAACTTGACCTGGGTTGATCTAGCCTGGAAGCTGAAAACATTAGTTGTCTGAGACCCCACTTAACCAAAGCAAGCATCGATGTTGATCAGACATGTAGAAGTCAAATGACTCACCTTCTAACATGGCTGCTGTCTTGAATTTTCATGGTAAAAGCAAGTCAGCTAAGCTTACCTCATTTTATAGGAGAGCACCTAATGCAGCAGGTAGGTTGTATCTGAGGTGCCAGGATGACCTGCCCAACACATTTGCATGAGTGATGTCTATTCACCCATATATTCATCCAGTAAATGGCAATAGGAATCATTTTCATTGTCAGACCACTCACAAGTGAACCAATATTCATCATGGCGCTGCGAACAGGATCTGATGATTGGCAAGAGCTACTTAGCAAAATTGGCTTCCAGCTGACTCTGCCAGGACTTATGCTAAAACTTTTGTGGAGGAAAGCATTACCAAGGATAGTCTCACCATGATAGACCGGGAAGTCCACAAAGAACTAGGTGTCACAACCATGGGACATGCCCTAGCCATCTTGAAGCTAGCAAAGGAGCAGCCTTTAACATCAGAAAGCTACATGAAGGCCCCTGCAGTTAAACTTCCCCAGCTCCATTCAGGGATGACATCACAACAATTCCGAAAGTTTAGAATTGACTGGGAGGTGTTTGTACGAATGACAAACATGCCCCCTGCACAGACCAACATCCAGTTATACAACTGCACCGATGAGGCTGTCCAAACGTTGTTTATAAATAAATACCCCAAATTTTTCTCTAAGGAACCAAAACGACTCATAGACATGCTGGAGGCATTAGTCACACAAAAATCAAACCCCATGGTTCATAGATTATCTTTTGCATCAATTTCTCAAGGACCAGGTGAATCGGTCCAGCAATTCGAGGTGCAGCTCAGGATTGTGATTTCACATGTCCCATTTGCAATCACGACCTATCTGATATCTATATCAAAGATCAGCTGATCAAAGGCACAGCAAATGACGCTCTCCAAGCAGATTTATTAACAAAGGCCTGTTCATTAAAGACCCTTGAGGAAAACATCAACCATGCAGAGGCATTTGAGGCAGCCCTGCGTGACCAAGCACAAATGTCTGGGACACTCGAAATGTTGGCGTTTGCGTGCATCGACCTATCGCAAAGAAAAAAAAATTCCCCCTCAACCAAGATGCCCCATAAATCAGATTGTAAAACCAAACAACTTGCGTTGTAGTGGATGCGGTAGCCACAAGCATGGCATCCCAAAAACCAGCACCTGCCAACAGGAATGTCCTGCATGGAATCAAACCTGTAAATCGTGTGGCATCAAAGGTCATTTTTCAATTGTTTGCCGATCCAAATCAAGAAATCGCTTTAGTGACGTGAGAGGTCTTCAGGACTATTGTTATATTTTGACCTTCGACCCGGCCCCAAAATACTATTCCAAGGTGATGCACCGGAAGGAAGTAACACATTCCAATGGCCAGTAATCGAAAGAGATCGCGTGGGCAGATTAAGGCTTATAATATGGGATAAGGTGAAGGTCCCACGGTGCCACTACAGTGATGCACCGGAAGAGAGTAACCTCTGAACTGCATGACAGTTATTTCCACTTGATGACGATTAAACATTCGATTTCAAAGATCCAGTGGGCGATCGTGTGGGCGTTGAATTATTACATAATTGAGTTGAGTTCGGGGTGCCAGAGCAGTTGCCAGTAGAATTCCAGACAGCTAGAGACCAGATGCGGTAGGGAAGGCCACACCCGACCGAGGGGGCTCTCGGAAACCCCCGATACAGTGAACCCTAGGCCTCCGGTTGAACAACAGGAGAACAAGAAAGACACAACGCGACAGTCATAACAGTGGGGTCAAAATATGAAGTTTATATTCGGTCTCAAGCACCCTCTCACATGCAAACCCTTGAACAACCCTTTCGAACCCTTGCAATAAAGTGAGAGGTAAATATGTTTGTAGAGAAGTCTTCATGCGTCCTTTATTCCTGCGTCTTCCTTCCCGCGTTCTTTATTCTTGCGTCTGTTATCATTGCGTCGGTATGTATCCAGTATATATATGTATGCAACATATATTAATTTGGTGCATGTGCCAGCAGAGTTCTTCAAGGATTCAAAACGAACCTGGTTACCGTAAACGACAGTCTTAAGCATCACAACACAAAATCAATGAAAGGGACAAAGAAAAATGCTGGAAGTGAAAGAAGTAGAAAGAAAAACAAGAACAAACAGGCAACTATAAGAGGAACGGACCGGCGTGGAAAGAACAGAAAGAAAACAAGAAAACAATGCAACGTGCTGGAAGATAAGAAGAAAAAAAAAAAGAAAAAAAATTTCTAAGTAGATTGCAGCATTCATATAACTCTATCTCTCTGTCTATTATTCTTGATTATAATAGTGAAAGATTAGTTGTAATGACAAGGGCCTTTCTAGAAGCATAAAATTGAAAATAATTTTTTTTTTAAAAAATGTGTGGTCCCTAGATAAAAAATTGAAATTACTGCTATGTGTAATATTGTATCGAAGTGAGGGAGGTAAAAAGAAGGGAAAACAAAAGATGACTAGGGGACAGTTGCTGTCCGTTGTCTTTGATAGACAGCTTATCGTAAACAATAAATTTTATCAATGGGTTTTTTTATCGTAAATAGGTCTTTGTAAGTAAAAATTCGTAGTAACTTTTCATTGGTCCAGACAAGTGGTGATTGAAAATTAGAATTTCAGTCCAAAATCTGGAATCCCGCATATCTGTAGTTAAGACCTTTTGGGGCAGGTTTTCATGTTTGGAACTTGTGGATTGGAAATGAGAATTTTAATCCGAGAAATGTAATCTTGGGAGCATTAATGGGATTGTTCAAGAATTTCGCACATTGGTGGTTTGTCTGAAGAATGCGCATATACTTTTTCGATATTTATGAAGTTGGGAGAATCGATATTGTCGGCGCTGGTAGAATCAGGCCGGTTGTTTTGCTGTGGAAATTGTTGATATCAATTATTGAAGACATAGGTATTGTCTTGAAAACGGTCTTGCCGAGGAGGCAGAGTAACTACGAGACAGATGTTTTTTGTGTCTGGCGAGGCAGACAGGTATTTTGTGAGTTCCCCCTGGAGTGAAGCTTTGAGATTGTTATTGGGGAAGATGTTTTGAAACAGGGTTTTGGATATAATTAAGAGATGCGCAAAATTTTGACGGAACCAGGTGTGGCGAAGATTTGCAGATTCGGATTAGGGAATATTTTGAATTGGGAAATGTTGGCTGAATTGATAAAAGGTTGGGTTGTTTAGAAAAAAAAAAACAGGATATTTTGTGAAAAGAAAAAAAAAAAAAAGAAGAATGCTCGTAAGCTATTGAAAAAGTTGTATTATAAATCAGGCTTAATTTATGGTACTATAGACTGAAATTGAATAAACTGGGAAGCGAACCTATAGTTATCGTGTTAAGGTAAAGACAGAGAGGTAGATATAAGGTTGAAAAAAAACAAGGGACATTGAATGAGCAATTTATTATAGAAAAAAAAAAAAAAAAAAATGAAAACCAAAGCAAAAACAAAAAGCTACAGGACAATGAAAATGGAGAAAAAAAAAAAAACAAAAAAAAAAAAAAAAAAAAAAAAAAGAAAGAGAAACTTGAACATTGTTGAACACAGCATATAGGGAAAAAAAGAAAGAAAGAACAGACATTTTTAGTAAAACAGACAGTACATCACTACATAGATTGAAAAAAAGAAGAAAAGAAAACAGAACATTTTTGAACTGTGATTGTAATATTGTTTTGACTTGTTGTAAAGTGAAACTTTTTGAGTTTGAGTTTAAAGGCGACATTAGAAATTTTTTTTCCTGTTCATATTGTGAAATTTGACGAAAACCATTAATAGAGGATTTTATACTAGGTTTACTAATATTTGTAATTATATTGATTCTAAAATTTTTTTTTAGAATTTGGGGTTTTCGTGGAATAGGAAATATTTTGGGGGGGTTTCTGTTTTGAGGAATCGGTGGCTGACGCGAGAATAAGACAGACATTCATCCAATTGGTGCAGATTGTTGTAGGGTAGACGGCAAAGGAAGTAATTCTATCGAAGAATTCGCCAGCCCATGAAGTTGCAAAGGCTTATGGAGGCTTCTAATTTTTTTTTAGTTTGGAGTTCCGAGGATGGAATAAAAAAAAAAAAAAGGCGTGGCCTACTCCAAAATTTTGTGGATAATGTCTGAGTCTTTCAGTCACGATGGTGTTTTGGATTCGTGCGTGATTTGGCAAAGTGAAACGAATCTGGGAAAGGCGAGGTGCCTATATATTGGTAGCCACGAGGATTCCTGATCAAATTGAAAAGAAACCCGGCGCGGGTTTGATCAGGTAAGGCATGTTCCTTGGGGGCTTGCAAACCAATGGCATGGAAACAGAAACCTCATGAAAAAAAATGGGTAACACATTGCAAATTAGTATTTTGCGTGGACTATTTTTGGTGGTTTACAGCATGCGTGCCAGATTGTGATACATTCGGATGTATTGTGATACTTTGTTTTGGGCCATGATTTTTGTGGATTTTTGGGGAATGCTTTGGGCCTTGAAGATATTGTGTTATAGTTTATGAAATTCTCCAGTTACTCCAGGTAGGAACCTGTTGAGCAAAGAACTGGAGTGTGGTCATGAGGAATCCAGGCGAAATGTATTGCTGGAATGATCAGGGTCACTAAGTTTGTGACCAGGATCTGGGACCAGAGTATGGTCCTTTTAGGGTTTTGAAATTTTTTCAAGGAATTATGGAGGGCCCGTTGTGTTGAAAAGATAAAAAATGCATCCGTATGGTACCTTGATGCACACATGTCAAGATGGCCAACCACGCAAATATAGTAAGACAAATTTAGATAATAATTAGCCGAGCAAGTTTTACAAAGAGAGAAGGTCGCCTCCTAAGTAAGATTTTGTTTGCTGTAGTTCAAGTGATTCTTTTTGTATTTTCAGCCATTATTGTCCTTTGTAAATTATTCTGTAAAATATGTGTGAGGTGATGGAGACGAACGTGAAGAAAATTCCACATGTGGAATTTTGAAAAATAATTAACGGATGATTGTTATATTTTGACCTTCGACCCGGCCCAAAAATACTATTCCAAGGTGATGCACCGGAAGGAAGTAACACATTCCAATGGCCAGTAATCGAAAGAGATCACGTGGGCGGATTAAGGCTTATAATATGGGACAAGGTGAAGGTCCCACGGTGCCACTACAGTGATGCACCGGAAGAGAGTAACCTCTGAACTGCATGACAGTTATTTCCGCTTGATGACGATTAAACATTCGATTTCAAAGATCCAGTGGGCGATCGTGTGGGCGTTGAATTATTACATAATTGAGTTGAGTTCGGGGTGCCAGAGCAGTTGCCAGTAGAATTCCAGACAGCTAGAGACCAGATGTGGTAGGGAAGGCCACACCCGACCGAGGGGGCTCTCGGAACCCCCCGATACAGTGAACCCTAGGCCTCCGGTTGAACAACAGGAGAACAAGAAAGACACAACGCGACAGTCATAACAGTGGGGTCAAAATATGAAGTTTATGTTCGGTCTCCAGCACCCTCTCACATGCAAACCCTTGAACAACCCTTTCGAACCCTTGCAAGAAAGTGAGAGGTAAATATGTTTGTAAAGAAGTCTTCATGTGTCCTTTATTCCTGCGTCTTCCTTCCTGCGTCCTTTATTCTTGCGTCTGTTATCATTGCGTCGGTATGTATCCAGTATATATATGTATGCAACACTATGAAGCTAACAAGGACAGTTTAATTGCACATGTAGAATTTGACCCATCCAAGAAAATTATTCGTGCTGTAGGAGGCTCAACCTTTATTAGCCAAAGATGGCTGCCTGTTCAATTCAGTGTTGGAGAAATGTTGACAAAGCAAGTCTTATATATCTGCAATAACATTGATAAGCTATATTTTAGCAAGGCCGCATGCATTGATGTACGTATACTCTCCCCCCCCCGTTTCCCCCACACCTATGTCTTTGACAAACCAAAGACAGGTAAATTGTATGACCAATGATCAGACGGCACCTGTGTCCCTCCCCAATATGAAGCAAAAGCAATCCACAAATTTTCAGCTACCAATTCGCCCTAAAGAAACCCCCCTTTCCAGCAAACAAAGAAAATGTGGAGAATCTAAAAAAATGGTTACTGGAACAATTTGCTAAGTCAGCTTTCAAGACTGATGGGCAATTCCCAGCCATGTCTGGTAAACCTGCACATATTCACCTGAAGCTGGAAGCAGTCCCTAAATCTAAACACAGACCTATACCAGTGAGGCAAGCTCTTGTGCAAGACATAGAAAGGGGCATATTAAAACAAGTGCCCATTGGTACTCCTATGGATTGGTGCAGCACAATGGTGATTACAACAAAAAAGGATGGTTGGTCAAGGCATACCATCGATTATCAATATCTGAATTCTCAATGCAAGCAAGAAACCCACCACACTGCCTCGCCTTTCCAGCTGGCAATGCGGGTGCCACCCAATACCAAAAAGACGGTGCTAGATGCTGTGGATGGTTATCACTCTGTTATATTAGATGAAGAGTCCCAACCGCTCACAACTTTTATCAGGGAGTGGGGGAGGTTTATGTACCTTATGGTACCTCAAGGCTACTTGGCATCTGGTGATGCATACACCTGTAGATATGATGAAATTATAAAGGACATTGCCAGGAAAATCAAATTGGTCGAGGATACCTTACTCTACGACACCGACATCAAAGAGGCATTCTATCATACCTTTGATTTTCTAACGAGATGTGCACAAAACGGGATTGTACTCAGTAAGGACAAATTCCAGTTTTGTAAGGACACCGTTCAGTTTGATGGATTGCAAATAACTTCATCGGGAGTATCTCCTTCTGAATCAATGCTTAACGCAATTTTAAATTTCCCAGTTCCTAAAACCATCACTGATGCAAGGTCTTGGTTTGGTCTAGTAAACCAACTTGCCTGGGCATATTCATTAAGTCCCATTATGCTACCATTTCGGGACCTTGTCAAAAAGAGCTCAAGATTCAGCTGGAACCAGACCCTTGAGAAAGCATTTCAAGAATCAAAGCAGGTCATTGTTAAACTAGTAAGACAGGGTGTCTCAACATTTGACATTAACAGAGTTACCTGCTTAGCTCCTGACTGGAGTAAGGATGGCATGGGATTTTTGCTTCTTCAAAAGCACTGCACATGTGCAATCGACAGAGCCCCAGTCAGCTGTCCTGAAGGCTGGCGCCTCGTATTTGCTGGAAGCAGATTTTGCACCGATGCTGAACAAAGATATGCACCCATAGAAGGTAAAGCAGCAGCTATCAGCTGGGCACTTGAAAAGTGCTGCATGTTCATACTGGGTTGCCCCAATGTTATAGTGGTGACTGACCATGAGTCGCCAGGAGGACTTTTTGGTGCAAAATTCACAAGCTACGCCTATTCCGGCTCAAAAAAAAAAAAAAAAAAAAACGCTTGAGATATCGTTTCACCATGCAACACTACCCTGGAAAATGGCATAGGGCCCCTGACGCTATTTCCCACAATCCAGTCACTACAGTGCAAAGCTTACTCGATACATTCCATATAGAACCCTCCCGTATAAATACTGATGAATCAGATGAGATTTGTGCCGCAGCGAGATTGACAGCCCTCACATCCATATCCCAATTAGATGGTCACCCTGCCATAACTTCTCTTGACCGCATTCGTTTTGCTGGTCAAAAAGAGGCACAATATACCTTGTTAGGCAAGACCATTGACAATGGTTTTCCAAACAGTCGTCAAGCAATGCCACCTACAGTACGAGAATACTGGGAAGTTCATAACTGCCTCAGCAATGATAATGGCTTAATACTACTGGACTGGAGGATAGTAATACCAACCTTCCAGTGCAAAAACATATGAAAGTCCCTACAATAGGCTCATCAAGGGGTATTTGGCATGAAAACATGTGCCAAAGAGTCAGTCTACTGGCCTGGAATGAATGCTTCAATTCGCAATTACAGAGATAATTGCATTACATGCTCAAGGAATGCCCCAAGTCAACCACATGAACCAATCCAAATGACACCCACACCAGAATGGCCTTTTTAACAAATTGTTATGGATTTGTTCTATGTTGGATCGTTCACGTATCTCACTTGTGCAGACAGGCTCACTGGATGGCTAATTGTGTACCATATCAAGCCAGGACAAGCAGTTGCCTCTAGGTTGATATCTATCTGCAGAAAAATATTCCAAGCATACGGCGCACCTGAGGAGCTTAGCACAGACGGTGGGTCACCCTTTTCAGCCTACTCATTCCAACAGTTCCTAAAATACTGGGCTGTTAAACAAAGAATCTCATCAGTAACCTATCCCCAATCCAATGGACGAGCAGAGTTAGGAGTCAAGACTGCAAAAAGACTCATAAGGGACTGCACGGGACACCAGGGTTCCTTCGACAATGACATGGCAGCACAAGCAATCCTGCAATATAGAAACATCCCTATCCAAGGCATTGGATTATCACCAGCACAACTCTTGCTTCATAGACGTCTTCGAGATTATATCCCATCACATCCACACTTATATAAACCACACCCTGAGTGGATAGCCGCAGCCCAAAGACGTGAAAAAAATGTCATCCAAATGCAACGCAGACCTCATCAAAAGGTACAATCGTACTGCACATGTCTTATCCCTGCTTTGTAAGGGTGACACAGCCTCCATTCAAAACCCAAATAGCCATCGATGGGACATAGCTGGACGAATAGTAGAGATGCTTCCCAACCGCCAATATAGAATTAAAGTTGCAGGATCAGGTAGAGTAACCCTGCGGAATCGCAGGTTCCTAAGGAAACTTAAAACTCTCATAATTGAGACCCCCCATACCTAGTGCCTTGCCTTTGTCACCTGAGCCAACAATTACAGATATGAGCACACCACATCAACTTGCCAAAAAAAAAAAAAAAAAAAAAAAAAAAAAAAAAAAAAAACAGGAAATGGTGGCATGACGTTGCAAAGAGATCTGGAATCCCAGGGCCCGACTCAATCACTGCCATCAAGAACCAGGATTCTATCTCGACTACTTCCATACAATCGGCCAGGAAATAAGGAACTGATTCCCGCCCTAACGGCCACTATGCTTCCACGATAGGGAGAAGAGGGAGATGTAGAAGTCAAATGATTCATCTTCTGACATGGCTGCCTTCTTGAATTTTCATGGTAAAAGCAAGCCAGCTAAGCTTACCTCATTTTATAGGTTTGGTTTGGTTTGTTGGGTTTTATGGCATATCAACCTTTTTAGGTTATTTAACGCCAAATCCATTTTTATGTGAATAATCTGTTCTATTTAAAACAATTCAGTTAAGCATCAGTACACAGTTTGTCAAAAACATTTCTATTTCAAACTATTCAAGCAGTTATATGTAACAATTCAGTTAATTGTAAATACAGTTGTAATGTCAAAAACAGTTCTATTTCAAATAAATCAGTTAAGCATAATTACGTAGTTTAAATGTGAGTACGGTTTAATTGTCAAAAACATTTCTTTTTCAAGCTATTCAGTTTACTCAAAACAATTCATTTTAGCATAAGTAAGCTGTTAGTTCTATTTAACCCATTGATAGGACCCTTATCAGGTGCTACCACTCTGGGCCAGAGTGGACCTGGGAGCAATGGCAATGAAGTGGTACTCCGCATTCCCCAAAGCTCCAGCACTGCTGGAACCTCAGCATCAGATTGTTTAATGTCATATCCAGGACACTTGTTTGGGGGGGCTCTTACCCCTCTGCAGATGGGCAGTCAGTTTATTCTATAGCCCCAGCCGACTGGGCAATCATTTCATAGGAGAGCACCTAATGCAGCAGGTGGGTTGTATCTGAGGTGCCAAGATGACATGCCCAACACATTTGCATGAGTGATGTCTATTCACCCATATAGTCATCCAGTAAATGCAATGTGGATCTTTTGACTACTTGTGTGTCAGACCACTCTCAAGTTAACCAATATTCTTCAAGATAGTGTTCGACACTAACTGGCAGTGGCTGTCTACAGATAATTGTGGATGCAGATCTATATCATTGAGGAGAACAACAGAGGATGTCATAACGATTGGAGTCAAGTCCCATCCATGTTGCAGTGTCTGAGTGGTAACTATATCCACAGAGGAAGGAGGGTCTGCCAAGATCAGCATGCTGGTGGTGTGTAGCAAACTACTGAGATTTGATCTACTGTTGGGGATTGATGCCATAAAAGTGTTGGGATGCATTGCTGCTGAGCTAACAGGACTAATACGAGTTGCTAAGTGTGCAGCCATTTCTATCAATGATCCTCATGTCACTATCTGAGCTGAGCCTGGACTGTAGCATGGAAGTGGCTAAAGGACAGTGCACCAGATGGACTGCACAATAGGGTGTCAGAGTATCAGGTAGCAGTGGAGATCCAGAAAGACTGAGCTGGAGCTCCACATGTGGATGAGCTATGGCTGGCTTGTACCATACCCGGAAGAAAAACTGGGGCCTACCTAAGGGCTAATTCCCTCAATAGCTGTATTACAGTAGAACAGCAAAATAATTCAAAAGTATGTCCAGTGATGGACTTCCAATAGCTCAACCATCACATTGATGCATTCACAGCTAGAGTGGATGTCTGTGCAGTTAAACAGCGTGAATGAAGGGTTCCAACATAACTTTACTGGATCTCAGGAGAGCATACCTCCAGGTACTCTATAAAACACTGTGGCCATTCCAAACTGTGAAGACTGATAGGAAATGATACTGCCTGACACATTTAGGTTTCAGCTTAAAGTGGCTCCCTTTATCATGAAGGCTGTTTTCAGCACAGTTCTGTCTCAGGAAGAAGGCCACATAGCATCCACTTACATTGACAACACCCATGTCAATGAAGATGTCGGAACTTCCTGGCTCAGTTTGAGCTGGGATGCAAGGACACAGAATGGTGGGAAGACAGTGCATGGGTACTAGGATTAGCAGTCACAATAGAACAAGGAAGTGTGGTTCCTGATGCCTCTGATGTCATCATGTGATGGACAGTGTTCTTCTTGTGTGGGAGGTTTGTTGGGCAGTTCCCAGTGTGAGGTTGACTCCATGTGGCTTGTGGAATACTCAAGGAGAGAGCAAGTTTTGTCACAAAGGGCTGGAACGATGAAACAAGGGACACCCTCCTCCAGTGTATGATAATTGAGACCGTGGATTCTGTTCAGTGAGATGATTCAGCCCATGGGGATCGGTGCATCGATGGCTGGGAGCTGAACGTGTGTGTCAATGCCAGTTCTCTAGCAACACAAGACAGTGCTGGAGGATGTTTGCTAGCAACAACCAGAAAATGATGTCCAACATATCAACCTAGCTAAACTAGATGCTTTGTTGAAAGGCATCAATTTGGCTCTCCAGTGGCAGGGCAAAGTGCTGCAAATGAAAAATGATTCTTTGTGTGTGTGTATCACTGGGTTTGGACTCTCTGACTGGGAGAGCAAGAGTGCATACCAAAGCAGTAAATAAAATGTTCATCAGGAAGCAGCTGAATACTCTCAAGGAGCTTGTGAAGGAGAATGAGCTGACTGTGGACATGATATTGGTTCCATTGACTCTGAATATAGCCGACCGACTGATGAGGATACTGCAGTGATGGTTCGACACAATGAAGAAGGACAACGGATCCAGGCTACTGATCAGTGCTGTCCACATGGATGAGCTAAATGCAGACCAAATCATGTCCATTCATAGAAACAGTGGACACTCGAGAGTGTGGTGCATTACCTACTTTGTCAAGAGAATCTGCCCCATGACAACAAAAGTAGCCATTAAGTCAGCCATATGGATGTACAAGGAAGACCCAGCACCAATTTACAGGGGAAAAAGGAAAGCTGGAGGTGAACAGGAACTGGTAGAGGCTAGGGATAGACATCATGCACTCTGCTGCTCATCATTTTTTAATGCTCACAGACTGTGGCCCATCGCATTTCTTAATTTGGAAGCAGTTGGTGAGACAAGACTCAGCAAGTGTGATTCACCAGCTGGAGTCGGTGTACTTTGAGCATGGTCCACCACAAGAGCTCCTTACAGGCAATGTCACAGCCCTCTGCAGTAGAGAATTCAGAACTTTCACACATGAGTGGAGAGTAAACTTGCAGGTTTATTGTGCATACTCCCCAGACAGGAATGGTATAGCAGAGTGATGTCACTGCATGGCAAAACAAATTCCATCCAGGAGGCTGTCTACTGGCACAATGTCACACCCAAAGACAATATATCACCTCACACTGTGCTGACCAATGGGATCCATTGATATGAAGTTAGGTTAAAAGGGGTTGACGTACTGACAACGTCTTCAGGTCCTGAGCACAGCTCTTACCAGGTCAGAGCTCATGTGTGGGTCAAGGCACTACAGAGTTGGTGTACTACACAGTTCGGCAGGAGTCAGATTATGAAAGTAATCAGCCCACAGTCATTCCTGGTGGGTGGGATACCCTGCCACATGAAAGATCTGTGCCCATGCTACAGCCTCACCACATGTGAGGAAGACTGATGGCACATCTGAAAGTGAAACAGAGAGTCTGCTGCATGATGTCAAAGATGTGGAGTCTGACAATTCACTTGAGGAGAGAGCCAAAGCAGAACCCCACTTCCTGCCTTTGCAAAGAAGCACCTGTTGAAAATGACTGTTGCCAGGCTGCCAACAATGTGATAATGAAACCGGGAGGGGGTATAGCAAGAGAAATTACCTACCTCAGAGTTTGAAGTGAACACAAATGTGTCTTGCATACAGGGTGCCAACAGTAAGAAACATGGCTTTTCTTGGAGGTGTGATTTATAAGTCACCTGTCTCATCTCAACAGAAACGAGATTTGTAACTTATGCAAATTTCTGCCAGCCAGAACTGGTATAAAAGGAAGAATGTCAGTAGCAGAGTTATTGTGGCAGTTTTCCAGACTGCAAGTTTAATGATCGGACAGAGCGAATGAGTGAAATGATGCAGTGTATGAAGTGGAAGGTGAAGAGGATAGACCTGGTTTCTGCAGTTGCCTGTTGTGACAGTTGGGAAAGTGAACACCGGAATTCATTTCCTTCAATCCCACAACAATATAACCAAGCACATTTATTTGCGCAACTTTTAAATCATATGCACAGTGAAGCAATGAACATATCAGCATACCAATAAGTAGTATACTACCAAACACAGTGGGTACCTTCTACAACTTTAATTGCTTCAGTTAAGTGATATATGTGCAGCAAACTAGCACATCCCTTACCCAGTCAGCTGGAGTTGTAGAATACACTGACTACTTATCTGTAGAGAGGTAAAACCACCACCCCCAACAAGTGTCTTGGATATGACACTAAACAATCTGATGTTGAGGTTCCAGTAATGCTGGAGCTTTGGAGAATGTGGTGTACCCCTTCATTGTGTCAGAATGCTGCAATGGATCTTGTTAGTCGGATTCCCAAGGCTTGGGCATATTAACTCGAACACTTCTATTCCTCGTGTCCTGTGCTTTTCCGTCCGTTCGTCCATCTCTCCTTCAAGTTGTAATGACACTTTCGAGCGTGCACGGCGGTGGACTCGCTCAGAAAGAATCGCCCGTTCCAGCCGTCACCATGCATTTTTACGCTCGCGAGGTCTTGCAAGAATTTGCATATGCGCAAATTGACTCTCGCTGGTTCGAGATCTTTCAACGCTACATATGGTGCTTGAGGCAGCCATACCAGTTTCTCGCTTCTGATCTACAGGCCAGACATGTCCGTGCGCGCTCCGAATGTCCAGGTACTTTGCGTCCATTACATTCCTTGTCATTACTCCAAGGTCCAATCTGGTAGCACCTGATAAGGTCCTATCTGTGGGTCAAATACAACTAAATTATAAACTTATACTAAATAGAATTGTTTTGACATTTAACTGTTTGAAAACAAAAACTATACTATGGTTGGGTCCTTGACATATGTAACATCTCCTTAGAGCTGTGGTCTCCTTTTCCTGACATCCCGGTAGTTAAGCTGCTGCTGCGGCTGCCAATCCTGTACCTATGAAGCTGTCCTTCAATATTGCTCGGGCACAGGCCAATATTTCAGATATCGGCAAGTCGTCTACCCGGGTAGTGGCCTGAAGAAGTTTCTCCACATGCTCCGGTAACCCAGCAATGAATGCACAGACAAAACCTCGCTCCGTCTTTCCTCCGAACTGAGTCGCAAGCTTGCGTAGCTCCGCCAAGAAAACGTCAACCGTTTCTCCATTACGCAAACGGCGCACCGCAAACTGCTTATATGCCGTCATGGGATTGAGGGCAAATGTTGTGTATAAAACGTCTTTTATACAAGCAAAGTCAGCCATCTTTTCCTCACTTAGCTGCTGATAAACTGCATATGCGCCACACGAGAAACGCATTGGAACCACACACTCAATATTCTTTACCCCGCTCAACCAGCACACTAACTCTGCCTTCTCCACCCATTCAACCACCAATTGCCCGGGATCAGTCCCGTCAAAGAGGGGAATCAATTTGGGGTCGAAGGCCAAGATAGCCGAAAAGGCTTGTGTCGGATTGCAGCAATGGATCTTGCTAGTCGGTTTCCCAAGGCTTGGGCGTATTAACTCGAGTGTTTCTATTCCTCGTGTCCTGTGCTTTTCCTTCCTTCCTTCCGTCCATCTCTCCTTCAAGTTGTAATGACACTTAAGAGCGCACACATCGGTTGACTCGCTCAGAAAGAATCACCCGCTTCAGCCGTCACCGTGCATTTTTACGCTCGCGAGGTCTTGCAAGAATTTGCATACGCGCAAATTGACACTCGCTGGTTCGAGATCTCTCAACGCTACATATGGTGCTTGAGGCAGCCATACCAGTTTCTCGCTTCTGCTCCACAGGCCAGACATGTCCGTGCGCGCTCCGAATGTCCAGGTACGTTGCGTCCATTACATTCCTTGTCATCACTCCAAGGTCCAATCTGGTAGCACCTGATAAGGTTCTATCTGTGGGTCAAATACAACTAAACTATAAACTTATACTAAATAGAATTGTTTTGACATTTAACTGTTTGAAAACAAAAACTATACTTATATTAAACTGAATTGTTCGAAATTTAATTCAGCATTAAATTACCCAAAAAGGGTTGTTACATCATAAAACAAAACAACCAACCCACCAACTAGCACATCCTCAAAATAGTGAAAAACTTTTGACTCACCCTCAGAGTTTTCTGCAGTTTTTATGTATCTGTGAGATGCTTCTAATCAAATGGGTTTGGGGTGTTTAATAGCCTATAATTAAAGTTGAAGAGGTGAATTGATTGGCTGACCTTAATGGCATGTGAATCATTCTAGGGTTATTTTAAGCTTAGAGGTTAGGAAATTGCATTCATATTTACATTTTTTGTATTTCTTAAGAGGGTTTGTTTTTTTTGCACATGGTTTCATGGAATACAAATAATTTTTAAACAGATCTATTTGACCCATAGATGAGACCCTAACAAATTTATTTGATTCATAGATGTGACCCTAACAGATCTATTTGACCAATGGATGTGACTCTAACAATTACTACCAGAGCAGACTTGGGAGTAATGATAATGAAGGAGTATTTCCCATTCCCTGGATTGATGGTATTGGAGCCTCAGTTTAGTGTCATACCCAGCATGAATAGTTTTCGACCAGATCTATTTGACCCATACATGGGACCCAAACAGGTACTACCATTTTGGCTATTGTACCATGGGGACTCCTTCCAAAAGACCACTGAGGGAGCAGACACATAAATAAATAGCAAGACAAAAAAGATTAATGAGGGTCAAAGCAGGATAGAGAAAAAGCAAACACAAACTTATGCTCTCTTTTTGCCTTCTTTCTTTCCTTCATTTCTGAAAAACATTGACACATCAGACTTTTGTCCAATTTGAGACTCAGATTTCATTTGCTTGAAATTTCACCCAGGTCAGCTAAAAGTTTGATAAATCAAAATGGTCCAATACTGTTACTAATCATGGATTTTAAGTACGCAAACTAATTACCAAGAAAATGGTTAAGTTATTTGGTTTGTTTAATGGCATAGCAACTGATGTGGCTTATTTAATGCCAAATCCTATATATATATATATATATATATATCTATTGAAGCAGAAATTTTTTTTTTTCTTCTTAAACCAAGTCTTGGCCAACTGAATAACAACAAGAAAATAAAACAAGTCCGACCGTAAGTTTCTCCTCACTTACAAGCTCGATTGGGAGTCTTTTTGACAAAAAGTCCCACCGTAATTCTCCTCTCACTTGCAAGCCCGATTGGTAACCTTCGTGACAAACAAAAAAAAGGCAGCAAAGTCCGACCGTACGTCTCTTCTCACTCCCAACAAGAGCGCCAGCTGTGCCAACGCTGCTGTTTTTATCTCTGTCCAGACAGACCAAAATTTGCATGAGAGTGTCAATACATTGTACAAATAGCACCCTCACCCTCAGGAATATTTTCTCACTTCGCATGCAAAACACGTTCTTGCCCGTTTTGGATTCCGCGGCAAATCATTATTTTCATTACATCTATATATATATATATACACACACACACACACACAGATATATGATAGAAACGTGTTATAAGCAAATAGTTTGCAGATAACATTATTCTTAAATGAGCCAGAGCTCATTTGTTTGCCCACAGTTAAATAGTTTCAAGTATTTCTATCAAACAATAATAATTCTATTACTTCAAAAAGGGGTGTCTTGATGAAGTCCTTTAACTGCTCGCCACTGGTCCTGTTTCTCTGTCTCTTTCTCTCACTTGCCAACAGTTCACCACCAGTCCCGTTTGTCTACTTTTTTCTCTCACTCACAACGTCAATACACTGGTTTGCATGATTCTGTAGTGAAGTAAGTAAGTAAAGTTGGCGACCGTACTCGAGGGTGACCCGAAGGCTCCCTTTTTGATAGCTACTACACCAAAGAGTAAGGGAGGGCGCTACTCCTTCCCTGGATTATTCTACTTTACCCTTGATCCGTACCTTATAATGCTGAGTGTTAAGCAAGGAGGCATCACGTACCATTTTTTGAGTCTTTGGTATGATTCGACCTGGAATTGAACCCAGGTCTCCCGGGCCATTGGTGAACTCTCTAACCGCTAGGCCAATGTCCGGTATATAAAAGTAGTGAAGTAACCAACCAAAAATACCCCTCCCCACAATACTTCTTTTATACCAGTTCTTGGCTGACTGAAATTTGAGACGAGACACAGGGCCTTCAAATTGCACTCCCAAAGATACTCACGCTTCCATTTTTTTCTGTACTTCTGGTACTCTACACGCAAGATACATTCAGGCCATTTTTGAACTTCAAAGTAGGCCATTTTGCTCGTCACTTCTTGTTTCTTTCTTTCAGTGTTGCTATGAAAGAAATTCAATTCACACAGCTTCGTGGTCACATTTCATCTCTCGTTCACTCGGTTCAACACCTGTTTTATTTTATCCAGCCATGTACGATTGCTGAATTCACATAAATGACAGCACGTCACTCGTGGTCTCTTTGAACGACGAATCCCAGTTGGTTCGTCGGAGACAGCAATCTGCGGGTTCTGCCTTTCAGTTTCACTACACCTGGCTATGACACTAAACTGCATCCAGTGGTGTGACTTCAGTTCTGGAGATATGGGAAATGTGGGGTACATTTTCATTGGCATTACTCCCAGGTCCACTCTGGCCTAGAGTGTTTGTACCGGTTAGGGTCCCATCTACAGCTCAAATATTTTTGTTTGAAAATTATTAGTATTTGATAGCAATACTTGAAAACATTAACGTGGTGCCTTCAATACGTTTCCAGACTTTTTTTGTAAAGTCATTTAAAATTGCCGTAGACTCTTGAAAATTTAGTATGTTATTGCCATAGATTTTATGGAATGACTGGACAATTTTTATGATTTCTGGTTCAAATCAAAAGCTACAGCAGGAACTGGAATACACCCTACTAAAGCCCGATTGTCACAGCTGGTGAATTTCAAAAATACATCCTTCTTCAGACTGCTTTTGGAGCATCTTGCAAGAATCAAGCATCATTTTTTGAGTGGCATAAGAGATTCAAGGAAGGCAGGGAGTATGTGAGGGATGATGAGAGGTGTGGGAGGAGTAAGGAAGTCAATATACCAGAGTTGATTGGCCAAAGGTTTAGGATTAGTGTTACTATGTTGAGATTTTAAGGGAGTTCAGCAAGAGATTCCTAGGGAAGAGGCCAGCACTCTTCAAATCGGGTCAGTAGCATTTCCACCAGGAGAATGCACCAGTCCACAACTCCATCCTTGTCACAGACTATTTGACCAAGATGGGCATCAACACAGTTCCTCAGCCTCCCAATAGTCCTGACCTTGCTCCCTGTGACTTTTGGTTATTCCCTAAGCTCAAAGGCTGTCGTTATGAGACAATTGAGGAGATGAAAGAGACTGTGACAAAGGTCATTGACACGCTCACAAAAGAGGACTTGAATGAGGCCTTCCAGAAGTTGTTGGAACGGCACAAGTGCATTGCAGCCGGAGGAGATTACTTCGAAGGGGACTAGAGTTTTATGTGTGTATTATCAATTAAAGTGCCCATACGAAAAAAGTCGAGAAACTTATTTAATGATCCTCGTATGTGCAATCAAATGAGCTGTGGCTTGTTTAAAAACAATGTTACCAACAAAGTATTTGTTGACAAATCATATATATATATATATATATATATATATATATAGTAAAAAAGTAAAGTTGGCGACCATAGTCGAGGGTAACCCGAAGGCTCCCTTTTCAATAGCTACTACACCAACTCCTTCCCTGGATTGCTCTACTTTACCCTTGATCCGTACCTTATAATGCTGAGTGTTAAGCAAAGAGGCATCAAGTACCATTTTTTGAGTCTTTGGTATGACTCGACCTGGGATTGAACCCAGGTCTCCCGGGTCATTGGCGAACACTCTAACCGTTAGGCCAATGTCTGGTATGATATATATATATATATATAAATAATGGGATTTAACATTAAATAAAACCCAACAGACCAAGTATTTAATTGTTGCTGGTTTGTCTTTCAAATTTTGTTGATATGCCAACAGCATAAATTACCTTGACTTTCAATTATCATCTATCCTTATCAGCCATCACTCAATAGGTCCTCTAAACAGCATCCATAGTCTGCACAGAGGTCATTGTGGGTTGGCCAGAACTGGTGTGTCCATGGGTAGTAGTCAACAATGTTTGAGCTCCTCCTTATTTCTCCTTCAGCAGTGTCTGGTTCCTTTCATTTAGATGGTTTGAGAGATAAGAGGTAAGTGGCTCTACTGTCTGCTCAGAAGTGATTGATATCTTTGCTAGTAGGTCAAAACTGGTGTGTCAAAGTGTAGGAGTCCATAGGAGAAGATCACTTATGTGTTTGTCCTTATTTCTCAAGCAGTGTCCAGTTCATCTTACTTGGATGGTTTGTGCAATGGGAAGTAGCTGTATAGTTGCTGTTTGGTATTGTACTGCTTCCAGGATTCATTCGAAACAACATCCTTGTGTAGTTTCTATCAAGCTTTTTCTTCAGATGTTTCATTAAAATACAAGTGATGCAACCATACAGCAGTATTGACAGTTTGGAAGAAACAGTCAAGAAAAACACACTTGAGAAGTGGAAAGAACATTTCAAGGATCTACTAGGAAAATCTCCAAATAAAAGCATCTTTACTTAATAAGCAACTAATTCATAACGTAAAAAGTAAAACTTACATTTTCTTCAATTTTGTCAGCACTTGGATCATCTTCTACAATAAAACATCAAAATAAAATTAATGCATATTAATCATGGAGAGCCACTCTGAAATTTGAAAATGTAAATGAAAAATTCAGCATATGGTCAATTTATTGCTGATAAATTATTCATGGCTTAAAACAGAATTTAACCATTTCTTTCACATAAAATGAGCTTAAGATTTATGGTTAGTTTAGGTGGTTGGTTGGTTGTGTTTTACAGCTAATCAACCCCAGTAGATTATGTAATATCAAATTCTGTTTGTACATATATATGATTTGTTAATGAATAGTTTGTAGGTAGCAATTTTTAAACTGAGCCAGGGCTCATTTGTTTGCACGCAGTTAAGTGGTATCAAGTATTCCAATCTAACATTAATAGGTTTTTTAATATCAATCATTTGAATGCAAACAAATGGTTTCAAATATTGCAATTTATTCTTTGCTGCTCTTGGTTTTAGAAGTCTAGTCGAAGTGGAATCAACCTATTGATGGGGGTAGTCAAATTATTTAACACGTAAAATAAACTGATGGACGTTCACCAATCAGACATAAGCAAAATACTGCTCTGCTTTTTCCACCTCAAACTTAGTTTCTTATATGCTCATTAAATCTCGCCACTTCACGTGGGCTTATCCCATTCTCCTTCATAAAATTAGTCACACCTCTTGCGTCTTTTTCTTCTTCTGGTTTCCGCGCGCCAGTAGCAGAGAGAGCACACCTTCTGTTTCTTCGAGGTAAGATTGTTCGTGGCATTACTACTACATTTGCACACAGTTAAATGACTTAAAGTTTTATTTGCATATGGGTAAATGATTTCCAGCAAAATAAATGATTAAATTAGTCGATACATAGATGAGACCCTAACAGGTATTAGCACACCATGTCAGAGTGGACCTGGGAGTAATGGCAATGAAAGGCGACATGACATTCCCAAAAATCCCAGACCAGAGTCTCACCATCAGATGATTTAGGATCATATTCAGGACACTATTTATGGTGGGAAAAGAGGCTCTTACCTATCTGCAGAGATGCAGTTGGCATATTCTACAGCCACAGCTGACAGACCTTGGTTTACAGTTGAAGAAATGTTGTAAGAGCAATAATTCTGATAAGATGAATTGCCAATGATAAATATACGATGCCATTTTTCAGTGATATGTAAAGACACCAGCACAAGCCTAATATCTGCTATATTGCCTGGAGCAGGCAGCTAAAGAGATTGGTCTCTATGTGAACAGAGAGTTCATGTGTTTTTAACAAGATGGGGCTATTTCCATATCAAGCCATTGAAATTAGTAGACTGGTTCACATACCTTAGAAGAAGTCCTGGTGGTGTAATGATTAAACTGCTAGACTGCAGCCACAAAGCAAGCAGATTTGAACTCTACTTGTGCTATTATGTTTCCTTTTAGACTAGTGCCCCATGGGAAAGGGTATGAGCCTCCTTATCACCTTATCTATAGGTTAAATAGTATCACTACTGTTCTTCAGCAAGGATGGCTTTAGCATTAAATAACTCCTGAAGGTTGATATGCCATTAAATAAAGAAACCAACCAACCAATACATATCTTGGTAGCAATATGTCATTTACTGAAAGTGATATCAACATACTCATGGGTAAAGCATGGACTGTCATTTACAGGTTAAAGACCAAATGGAAATCTGATCCCTCTGATAAAATAAAACGTGAATTTTCCCAAGCTGTAGCCATACCAGTACTATTGTATAGATGCACCACCAGGAATTTAAGAAAACACATAGAGAAAAGGCTAGATGGAAACTACACAAGAATGCTGTGTGCTGTTTTAAACAAATCTTAGAAGCAACTATACAGCCACTTATGATTCAAGTAAGAGGAACAAAATAAGCCGGGCACTTCTGGTGAAGTAAAGATATGTTCATAAATGTTGTAGGTGACTCACCTATGACCAGAATAATGGACTTACCCAAAGAGAATATTAACCAAGAACTAAGCTGGTAGAGGAGAGCAGCAGGAGCAGCCATAGTAAACACCTTGCCTGTCTTCGTGTACATTGAACCAAAGAGTACCCTCCTCAGAGACTTTGGATACATTTGTATTGGTACCTCATATCTCCATGTTGAGTTATTTATTTATTGACCCTTAATAACTGGTCATAACAATAAATATAGGACTTCTTTACATGGATACACTAGTATTGGTTGGCCTGCAAAAAGTTACATTCATCAGCCCTGTGTGGATACTGATCAAGGTCTAGAGAACCTAGCGAGAAAGATTCAAAGGAATCTGTGCTCTCAGCACAACTTGATAATCATGATCATCCCTTACCTTCAATTTCTGTCTCATCTACAACCTTTGCTTCGTGTTCAAATCCAGCAGAATTTTTACTTGCTTCATCCTGACTGTGTATTTCTTCCTAAAAAGAAAAACAAATTAGAAATGTAATGACGAAATGTACACAGACACAAAATTTTACACAATTTTATATATTAAGCATACAGCATGTTTAAAAAAATATGCTACCATGTTTTTGACAACTTTAATTTAAACTATTTTAACTTCTTGGTATCCATGAAAAATAGCAGCTGCAGACAGCCCAAACTGCAAAGAAGAAATTTTGAAATACGAGGGTGAGTCAAAAGTTTAGCAATATTTTGGTACTTGCTAGTTTGTGGCGCATATATCACATGACCAAAACAGTTTAAGCTGTGTTGCTTGCTTGCTTGGGTTTTATACATATCAACCTTTGGAGGTCATTGAACGCCAAATTCTGTCTATATATACATACATATTCAACCAAAGATTTCAAAATGAATATTAAGGTAGGTAGAATTTTCTATTTGCAGGATTTCATTTGTTGGCACAAGATTAACCAGTTTTAAGTTGTCATATTTTTTGGTACAACTCTGTCGCTCTCAAGAAGGACAGAATGTCATCTATTTTGACGTTCTCGAACAGATCAGTTAAGTTATTTACTTTGAAAAATCGCTTTCTGGTAACAGCGAAAGTTTTGCATTCTATAAGAATGTGTTTAACCATGCAAGTTGTCTGGCAGGTCAAACACTGTGGTTGTGGTTCCTGTTTCAGTATGAAAGAGTGAGTAAGCCTTGTATGACCAATTCGCAATCGGGATATAACAACTTGTTCTCTTCTTGATTTTCTCGATGCTGGTCTCCACTCTCCTAAGGTGGGCTGAATTTGGAAGAGTTCACTGAGGATGTTTTTGCTCCATTGTTGTTGCCATTTTGTGTGAAGGAATTTATTAATTGTTGGTTTCAGGTCAGTATATGGGATCCTGGATTTATCGGGGGTCAGATCTAAGGCCGATTTGGCTGCCAAGTCTGCTCTTTCATTCCCTCTCACTCCAATGTGGCTTGAGGGTCCAGCATATAATTATTTCTTTTCGATTTGACATTGAGTCTAATCTACTCAACAGTTTGATGATAAAAGGTTTCTGAAGTTTTTGATTTCTCAATGATAGCAAGACAGAAAGTGAGTCTGAGAATATTATAAATTTCTTATGCTTACTCTTTGAGATGATGTTGAGAACTAGGTCTATTGCATTGGCTTCTGCTGTGAAGATAGAGCTTTCCCTTGGAAGAGGTTTCTTAAGAACTGTTTTGTTCAAAACAGCTGCGCATGCTGCCCTACCATTGTCCTTGGATCCATCCATAAAGACAAAGAGGTGGTCGGGGTGGTGTTGCAAAATATTGTGAAATTTCTCTTGATAAGTGCTGGGGTGGGTTTTTAGTTTTGAAATGTTCATTCAGTTCGAGAATCACTTTGGGAGTTTTAATGATCCAGGGTGGTGTTTGTGGAAAAATGCTTTCATGTATATTATTTAGTGGTATTTTTTATTCTTGTAGGGTCGACTTCATCCGAAGGCCAAAAGGTTCTATTGTTTTTTCTTTTCTTTCAAAGTGTTGCTTGTATTTCGGGTTGAAGCTGGGTTGGAGGGGCAAGATTTCAGCTTTGTAGAGTATTGGAAAGCTAGTTTTTCACGTCTTAGTGTAAGAGGTGGTTCATCTGCTTCTGTGTATAGGCTTTCAATAGAAGTGCTATATGCTCCAAGGGCTAGTCTAAATCCTTGGTGGAGTATAGTGTTTAGTTCTTTCAAGTATGTCTTTCTGGCTGCCCCATATTTAAAGCAGCCATAATCGAGTCTTGATCTGATTAATGAGCAATATAATTTTAATAATGTTTCTTTGCTTCCTCCCCAGTTAGTGTGTGCTATAGTTCTAAGTAATTGTATGGTTTTGTTGCATTTTGTTCTTAAGTATTTGATATGTGGAATGAAGGAGAGCTCACGGTCAAAAATGATTACTAGATATTTGTAGTGTTCAACAATTGGTATTTCGGTGTGGTCAATTTTCAGTACTGGATCTAGGTGGAGCTTACGTTGGTTGCAGAAGTGAATGCATTTCGTTTTTTCTTTTGAAAATTTTAAACCATTCTCCGTGGTCCATTTGTGGAGCTTATCAAGGCATATTTGAAGTTGTCTTTCGATACAATTCATGTTTCTTGCTCTGTAGCAGATCTGGAAGTCATCAACATACAACGCAGTTTGTTCTGCTATTTATGTTTTTCACAATATTATTAATTTTTATATTGAACAGCGTGACAGACAATACACCACCTTGAGGTACACCCATTTCTTCTTGTTTTTCTTCAGAGAAAACCTCTCCCATTCTTACTCTAAATCGTCTATCTTAAGGAAGTTTTCAATAAATATTGGCATTCTGCCTTCATATCCGAGGTTTTTCAGATCTCTTACAATGCCATACTTCCAGGTTGTGTCGTATGCTTTTTCGAGATGAAAAAAAACTGCCACTAGATGTTCTTTTTTCATGGAAGCCTCTCCGATGAATGTTTCTAATCGAATCAGGTGATCTATAGGGCTTCTTTGGCTTCTGAAACCAGATTGGTATTCTGTTACTAATTTATTGGTTTCTAAATACCAAATCAATCTGGCATTTACCATTCTTTCTAATATTTTGCCGACACAACTGCTAAGAGTCTGTAATTTTTTGCATTTGTATTGTCTTTGAAAGGTTTTGGTATCGGTATAACTGTGGTTTCTTTCCATATTTTAGGTATATCACCGCTGTTCCATAAATCATTGAAGATTTGTAGGAGGAAATTTGTAGATGGTTTGGGTAATTCCTTCAGGAACTGATAATGTATTTTGTCGGGTCCGACTGCTGTATTGTGTGCCTTGTTGAGGGATTCTTTTAGTTCTGCTATAGAGAAAGGTTGGTTGTAAGTTTCAGTGTTTTTGCTTTGAAATTTGATTTCAACTTTTTTCTGGTTTGGTTGGTTTCTTTGGTTTTAATGGCATATCAACCTTTGTAGGTTATTTAATGCCAAAGCCATTCTCCTAGAAGAACAGTAGTGGTACTATTTAACCCATAGCTGGAAGGATAAGGGGGCTCATACCTTTCCTAAGGGTATTTGCCCGAAAGTGAACTTAATAGCGTGACTGGAGTTCAAACTCGCTTACTACGATTCTGCAGTCCATCGCTTTAATCATTACACCATGAGGACACCCCCTTAACTTTTATTTGGCGGATGAATTTTGTGAAAAAGTTTCGGCAAGATGATTTGCTATATCTTTCTCGTCTGTGATTTTCAGATTATTGTGAGTGAGGTGTTTTGTAGGAGTATTGTTATTTTGGCCAGTTATTTTCTGAATCCTCTGCCATACTTTTTTTTGGCTTTGTGTTACTATTTATTTTGGCAACATAATTTCTCCATGTTTTTCTTTTGGAGTTTTCAATGATTTTTCAGGCTTTGGCTCGGCTGTTTTTGTGTAAATTTTCTCGTGTTGGGTTTATTTTAAATTCTTTAAAGTTGCTTTCCGTAATCTGACAGCTTTTTTACATTCTTCGTTGAACCATGGCCTATTGTACTTTGTAGAGGTAGAGCTTTTAGGTATATGTTCTTCAGCTATGTTTAACAATGTTTTCGTAAAATATAAAATGTTTTCTTCATTGTTTTTATTGGCTTCTGGGGTTAGTTAAGCAAGGCAGGAAGTTTTAAATCCATCCCAGTTAGCCTTTCCTAGGTTCCAGCTTGGAGTTCTTTTACTCAATTCATCAGTGGTGTTTTCTGATAGAATCGAAAAGTGGTCACTGTACTTTCCAATTGTATTTGAGAAACAAGGAAGGGTCACATATTAATAGGTCTATTGCAGAATATGTGCCTGTTGCTGGGTGCAGATATGTGTTGGATTTGTTGTTTTACATATACAACTGATGTTGATTTAATAAAGATTTGTAGAAAGATATCACTGCAACCTGAATTTTCAGTCTACGAGTTCCAAACGATCAAAAGCAAATATCAGTTTGGTAGTAAGAGTAGGTGCAAATGACAATGTGAAATTGATCCTTGTATTCACTTTCAAAGCGGCCTCTGTTAGTTCAGCGAAACTCCTTTCTATTCTCTGTACGTCACACTAGCAGAAACAACAACAACCGAATCCAACAATCCTCGTAACAACACGAAACGTATCCTCAAAGCGATCCACTTTTATCAAGTCGGAGACCACCTCATTTGGATATGAGCAGTGATGATTTGCGCGACTTTACGAGATCAGATGGTTATAAAAAGTCGCAGGCGCCATCTTGAATTTCTTTGTTTCCCGGCCTGTTTGAACGATGCACACGCGAGGTCGCTTAAAAGGTAATCCCACCTCTCCGTTTTCACAATTTCCGCCACAAGATTCTATCACTTTGCCCTTTTTGTCGGTTTTCTTACTTCCCCAGATTTTATTATGGCTATTAAAGTCCCTCATTATAACAAAGGGTCTTGGTAGTTGTTCTATTAACTTGTTCAGCTCCAATTCCTTGGGTTCTTCATTTGGGGAAATATATACTGAACACACTGTTATCGTTTTGTGGAGGGTTGCTGATATAGCGACTGCTTGCATGTTTGTATTTAGAGTAATTTCGCTGTGAGGGATGTTGTTGTTAATAATTATAGATGATCCGCCTCAAGGTCTATCAGTGTGCTGTTTAATATAGTTGTACGAATAATAGTTTTTCATGTTGATGGAGGTGTTGTTTTTGAGGTGAGTTTCTTGGAGGCATATGATTGCTGGGCAGTATTTTGTGATAAGTAATAACAATTCACAGTAGTTGACCCTTGCTCCTCTGATGTTACATTGGATTATTTTCTTCATTTAGTTTAGATTTTTGTGACTTTTTTGGTTGAGATTTGTTGATTGGAGTTTTATTTTCAATCTCCATTTCTTTGATCTCTTCAAATTTGTTTGGCGTGATTATTGGGGTGGGCTGTGTTTGAGTAATTCTTTTAGTTGGGTTTTGTTTTTTAATGGCAATATCTTTCATTTTATTTTCATTTATATCTTTGTTAATGTCTGGAGGTCGTACCGGTGACCTTTGTCACTTTTCTTTAGTTTTGTTCAGTGGTTTTAGAGTTTTCATCTGTGTTGGTATTAGCGTTTACTTTCGTTTTTTCATACAAGGCTCAATTTGTTTCGTTTCAGTTGAATGCATTCTTTTAAGGTTTTCTTGAAATGTTAACCATTCGTTAGCTTTTACATTTATCAATTTTTCGATTGATTTTGATATTTATCAATTGAAGTGCTATCCTGGGGTGGTTGATTTACTTTTTGTGCTACATTAGCATATGTTTTAGTTCCCATATAGCTTTCAACGATTTTCCTTACTTCAGGGAAAGGTATATTTTTTGTGTGCTTGATAAACATTATCTCTTTTTCTTTCTTATAAATGGCACAACTTGAAAAGGCAGGGTCTTCCTCATGGCAGTTTGCACATTTTATGCTCTTGCATTCATTTTCCGTCTGATCTGGGTCACGTTCGCCACATTTGCCACATACTTGGCGTCCTCTACATATTTCTTTGTGGTGTCCAAATTTTTGACACTTAAAACATTGCAGGGGAGCTGGGATATACTGCTCTACCCTTTCTATTGTGTAGCCAATTCTGATTTCTTTTGGTATTGATGGTTTCTCAAAAGTCAGAATGTATGTATGGGTCTGTATTGTTTCATCATTTCTGTATTCTTTTATTCCTTGCTTTTTGAAAGTCGTTTCAATCTCTTCAGGTGTTGCTAGAGACAGTTCTTTACTTCTCACAACGCCTTTGGAGGTATTTAATTTGGCATGTGGATAGGCACGACATTTGAGATTATGAAATTTCTCCATTTTCAATAGATTTTCAGCGTGTTTTTTGCTTTCCACTTCTACAAGCAGGTTTCCAGTTCGGAGTTTCTTTACAGTTTCTGGGTTGGATCAAATGGATGTTATTTTTTCGATCAAAAAGATGACACTTGATCTAATTTTGTATCTTGTAATGATTCAATAATGATGAATCTGGGAAAGTCACTGTCAGAGTTGGATAAATACCTTTTGGATTTTTTGAAAGAAGAAGCCATGATTGGTGTATGTTTTTCATTGGTCCAATGCTCCACCACCCACTGCGGAGTCCAACTTGTGTTGGGAATAAGCCAAGGGGGAAACCCATTCGCCCTGGCTGAGACGGGGATACATTACCAGTATACTCGTATCAAGAACGAAATTCCGAGTATCTGATAATTTCTGGTTTTAGTGCCTGGGATATTAACAGAGGTCAAAACTCTAC
The DNA here is from genome assembly GCA_963585895.1 of Sepioteuthis lessoniana. NCBI lineage: Eukaryota > Metazoa > Mollusca > Cephalopoda > Myopsida > Loliginidae > Sepioteuthis > Sepioteuthis lessoniana. The sequence goes on along the minus strand of CAUZXS010005073.1, from coordinate 414,864 downwards.
TCTCAACACAATTGACCCTCAGCCTCCCACCTTCTCGCACCTATAAAAAAGGGTTGGGAATTGTTCCGCAGATGCAGATTGATTAGTAAATTCAGGAGAAAAAAAAACATGCAGGTGCTAGGGCATGACAAGACCAGCTGATTGATCGGATCGGGCCCAATCACAGACAGCCCATCAGACCAAGTAAGGGCAAAGTAGTGTGTTGCAAGCCATTGACCACTCTGTTGCCGGATCAATGACTGCTCAACCACCAGGATCCCATCCTAGTGCCTTACAGGTCGCCACCCACGGCCAACAGGCAGCCCCATTAAGGGGGGGGTTACCCTTTTGCAGAAGTGCAATTGGCGTATACTACAGCCCCAGCTGACAGAGCGATTTAAGCTGTGTAAAGTACTTGCATTGGTTGTTAGTATTGTGGTAGTTGATGTGCTGACATGTGCATCGTTTTACGTTGTGTGTGATTTGAAAGCCACCCAGACATATATGCAATGTGGTCTAATTCAGGAACTTATGCTTAGCAAATTCAAACTGGGCCATAAGCAAAAATATTTCTTGACTGAAGGTGTAGTTGATCACAGTACAGCAACTAGATGGTTAAAGAAATTTCGCCTGAGTTGTAAGAACCTTGACAATAAAACAAAGTCAGGAAGGCCTAAAAGCGGGGATCCTGAGGCAGTGCTTTAAGCCGTATAAGCAAATATAGCGAGTTCAGCTTTTCACAATTCACTGTAGTTTGTCACCTTTACAATCTTGGCAAAATCATCTGGTGCTACCTAATTGTGGTGAAGATCAAGAAAGAGGTGGTCAACATTGACTGCAGGCATGCCTAGCTGCTGTTAAATGATTAAGTATTCCTATCAAACATAAATAATTCTATTTGATGTTAAATATTTGTTTACATACAGTTAAATGGTTTCAAGAGTAGAAAATGATTAAAAAGTTTTATTTGACCCATATTTGTAGTAGTAATGCCACGAACAATCTTACCTCAAAGAAACAGAAGGTGTCCTCTCTCTGCTAACGGCACGTGGAAACCAGAAGAAAGGGACGCGAGAGGTGTGACTTATTTTAAGGAGGAGAACGAGATAAGCCTTCATGAAGTGGCGACAGTTGATGAATATAAAAGAGACTAAGTTTGAAGTGGAAGAGGGCAGTTTTTTGCTTATGTCCGATTGGTGAACATCCATCAGTTTATTTTGCATGTTAAATAATTTGACTACCCCCCTCCAATACGTTGATTCCACTTCGACTAGACTTCTAAAACCACAAACAAGCTATTACGGCGTACATGTAATCAGATGCAAATGGCAGGCAAAGCATCTGACATTTGGCTGATTCCCGAATTTCATGGCGTCTCATCCAACCACATGGTGTCAGAATGGTTGGAACAGGTGGAGCTGGTGTGCGAAGTGTGTAGTGTTGACAACGTTGAACATGTTCTACCACTCAGGCTGAGAAGCGGGGCTCTGTCAGTATACCGACGGTTAACCTGTGACCAAAGGGAGGATTTACAGCAGGTAAAACAAGCCCTCCTCGTGGCTTTTGCGCCAGACCCTTTTGTTATATTTGACACATTTCTCTCACGTCGTTTGCCCCTCGGGGAAACTGTGTACAAATATTTGGGTGACCTACAGGACCTACCACATCTGATCGAAGAAAACACCTCTGACTGATGGTTAAGTTGCGCTTTCGTGTCAGGTCTCCCTGGTCCAGTTAGATGACAATTGCGTGGGTCCTCAAGGATGGAGCACATGACCCTAGAACTGATTCTTGCAAGAGCTCGAGCTCTTATGGCGGAAGAGGCAGATGTCGATAACCCTGTTGCCGAGTTCTTCCTCGTGTGCCTGTGGCCCCACCTTCAACCCCCGACAAGCCAAATGCAGTCGCAGTGCAATGCTACAAGTGTGGCGGTCCCAATCACTTTGCCAGAGACTGTCGGCAGCCCAGGGGCAAATCACGGAGAGCGCTCGTGGAGATACGCTGTTATCAGTGCCAACAACAAGGACATGTCGCATCGAGGTGTCCAGGAAAACTAGGCAAGGGGTTAGAGGCCAGCACTACTCTCTCCCCACATAAACTAGAAGTGCTTCCTGTAATGAAAGTGACAGTCAATGGAATGGATCGGATAGTGTTGGTGGATTCCGGCTGCTCCTCATCCGTTGTGAGTGGAATGTTATATTGACCCGAAGTATGGAAAAGTATCGCAATTCTGACAGCAAGCAGGAAGTTCCTTTTAAGCCATGGTATTGGAAGCATAACTTTGACAGTGACCAACAGAAATCCCTGAGAGACGAACGTGCTAGTGGTAAACAGCAAACCATTGGGATTCGACCTCTTTCTGGGAATGGACATCATCAAGAAATTGGGTGGCGTGCACATCGACGAAGGAGGCAAGACACATTTTGCTGAGGCAGCTTACACTTTGGGTGCGACAATAGAGCTAGAACAGCCTGACTTTTAAGCAGAGTTCAACCAATGCACCAAATCCTGGACAGTATCATGGAAGCGGTCCGGTGATCAGCCACCAGAAAAGTTATACAACTGAGTACCGGAGTACACCATCCCTGCAAGAGCTTGTGCAGAATACGATAAAGAGCTACGAAACTGGATTGACAATGGGTGGTTAGTTTCTTACCCGGAAGATAAATTGGGGCCCCGAAGGGCCTGATCCCATTAATGGCAGTCATCCAGCAGAATAAACAAAAGGTAAGGCCGGTTCTCAACTATTGGGAGTTAAATGATCATGTGGAACCATTTACGGCTCGTGCAGACATATGCACCGAAAAGTTGACAGAATGACGGTGAGCAGGATTGAATGTATCCGTGTTAGACCTTCACAAGGTATACTTTCAAGTACGTATGCACCAATCACTATGGTCCTATCAAACTGTACTGTTTAAGGGACAAAGGTATTACCTGACCTACATGGGGTTTGGTCTCAATGTGGCACCATCCATCATGCAGACAATTGTTGATGCTATCTTGACAAAGGACAAGCGCATACAGCGGGCAACATCTGCTTATATTGATGATGTGTATGTGGACGAGAGCATTGTGCCTGAGAGGCAACAGGATGGTGCATGAGAGCTTGGGTGACAGGTTTAGGGAGAGGATAACACTCTGTATTGGAGAAGAGGGAACAAAATCCCGGACATGCCTCGTGTCATCACGCGACAAAACATATTTTCACTATGCAGCAAATTGGTTGGGCACCTTCCCGTGGGTGATTGGCTTCGTGTAGCTGTGGCATTCATCAAGCAGAGAGCATCTGACGTCACCACTGGATGGGATGACAAAATTGACAACGGCCCTCTCAACACCAAGATTATAGAGGTTCTCATTAGAGTGCGCAAGGAAGACCTGGCGTGAGGCAGATGGAGCGTCGACAGCCAAGCCCTTAGCGTATGGGTTGACGCAAGCTCTTAGGCTACCGGCGTGTTGCTTGTATATGATGGGGCTGTAGTAGAGGATGCTTGTTTGTTACGACCAGCAAAGGACTCCCAACACATTAACCTTGCAGAACTCGATGCCATTATTAAAGGAATAAACTTGGCAATCCTCTGGAATGATCACCTTGCATTTGTTCACCGATTCTACCTGTGTCCATAAATGGATCTCGAACACCCTTACCGGCAAAGCCAAGGTACGAACCAAAGCTGCAAGCGGGATGCTCATTCAACGGAGGCTTGACATGATAATAAAACTGGTGAAAGAATACGCGTTGTCGATGAATGTGTCCTTAGTCAAATCTAGCCAAAATAAGGCAGATCGATTGACAAGAGCGCGTCAGAGTTGGTTTGATGCAATTAAAAGGATCACTGGGCTTGTGCAACCTGCCTGCACTGCATCCGTGAGCTCAGTTGGGCTTGACCAGATCAAGGTTGTTCACCGACAAAGCAGTCATCCTGGTGTGCGGTGGACACATTATTTTGTCAAACAGATTGCCCCTGTGGTCTCTAAGGCCGCAGTGAAAGCCATCGTCAGAGAATGTGAAGAGTGTCAGTCGATCGATCTAGCACCCGTGCACTGGTCAAAGGGGGCTTTGAATGTTAAACAAACATGGCACCGGGTAGTAATGGATATTACCCATTGTAATGGGGCCCATTTTTTGACGATGATCAACTGCGACCCCGCTCGGTTTGCTATCTGGCGACGTCTCCCTCGACAAGATGCAACAAGTGTAATCAATCAGCTGAAGGCGCTCTTCTATGAGCGGGGCCCGCCGACAGAGATTCTGACAGATAATGACACTGCCTTTTGGTGCAGCCTGCTTAAAACCTTTCTAGATGAGTGGAGAGTCCGACTTCGATTCCACTGTGCATAAGTCCCCTCTGGTAACGGCATCATCGAGCGATCTCACAGTAAAAACTGTAAAAAGGATCGCCTCCAGAAAACAGTGTACTATACCAGAAGCAGTATACTGGTACAATGTCACGCCAAATGATGACGTATCATCAGCTACAGCACCAGCCAAAGCTGAAAGGAATCAATGGAACACCGGCACTGACACATAATCAACAACAGGCCATTTTCAAACCTGGTGACTGAATGTGGATAAAGACTCCACATAGACGATGTACCACAAAATATAAAGTGGGACGTGTGACCGGAATTACCAGTGCACAGAACATAACGGTCGACGGAATGCCACGCCATGTGAAAGATCTGCGACCCATAGTGGGACTAGGCCAGCCGACGGTCTGTTCTGACATGGTTTCAGAGGATGCAAGCGAAAGATTTGTAACCGTTAGAGAGAGACCATGTGAACAGGCACCCAGCACAAATGCAGGTGATGCCTCTTCCAATAACAGTTCTAATGAAGACCAAGTGACTATACTACCACGAAGAAGCACACGACGCAAAAGACCACCTCCCGAATGTTTCATGTGTGATCATAGGATCAGGGGGGAGTGTAGTAGTAATGCCACGAACAATCTTACCTCAAAGAAACAGAAGGTGTGCTCTCTCTGCTCCCGGCACATAGAAAACAGAAGAAAAAAAGGACACAAGAGGTGAGACTTATTTTATGGAGGAGAACGAGATTTGCCTCCGTGAAGTGGTGACAGTTGATGAATATAAAGGAGACTAAGTTTGAAGTGGAAGAGGGCAGTATTTTGCTTATGTCCGATTGGTAAACATCCATCAGTTTATTTTGCATGTTAAATAGTTTGACTACTCCCCAATAGGTTGATTCCACTTCAACTAGACTTCTAAAACCACGAACAAACAGGTACAACTATGCTTGGTCAGAGTGGACCTGAGAGTATTGGCAATGAAGGATTACTCCATATTCCCCAAAGCATTAGGACTTGAGCCTCACCAACAGATGCAGTTTAGTGTCATTACCAGGACACTCATTGAGAGAGGTAGTCATACCCATCTGCAGAGATGCAGTCAGTGTCTTCTACAGCCCCAGCCAACAGAGGAGTTTCAGCTAGTGGAGGCTGATATGATAGGCACCAGTGGATTTTGTCAAGAAATGCAATGACCAGTGGAGAGTTCATTGTACAGTGTGATCTTGGGCAGGCAAGGATTCCTCATCCAGATGTGTCCTGCCCAGCATAGCATAAATTTGATGCTGGTGACCTTCACCTTTTCAAGAATTGTTATATTACAGGCATTTGGCACAATAGTGCACCCTAGTTAGGTAAACCGATGGACCATTTCGTGTTGCCAATGGGGATTTGTGGAGAGTAGTACTCTTCCTGAGGTCTAGACTGGTGGAATACTTCTGTCCTCTTTAAGATGATATCAAGCCCAAAGAGCTGAGGTCTAAATGATGATAAACAAGGAGAGAATTGTTGCTCCAGGGTCTTTGTATGGGCCAATAATCTATCCCAGTCTTTTTATATCAATCTCACCCTGTCCATATCAATCAATTCAGCTATATATGAGGGTAACAATGAAAGAAGTGTGTAGACCACTGCAAACGGGATTATGCTAAAAAAAAAAAAAAAAAAAAAAAAAAAACACCTCATCTCATCACATTCCATGAGAGTATCTTGGTCAGTCTTGGAACTTTTCAGCTAACCCTTATACAAAAGAAATATTTTGGTAAAGTGTATACTTACAGTAGTTGGTACAAAGTGTGAAGGATTTTTAACAAACACTTCAGTTTCTTTGACGTGTGACATCGGGAAATAGCCTACATGGCTATCTACCTACAAATCAAAAAATTATATATATATTTACTGAAAACACATAGAGACATAAAGATATATATATATATGAACAATTGTCATCATTTTAAATGATAAATTTCCCACACATGCTTTGTTTCTTTCAGGTTTTGTCAACTGTGTAGCAAACTAGAGTCAGTTTGGCACTGTCAGTGAGGAAAGCAGTGCTATGATGCAATCCACTCCTCCAGAAATTTGGAAATGGCTTGCTGTACAGGTTAGCATTAACACCAGAAACTCCAGTATAAAGATTTCAGAGCATTTACGAGTCGATCTGAGTACAGTGCAGAAGATTTTTAAAAAGTTGGATCAATTCAATGGTGATCACAAAGGTATGGCAAGTCAGAAGCCTCACTCTGATCATTCTAAGAAAAGAACTCTCAAATTTCTTGGTGAGATTTTGATCATGATAGACAATGATCCCAGCAAATCATTCAGGTCCATAGCCAGGAACACAGGAGTGTTCGAGTTTCTTATCAGGCAGGTAGTGCATGAAGACATTTGGTATTTCTCATAATGGTAAACAAGGAGAGAGAAAAAGAGCCAATTTTTATCACAGGTGATGAAGGAGAAGAAGAAAGACTGTATTGCAAAGCTTTTGAACAAACTCAAGCATTCCCTCCAACCAAACATGTTTTGGTTCTTCTCAGATGAGAAAAATTTCTGATGATGAACTCACAGAACAACCATTAGCTTGCTCAGTGCCCACAAGATGTATTAATAGTAATGAAAACCAAGATGGTCACTATGGATGGTGAATTTATGCCTCTATTCATCTCATAGCCTCATACTCGACATACATATACCTATCTATATATACACACACACATATATATTTATATATACATGAAAGCATTCATTCACAGTGTAATGGATACTGTCATAGGAAATAAATATGGCAACATGAATTCAAATGCTGGATGAGACTATTTGCATTTTGCACAGCGCTAATACCCTTTGGAAAGGTATGAATTTAATTATTCTACCTCCAGCGATAGGTAAATAGTAGAGCAGACAGAGCTCTTCAACCTTGTTATGGCAACCAGTCTTGGAGAATGAAAACTTTGAATTCAAACCTATTAAACTCTGCTTAAAATTGACCTTGTGTTGCATTCTGCTCATGTAGAGGGATAGGTAAATATATACATATATAAACATACATGTATATACACATAAGTTGGCGACCATAGTCGAGGGTGACCCGAAGGTTCCCTTTTCGATAGCTTACTACACCAATGTGTAGGGGAGGGCGCTACTCCTTTCCCTGGATTGCTCCACTTTACCCTTGATCCGTACCTTATAATGCTGAGTGTTAAGCAAGGAGGCATCAAGTACCATTTTTTGAGTCTTTGGTATGACTTGACCTGGGAACGAACCCAGGTCTCCCGGGCGATTGGCGAACACTCAAAACGCTAGGCCAATGTCCGGTATATATATATATATATATATATATATATATATATATATATATACACACATACACACACACACACACACATATATATCAGAAAAACTGGAAATAAATATGACAGTATGGAAATATATAGAGATAAAATAATGGAAGGTCTTCAGGGGGGTGATTTTATTTGGAGAAATATTTGCCAACATTAAACATTTTGGTTTTTGGACCTTCATCAGGGCATGTAAGTTACTAAATAAAATGAAAAGGAAGAGTTAGCTAGAAAATTTTTTCACACTATTTCAATATCCTAAATCTTTTATGCAACATAGATATAAATGTTCTCCAGAAATGCAAAAGTAATTTTTCAAACATTAATACATATATAATTTTACTCAACAATTTAAATACAATCAGGAATCTAATTAATAATAAAAAATAACAACACCAATATTGAATCCAGAGCAAGGATGTTTGAAATTTCATGTTAGGATTGAAATAAAAAATATGAGGGTGAAACTTCCCATAGTATTGATTAATGAATCAATGTTTCCTTATTTGGTCAGATGGATGCTAAAAAAGTTCCAAAATTCCTTATTTAAAATAATTCGGCCACATCTTTTATATGCATTGAGAAAGATAAACAAAGAGTCAAATTAATCAGACTGAGATAGAAATACCTTGTATTTTTCATTTATATACACACACACAAATATATAAATATACACATATGTACAGATACATACAAATGAAGAAAAGTTGAAAAAAAAAAAAACCCCCAAATAATCCGAAATTTGATGACTTTATTATGAAAGTCATTGTTAAACATTTCAGTTCTAATAACCTTCTTCAGAAATTTAAATTCATCAAAAATGTTATTAAAATAGCTATGGATGTTTAATGAAATTACAAGAGAAATGAAAGTGTGGATAAAAAATAAAGATTCATAACAGCATATCTTCCTTTTTATACACACTTTCCTTTCTCTTGTTATTTCATGAAACATCCATCGCTATTTTAACAAAAAAAATATATATATATATATATATATATATATATAGAGAGAGAGAGAGAGAGACACGCACACATATATATATATATATATATATATATATATATATACACACATATTTATGTAGAAAAAGGTAAAAATAGAAGAAAGATATATATTTGGTGATTCAGTTATTGTACTGACGTGTTTTGACTTCAAGGTTTTGTCTGAATACAAAAATATTCTATTGAAATAATTTCTTTTAACTCATTTGGAAGTCTTCATCAGGGCTAGTAGATGTTGTTATATGAAAAATGGAATAATACAGGCTGATAAATTCTAAATATGTTATGTCATGCAATGGAATTTTTTTAAAGCAAATGGCATTTTGTGGTTTGAGAAATGGATTTATAACATTTAATGACTTTAAATATTTAGAGAAAGAAAGCTAATCTTTACTGTGGATTTTAAGATTTTTTAATATTATTTTTACAAGGTGATATTTTGAAAAAACATTGTCGCTGTGGTATGCGATGGAACATGCTTCAGTTATTCTTTGTTTATCTGTTTGGATAACAGAGATATCGCAGAGTTTGAAAATGTGATTGGTTAAAATATTATGAGAAACTAAAGATTTTATTATGTTACTGTTGCGAGAGAATAGGAATGTAATGGACGCATCGTACCTGGCCAGTAGAGCGGAAGCGAGAAACTGGTATGGCTACCTCAAGCACCATATGTAGCGTTGATAGATCTCGAACCAGCGATAGTCAATTTGCACGTGTGCAAATTCTTGGAACGGGCGATTCTTTCTGAGCGAGTCCATCAACGTGCACGCTCGAAAGTGTCATTACAACTTGAAGGAGAGATGGACCTACAGACGGAAAAGCACAGGACACGAGGAATAGAAGCACTCGAGTTAATATGCCCAAGCCTTGGGAAACCAACTAGCGAGATCCATTGCAGCATTCTGACACAAGCTATTTCGGCAGTTGGAGACTGTTTTACGAAAGGGGGGCGCCTGTTGAGCTACTCACAGATAACGCCACAACTTTGAGCGGAGAGACGTTCTCTAAATTCACTGAACACTAGGGCGTTCAGATGAGATTCCGATGTGCACACGTATCGGCTGGCAACGGGATTGTGGAGAGATCTCACCGTACAATAAAGCGCATTGCTACAAGAACACAGTGCTCGGTAATGGAGGCAGTGTATTGGTACAATGTGACTGCCAAAGACGATGCACCTGCTTCAACAGCACCAGCAAATATGATATACTCTTATACGGCTCGTATAAAAGACATTGATGTCATGTCACCAATGGAGGAGGCTGGTCCCAACAGTTATAAGGTAGGGGACAGACGGAAGGAAGGAAAAGCACAGGACACGAGGAATAGAAGTGCCCGAATTAATACGCTCAAGCCTTGGGAAACTGACTAGCAAGATCCACTGCAGCATTCTGTTCAGAGAAGAAACTTATCTCCTGGATCAAAGTGCATAAGACTATGCCTTACGTGTCAAGCAGTAGAAAATACGTTCACTCCTGGAGGCAGAAGTTATAGTGGACCGATCTCATCTCTCATGAGAAGAAATCTACCATGCATGTAAATTTCTATATACCAGAACTTGCATAAAAGAGCATGCCAGCTGCAGAAGCGGCGTTGTTGCAGACTGCTTTTTTGACTGACAGAACGAACAAATTGACCAGAGTTAACTGAGGAAGGGCTGCTAGTCGCATGTGTTGTTATTTTTAGTCAAATGAGGCTACCCAATTGTCTGAGGACTGGGCTACTGCTCTTGTTCGGACTAGTTCTACAACAGTTACTAGTTTTAAAGTCTTTTTTATGTTCATAAATTCTTTTAAAATTTCTACTCATTTCTGCAAGGTAAAATTTATTGCGAATTTAGGCACTGCATTTTGTAAACACTTGTGTTGGATAGGGGAGTTGTTTTTTACTATTTGTTTTATTGTTTTTGTTGTGTGGGTAGTGTTTTTTATGCCTAAGAGATTTAAGTTTTTTTCAATTAAGGTGGTGGTGAGATTTGAAGGTAAAATTATGTGTCTCTTAATAGGGTTAGTATTTGAGTTTATTATATTGAGTTTATTTTTATTCATATTGTGGGATGTACGTTTGTGGATATTTATGGGTTTTGATTTGTCACAGTGAATGAAAGATTCAGGATATTGTAGTTTGGAAAAAGAGTTATGGATGTGTTTAAATTCTTCGTTTAGAAAATTGGGTGAGAAGATTCAAAAGGCTCTCAGGAAAAAACCTATAAACATTTTGTTTTATTGCTATGGTTCAAATAAAAATATATGTAGTCATTTTCGTTGTTTATCTTGTGGTAAACTTTGAATTCAAACTTATTAGTTGTTTATTAGTAAGATGTCCAGGAAAGATAAGGAATTATTTTTTTCAAGTCTGCATGAAAAATTAATGCTTGGTTTAACTTGGTTGAGTTTGTGTGCGATAGAAGAAATATTATGTTTTTGGGATAAATTATTAAAATGTTGTCGATGTATCTAAAATAGTGGATATCATTAGGTAGATGTTGAAGTCCTCTTGTGTCAGATTTCACTTGTGTTAAAATGTTGAATTAGGTAACTATGAGTCAGCACTCAGTTGTATAACCAGTTGAGTCATGAGTTGAAGTGTGCTCCCAAGAACTCTGAGGAAAAAGAGATTTTATGGTCATTGAGACATTCTATTATGTACATGTGGTTAAGTCAATTCCCTGGACAGTGAGTGGTTGCTGGCCCAGTAATGGATATATTAATATGTATATATACCAGCCTGTTTCAGTAATGTTGCATGGTCTGTATTTAGTTACAGATTGTATTTGAACACTTTTTGTAAGTGCGCAATACATCATTCTTTTTGTGGTTCAGTATTGAGTTACTGCCATCTATGTTTTTTGTCTGGCAACAGGATGCTAGTTGCTCCCTTTTTTCCTGTATACATCATCCAGTTGTCAGAACTTATCGCCAAATAGTCAGCTGTTAAAGATTATTTTTAAAAAGAAATAAATAACTTTGCAGCTTTTATTAGATTTTTAAGTTGTTCTTTCTTATAGTAATCTATTTTTCTTTTCTCATCTAGTTAGTTCGAGAAGAAAATAGTAGCTTAGCTCTGGAAGTATTGCCAGTAAATTGAAGTAACATTTTAGTATTGTCAATAATTATAAGCACTATTTTTTTTCATATTATAGCATTATAAACACCCATAAGTATTGTCAAAGGCCATTATGAACATAACTGTTACTTTCATTATTTTATTATAAGATTATCTATATTATCATAAGATCGATACGGTAATTCGAAAAGATTAACAAACAAATATGTAAACAAAAAATGTCTATTATGTTCAATCAGATATGTATCAAGGAAGATCTGCTGCCAAAATATACATATTTTAAACTCCATGATCCTGCAGCTCATAAATATAACAGCATAAAAACAGTGGTCATAGATAAGTATCCATGCTATTATATATATGTGGTTTGAAAGTTGATTTCAATAACGTCACTGACTCGGACAATCCTGTGGCACGCGTCTGTCTACGCAACACGCCTTGTTTCAAGTCATTCCTGTTCCCTCCACGGCTCTTTTTATAACCCCAGACAGTCTCATTTGCATAGGGGCGCCGAGAGTCTGTGTTAATTCACGCGAGATAAGCACATACAAAAGCGACTGTGTGTCGCCATTTTAGCTTTTTTTTTTGTTAAGCGACTGAACCGTACAAAACGCAGCCACAAGCTAGTCAGGTAAGTCATGATTTTCCCTACACTCCCCCCGATCTCATGATCACAAAGGGGCAGTGGGGTTGTTTTCATCTTTGTCGGGTACTTCATCTGTGGTTTGAGTTTCAATAGAAACTTCATCAGTTGGGAGGCTACTGGCATCAGAATCACTGTCGAGCGGATCTGAATTCAGATAGATTAAAGGCTCACTATCTTCAGAATCGCTTTCATCACACGATGATGATTGCATCTGTATTACTGGTCGGAGGTCTTTGACTTGACAAGGCACCCCATCAATTTTCACAGACTGCGGGCTGATCACTTCAGTAATGTGACCAGTGCTATATTTTTTCGTGCACTTGCCGCGTGGATTCTTAACCCAAACCACGTCTCCCTTTTCATACTTCCCTCTAATTACCTTTGGTTTGGGGAGCAGGTTATCTTCAACACATTTTATTCGGATATGATATCCATGTAGCATGTCAGCTGGCACTGTGCAAGGGGAAACGTCATCCTTTGGGGTGATGATGTGCCAATAGACCGCCTCCAATATTGAACAATTCTTTCTAGCCGCAATAGTCTCAACAGTTCTACGACTTCTTTCTACAATTCCGTTTCCACTCGGTGAGTAGGCACATAGAAACCACAGATGCTCGTCCCAATTCCTCGCAAATTCTCCAAAGTCTTTCCTAGGGAATGCAGTGTCGTTTCAGTCAGCATTTCCATCGGTGGGCCTTGCTTAAGGAAAACATTCTCCAACTGTCGGATAACAGTGGGCGCATCTTGTCGGCGCAGTGGCCACCATATTGCATATCTAGAGAGGCCACAGTCGATGATAGAAAATTCTCACCATTGTGGTGGGCTATGTCCATCACCAATCTGTTCCAGTTATCCTTCACACTGAGTTTTCCTTTTTTCCAGCGAACAGGAGCTGGATCTATCGATCGACAGGCTTTCACAATAGAGTTAGCAGTTTCTTTGGACACTTGCAGGTCAACCAACCTGGCAAAGTATAAAGTCCGCTTCGTACCTGTTGGATCATGGAGTAGACTTGTAGTCAATGGTTTGGCAGAGACCAAAGTGAAGTTCCCCCCTCAGAGGGGAACTATTTATCACACATTGGGAGATTCCATCGTGCACACATGGGCCAGTCTATTTGCTGAATTATGATTGGCTGAATCATTTCATTGGATATGCTTGTACATAAATACCAGCTAAAGTCTGTGCCAATGTTGTGCATAAGCTGGACCTCTGGCAAGTGATGCTGCTGTTATTATTGTTGTGTGTTGTTGCCTTCTACAGTTCTTTTGTTTATTCTACATCTCCCCTCTCCCCCCCATGAGTAGGCTGGGTTGCATGAGAGGTGTATCTCTCTTTTAGGCCTGGTTTGTTGTGTGGTAGTAATCTAGAGAGAGCTCGGGGAATCCTTGATGATCGGAGGCGTGGGGATATGCGTGTGGTTTGTTGTTGGGGTTTGGTTGCTGTGTATGTTCTATTACAGGGAGATAGTGGGAGATGCAGGGGTGTAGTATTGCTTGATTGAATTGTTGGTCCTAGTGTTGCACTTGGTATAGGGGTTGGTGCAGGCTTGAGTTTGCATTTTCTGAGGAAACGGCGGTTCCTAAGTGTGATCCTTCCAGATTCGTTAACCCTGATTCGGTATTGTCGATCTGGTAGGGAAGTGATGATTTTGCCCGTTGTGTTCCATCTGCGATTGATTGGGCTTTGAATGGGCTTTGTCTTGCAGTGGTGAAGCATTTCCTCGCGACGTAGTGCCGCTGATACCTATTCAGGATGAGGCTTGTAGAGGATCGGCAGTGATGGAATGGAGTCACGTAGTCGACGGTGGAGTAACAATTGCGCTGGTGATAGGCCAATGCTTTGGATTGGAGTATTCTGGTACTGCAAGATGGCTCGGGCGACATTGTCATTGTCCAAGGAACCCTGGGGGCCTGTGTTTCCTTTCACAATCCTCTTTGCAGTTTTTACTGCAAGCTCTGCCCGGCCATTAGATTGAGGATACGCAACAGAAGATAATCTATGCCTAACACACCACGTTTTCAGGAATTCTTGAAACGTGCTGGAAGTGAAAGATGGGCCGCCATCGGTGCCGAGTTCTTCTGGAGCAGCATAGGTTTGGAATAGTTGTCGGCAAATGGGCATCAATATGGCTGAAGTCGCGTGACCTGGTTCTAGGCGGTATAAAATGAGCCAGCCAGTTAGCCTATCTGCACAGGTAAGGTATGTACGATCCCCAATATGAAAAATATCCATGACGATTTGCTGGAATGGCCACTCAGGGGATTGTGTTAGAATGATAGGCTCCCTTGGTTGACTAGGGGCGATGGTAGAGCATACCATGCAATTCGCCCTAATACTGCGGATTGATGCATTCATTCCTGGCCAATACACAGATTCGTTAGCACGTGCTTTCATGCATACTACTCCTTGGTGTGCAGAATGCAGGCAGTGTAGGACTTTGATCCGTTGTGTTTTGGGGACGACAATCCTTCAATCCATCAATACAAGACCATTGTCAGTGCTGAGGCACTCACGGACTTCGGGCGCAGTGAGACCACGTGTTTTTGGGAAGCCGTGCTGTATTGTGTGTATTAATATTTCATATTGTGGATCGCTATGGCCTGCTGCACGGATTAGGTCTGGTGATACCATAGTTATATTATTGCAGTCGGCAAATGTTGCTATTAAGGCTGTTGACTCCGTCATGTTGCTTATATCGTTTGACTCCAGTATATTTGATTGAGAAGGTTTTGCTGGAAATACATTGAGGAGGGCCTGCACTTATAGGACTTTACACTCCTATAATTTAATTTGGGCGGTATGCCACTTGTTCCCACAAAGATGGCGGACGCTCAATGTTCAGTCTCGGGAAACCATTGGCCAGGAGGACCACGTGATATGCTTACAACTACGTCGGCGCGTAAATTCAAGTCCTGCGTCTTGAGCCACTTTTAAGAAGATTTTTTCTATAAATACGCTGTCTTAAAACACATTCTTTCTCTTTTACAAATTTTCTTCGTAGCGGCAACACTCTCTTTTTGACGAAATTCCTTCGTAGCGGCAACACCTTCTCTTTGACCAAATTCCTCCGTATCAGCAACACCATGCCTCGCAGACATTCATATACAAGAACTATGAGACGCTTTCCCATCTCTAAAAAACTACCGGTTTCTAATCATAGAAAAAGGACATTTTAATTTTACAATTCTTTTGGTAGTTTAGTTGTGTTACACACACACACACACACATACACATACGAGCTCACACATATATACACACTATCAGTATGTTAGTAGAGTTAGTTATGTTTTTATGTATTAATGTAAGTTTTGTTATTATAGAATATAAATTTGTTTTTGTTCGTTCGCCTTGTTTTAAATGTTCATTTTGTCCACGCCGTTTTACAACCATTATCTATTCCGTTTCTTTTACGTTCACTTCCCCCATAAATTGGTGACCTTCCGACGCGATGAAAGCACGCAACCACACATAAAAACACAAAAACTAAAACAGCTCTCATTTTAAAAAAGCAGCACAAAAAAATTATTACAACGCATAAAAATGGTAACCCCTACTTAGAACACACAACCAAAATATAAAAATAAATTAAATATACCCACAGCACATGGAACTCTTTCTACACTACCTCCTAAACATTTGAAACCTTACTTCTTCAGAGAAAACTCAACCACAAATGTTAACCCAACGACGTAAAATGAGCATACAAAATTTCCTAAACATTCGAAACATTTAAGAATATATTTCACTCATTTCAAAGACAACATGAAACTTCTATCACGGCGCGTGAACCTTTGGAAATAAGAGCGGCGAACACATGCAAATTCTTTAAATATCTTATTAAAAAATTTCATATAAAACAATTACATGCAAAAATTTAAACAAAATTTTCCAAGCTAAAACTCCTACACAGAAACAGGATGGCAGAATTTATTTCACAGCACACGAGGAGAGGAATTTTGACACGAGGCATATTTCTTCACTTTCCCTACTACCAAAAATCAGGCAACCTTTCAACTCTTTTGACTTGCCCACCTAATCTTACTGGCCACCAAAGACACTATCTTCTGCTGCTACCAGACTGGTCAGTAGACGACACACACTTCTTTTACTACTACCAAACTTGTCATTGGGACGACATTCACAACGACAAGGAAGAACAGGACTACGCGATATTCTCCACCAGCTAAAAAAAATTTCCCGACATTTTCTGAACAAATACCAACAAAATGCAAGCCAATTCACTTACTATCTTCATGATTCGACAAACTACCCGTGAGTGCCAGAGTGACGAAGCCAAAAAAGCACCCACCGGATACAATGTTATCAAACAAATCACAAAAACTAAGACATCTGAAAGTTTGATTTTACGAAAACGAAGACAAGCAAATCTTCAAAAAAATCAACACGAATACTCAGACGTCCAACAACTAAAAACTCAGAAGGAAACTTGTTCCAAGCTGACGCAACATTCCATCACACAACTTTCAACTACGAAAATTTTCAACACAACAGGAATTATGATAGCTATATAATTGTGCACACCAACAAGAAAATTCGAGGCGTTGGTTAATACGTGCCCACGAGCCACGCTGAAACACCGAATTTTTTGGAAAAACACAAACAACCTAGCTAGAAATTCGCCTGTCACTTCATTCAACTGCACACAACACAACCTCCATGGAATGCCCAAACAAAAGACAGTTTCCACAACTTCAAATATCAACACATCCTAAAATGAGCCTAACACAAGATACGTAAGACATTATTACAGCGAATTGAGTTAAACACTGCGTACTTGCTGTTCTACTCACAAAACAGCACTAAAATTTCACCTTGTGCCCACAAGGAATGCCAAATAAAGTGCGAAGTAACTCCCACGCTAAAAAAAAACAAAAAAACACTTGCATTCATAAAGTCAACAGTCACGTAAATTTTGCCTCCACGTTAGAGAACATATTGAAAAATATTTTCAATATTAATCAATCTGTGGGGGGGGGCATATAGGACTTCACACTCCCATAATTTAATTTGGGCGGTATGCCACTTGTTCCCACAAAGATGGCGGACGCTCAATGTTCAGTCTCGGGAAACCATTGGCCAGGAGGACCACGTGATATGCTTACAACTACGTCGGCGCGTAAATTCAAGTCCTGCGTCTTGAGCCACTTATAAGAAGATTTTTTCTATAAATACGCTGTCTTAAAACACATTCTTTCTCTTTTACGAATTTTCTTCGTAGCGGCAATACTCTCTTTTTGACGAAATTCCTTCGTAGCGGCAACACCTTCTCTTTGACCAAATTCCTCCGTATCTGTTGAAATACGAAACACACTTGTAGTCAGTAGCTAGGCTAAGAGCAACGTCTTTAGCAAGGCTAAAACTAAAGTAACAGTCTTCAATGAAAGAGCTTATTTATGGCACATTGGGAGATTCCAATGTGCACACATTGGCCGGTCCATTCCTTGGATTGTGATTGGCTAGAACATCTGATTGGCTATGTCTGTTCATAAATAGCAACCCAAGTAAGCATTAGTCGATTATGCTGGACCTCAGGTAAGTGTTGCTTGTTATAATTGTCACTGTTATTGTTGTTGTACATTGTTGCGTTCTACATCTCCCCTCCCCCCCCCACGGGTGGGCCGGGTTGCTTGGGAGGTGTGTCTCTCTTTTATGCCTGGTTTGTTGTGTGGTAGCAACCTAGAGAGAGCTCGGGGAATCCTTGATGCTCGAAGTCGTGGGGATATGTGTGTGGTTTGTTGTTGGGGTCTGGTTGCTGTGCATGTGCTATCACAGGGAGACAATGGGGGATGTGTGACTGTAGCATTAGTTGACGGGATTCTTGGTCCTAGTGTCGCACTCGGTATCGGGGTTGGTGTAGGCTTGAGATTGCACTTTTTGAGGAAGCGACGGTTCCTAAGTGTAATTCTTCCGGAGCCATCAACCCTGATTTTGTATTGACGCTCAGGTAGAGCGGAGATTATCTTTCCTGTGGTGTTCCACCGGCGATTAAGCGGGTTTTGAATGGTGACAGTGTCACCGGCTTGTAATGGGCATAGGTTGTGCGTATGCCTGTTGTATCTTTCTACCAACTTAGCGTTGCGTTTTTGAAGAATTAATTCGCGGCGTTGCGCTGCCGCTATCCATTCAGGATGTGGTTTGTAAAGGAATGGTTGCGACGGGATGGAATCCCGGAGCCGGCGGTGGAGTAGTAGTTGTGCCGGTGATAAGCCAATACCTTGAATTGGGGTATTTCTATACTGCAAGATGGCCCGAGCGGCCTTGTCATTGTCCAGGGAACCTTGAGTGTCTGTGTTCCCATTGACTATCCTCTTTGCGGTTTTTACTGCTAGCTCTGCACGGCCATTGGACTGGGGATATGCGACCGAGGATCGTCTGTGCTTTACGCCCCATGTCTGAAGGAATTCCTGGAATGCAGTAGAGGTGAATGGTTGGCCACCATCTGTGCTGATTTCCTCCGGAGTGCCATACGTTTGAAATAGTTGTCGACAGATGGACATTAATTTTGATGTTGTGGCATGGCCTGGTTTCAGATGATATAATATGAGCCAGCCAGTCAATCTGTCTGCGCAGGCAAGGTACGTAACGTGCCCAACGTGGAATATGTCCATCACTATTTGTTGGAATGGCCATTCTGGGGATGGTGTCATGGTGATGGGTTCTCGTGGTTGGCTAGGGGCGATGGTCGTACAAAACGAGCAATTCGCTCTAAAGTTTCGTATTGAGGCGTTCATTCCCGGCCAATAAACGGAGTCATTCGCTCGAGCTCTCATTCCATCTACGCCTTGGTGGGCTGAGTGTAGGCAGTGCAATATCTTCTTTCTTAGGGGCTTTGGTATTACAATTCTTCTGTCCATTAATACTAGCCCTTTGTCATTGCTAAGTCGGTGTCGCACCTCCCAGAAATCACGGATGTCAGGCTCTGTGAGGTTGCGTTTGGGTGAGAATCCCTGGTTAATCGCATTTATCAGGGTTGTATAGGTCTTGTCATTTCGACCCGATGCCCGAATGTGGTCAGGGGTTATAACAGCGGTGTTGTTATCAATGTTTACTGCAGCTTGAATGGCAGCTAACTCCATTGCAACATCTCTGCTGTTAGAAAGGTGGATATCTTTGGGGGATGGGTTTGTGGGACATATGCTAATGAGCGATTCCACTGTAGCAACTGGGTTGCGGGAAATGGCATCAGCGCCCCTGTGCCACTTGCCTGGGCAATGTTGAATTGAGAAGTGATATCTTAGGCACTTCTCTTTAAGTCTGAAGAGGCGTGGGTTGTTTATTTTCCCAAGGTCCCTGTCGCCAAATATTCCCGTAAGCGGTTGATGGTCGGTTACTACTATCACATTTGGGCAGCCTATGATAAATAGGCGGCATTTTTCCAATGACCAGGCGATAGCGGCTGCTTCGCCCTCGATCGGTGCATATCGGCGCTCTGCGTCAGTGCAGAATCTGCTGCCGGCAAATACAATGTGCCACCCGTCAGGACAACACACTGGGGCCTTCTCGGTGGGGCATGTGCAGTGCTTCTGTAATAGTAGGAAGCCCATTCCATCCTTGCTCCAGTCAGGTGCTAAGCAGGTCGTTCTATTTATATCAAAAGTGGTGACTCCTTTTTTTACTAGCCCCACTATAACTTGTTTAGACTGCTGAAATGCTTTTTCGAGACCTTCATTCCAAGCGAAGTTGGAGTTTTTTTTTACAAGTTCTCGGAATGGTAGCATTATAGGGCTTAACGAGTATGCCCATGCTACTTGGTTGACCAGCCCGAACCAGGACCTAGCATCTGTAATGTTTTTAGGGCTTGGGAAGCTGGAAATTGCATTCAGCAAGTCGTTAGAAGGGGTCACTCCTGTTGATGTTATTTGGAGGCCTCCGAATTGGACTACGTCTTGGCAGAACTGGAATTTATCCTTGTTGATGACTATTCCATTCGCCTCGCATAGTGACAAGTAGTCTAGGGTATGGTAGAAGGCGTCTTTTATGGTCTTGTCATAAAGGAGGGTGTCATCAACGACCTTTATTTTGCGCGGGATGTCTTTAATTATCTCATCGTACCTTCGTGTATAGGCGTCACCCGAAGCTACATACCCTTGGGGCATTCTGAGATACATGAAACGACCCCATTCTGTGATGAAGGTCGTGAGAGGTTGAGATTCTTCATCTAGGGGTATTGAATGGTAGCCATCCACCGCGTCCAGAACTGTTTTCTTTGTGTTTGGTGGTACTTGGAGTGAGAGTTGGAATGGGGAGCTAGTGTGGTGTGTCTCCCGCTTGCATTGGGAATTCAAATGTTGGTAGTCCACCGTCCTCCTTGGTTTCCCGTTTTTTTTTGCGGTGATCACCATGGTGCTACACCAATCAGTAGGGGTACCAATGGGTACGGGACTGATGATGCCTCTTTTGACATCTTCCCAAAGAGCTTCCTTTACCTGTTCCTTGTAGTGGTATGGTACTGGAATCGGGCTGTGTCTAGCTTTGGGGGTTGAGCCTTCCTTTAGGTGGATGTGGGCTGGAGGGCCGGACATGGCTGGAAATTTCCCGCTGCTATTAAATACCGTGGTGGCAAACCTTTCCAACAACCATTCCTTCAGTTTGGGCACGTTTTCGCTGGTTGGCGAGAATGGAGGAGTTTTAGGGTAGTTGGAGCTTGTTTTTGTTTTTTGTTCTTCAGAGAGGTCTACTTCAGAAAGACGTGGTCTTGAATAAGTAGCATCGCATTTTATTGGATCGATGAGCGAGGGTGGTGATGTCATGGGCTTAGGAAAGCAAGGGGGCAGTATGCCCACATCCATGCATGCATCTTTGCTGAAGTACAGTATCTGTACATTTCTGCATATGTACAGTGCCTGTTTTGTGATCTTTTTTCCCACTTTGAAGGCGACGGGTAGCCAGCCCTGGCATGTCAAGGAGAATCCTCCAACCGTGCGCACCTTCTTGCTTGAGGGGACCAAGTTCTTCTCTGATATTCCCATGTATCTCAGATGCTTTGTCCCGCCGAGGCATATTGTTGCACCACTGTCTGGGTAGATCCTTAGTTTGGTAGGACGAAAAGAGGGAATGTCCTCGGCCCGTCTTGGATCCGGACACGGGGAGAATGGGATAAGTGTTGCTTCCACTTCCTCGCGGCTGATATGGTTGCCCGGTTTATAGGTGTTGGTTGCCGGGTCGAATACCATGTGGGCAAGGAGAGCATCCATGACGGCTTCCTCGTCCTCTGGACTCCATACGGCCCCTTGTCTTACTCTGCCCTTTGATTGACAGACTCCTTCAACGTGATTCTCTTTGCCACATGCTCTGCATGTTTGACCCCATGCAGGACACATCCGTGGTCGATCGCCTGACCCAGTCTTGCCATGTTGGAAACTACCGCAACCCCTACATGCGTTACGTTGGGACTGTATTTCCATGATGTTCCTTCTGCGGTTATTGGTGGCAGTTGGTCGGATCGTGTTTTGAGCCCGTTTTTGTTGGCGATATGCCGACATCTGAAGCCTTGCTATGTCCGAGATGCTGGACATTTTGTTTTGGTCCCGCAGTGCCATCTCGAATGCTTGGGCGTGGCTCACATTTTGTTCTAGGGTCTCCAGCGATCCCGCTTTAGCCAACAAGTCTGCTTGTAGAGCATCGTTGGCTATACCCCGAATGAACTGGTCCTTAACGTATATGCCGGATAAATCGTGGTCACAGTTGGGACATATGAAGTTGCAATCCCTTGCTCCTGACTTCAGTCGAATCAGGTAATCACTGACAGGCTCACCATCGCCTTGTGCAATAGACGAAAAAGAGATTCTGTGTACGATGGGATTGGACTTCATCGTGACCAAAACCTCAAGCATGTCTAGCAGTTTGTTTGGGTCTGCATTGAAGAACTCAGGATATGTGTTGATGATTGAGTTCTGGACAGTTTCTTCGGCGCAGTTATATAGTTGGACGTTCATTTGTGTGTCAGAAAGGTTGGTCATCTTTGTGAATACGTCCCAGTCAATTTTGAATTTCCGAAACTGCTGTGGTGTCATTCCTGAGTTAAGCTGAGGAGGCTTGGCGGTCGGTTTTACATGAGTGGTTGGTGATGCCGGATTTTCTTTGGCCAACTTCAGTATGATGAGTACTTCTCCCATGTTCTTTATACCGAGCTCCTTGAGCATCGTTCGGTCCAGCATATGTATAGTGTCCCTTGTGATGCCCTCGCTTGAGAATGTCTGCGCATAGATCTTTGCAGAGGCCGTGGTTATGCCTGCATTGGTAAAAATGCTCTCCCAGTCAGTCAGGTCGGATCCTGTTCGCAGCGCCATGTTGAAATACGAAACACACTTGTAGTCAGTAGCTAGGCTAAGAGCAACGTCTTTAGCAAGGCTAAAACTAAAGTAACAGTCTTCAATGAAAGAGCTTATTTATGGCACATTGGGAGATTCCAATGTGCACACATTGGCCGGTCCATTCCTTGGATTGTGATTGGCTAGAACATCTGATTGGCTATGTCTGTTCATAAATAGCAACCCAAGTAAGCATTAGTCGATTATGCTGGACCTCAGGTAAGTGTTGCTTGTTATAATTGTCACCGTTATTGTTGTTGTACATTGTTGCGTTCTACAGTATCAGCAACACCATGCCTCGCAGACATTCATATACAAGAACTATGAGATGCTTTCCCGTCTCTAAAAAAACTACCGGTTTCTAATCATAGAAAAAGGACATTTTAATTTTACAATTCCTTTTTGTAGTTTAGTTGTGTTACACACACACACACATACACACACGAGCTCACACATATATACACACTATCAGTATGTTAGTAGAGTTAGTTATGTTTTTATGTATTAATGTAAGTTTTGTTATTATAGAATATAAATTTGTTTTTGTTCGTTCACCTTGTTTTAAATGTTCATTTTGTCTACGCCGTTTTACAACCATTATCTATTCCGTTTCTTTTACGTTCACTTCCCCCATACACTACAGCCACTGGGTGGCGGGAGACTGCGCCAGGGCCTCTGTGCCACTTTCCGGGGCAGTGCTGTATGGTAAATCTATATCTCAGGGTCTTTTCCTTGAGTCTAAAGAGCCGGGGATTTTGGATCTTGCTCAGATCACGATCACCAAATAACCCCTTCAGGGGTTCATGGTCTGTGACCACTATGACATTTGGAGAGCCTATGATAAACATACGGCATTTTTCCAATGCCCATGCTATTGCTGCAGCTTCACCCTCTATTGGTGCGTATCTGCGTTCGGCATCTGTGCAAAATCTACTGCCAGCATATATCAGATGCCAACCTTCGAAACAGCAGATTGGGGCTTTTTCAATGGTGCATTGGCAATGTTTTTGGAGAAGTAGGAAGCCCATCCCTTCTTTGCTCCAATCTGGAGCAAGGCAAGTTACCCTGTCTTTATCAAATGTTGCTACCCGCTTCTGGACTAGGTGGATTATGGCTCGCTTGGAGTCTTTGAATGCATCTTCAAGACTTTGATTCCAAGCAAATTTGGAGTTTTGTTTGAATCACGAAACACACTTGTAGTCAGTAGCTACGGTAAGACCAAAGTCTTTAGCAAGGCTAAGATAATTTCATTATAATTGATATAATGAAGGCACAACGCCTTAGAGTTTTGGCGGGAGGGGAAAGGGAGCGGTCATTGCTTTAACTTAAATTTCTAAGGGGAACCTAGCTAGCCACATTCGCCGACCCATTCAACAATACAATATATATAACCATTCATCCATCGCCATATGCGCAGCAACCACCAAAATACCACATTTACTCTATGAAGAAGTCCTACTTAAAACACCGAGATTAATGAAAGATTTTATTTACAAGTATGATTTATTTACAATGAGTATGATGGGAATGGGAGAAAAACCCCGAAATATGTACGAAAGGAAAAATCCCTCGTTTGGTTGCCCTCCCATCCCCCCGTCTATAAAATTGGAGGCCGATTGTTTTCCGGGGCGAAAGAACCGGAAACAAGCCGGACCTGCGCTAGGTGAGACAGGAATCCTAATCTATAGGGGTAAAGGAAATAAAGGGTCGGGCGCGGTAGGGGTTGATACAAGCAGGTAATATGATTTTTATACATATGAATGTTCAAGATGTTCAACAAAAGGGGACTGGGACACGGGTTGAGGTACAAAAATAATAGGGGTGGGGAACTAACAACTAGATGACGGGGGACAATGACTGACAACATACTGCTAACTAGGTTACAAGGTGAAAACATTGCCTACTTACCGGGGGTGGGGTACCGAAGGACCCGTACCGTAGATGCCATGGGCCGGCAGAGGAGGGAAGGATGACTCCAACATTGCCCCCTTTCTTACGACCAGGCTCGCTGCATTCACCCACCTTCTGCTGAATGTTATGCGATCCAAGCGTTTTTTATCGCATCTGATTTTGACCCTCAGCTGATGCCGAAAATACGATGAGAAAAGTTTGCATCGTCATACAATCCCTTGTTTCGCGTAGTCCAAATCACCATTCCAGCTACAGCTAGGATCGCGAGAAACACCACACGCTTCTCACCCTGAAACGGAGGAAGAACGTTGACCACGACGTAACCAACGTCAAGCAGCACGAGCTGCTTTGGTTCGATGCGAGCCGTCCACTCGCCGACGTGATCCCAAAACGGGCGAACTCGCTCGCAATAGTAGAAGGCATGCTCACCGTTTCTTCTAATCCACTGCCGCAGCGAGGACAATCAGGCATTTCTGCCAGGCCCGCTCTGTAGTTCAAGCCGACAAGGGGAAATGCATTCCGTACAAGTTGCCAGGTGAGCGAGAACTCTGAGTTGTTCAAGAACCTCGATCCTGGCGCCCAATACCAGAGAGAGCGGATCTCCTCCGCCGCCCAGCCTCGCCGCTCGCTAAGAGGATCAGAAGCGGAACCCACCACTAACTCCCGATATAGTTCTTTCCAAGGCCGTGAAAGGACCCAAAAAGTTTACGAAGGGCCTTTCGGCACTCGCGGACAAACAGTGCTTCGCACAAAGGCCTACGTCGACCTTCAGCCTTTGGGTCTGACTTGAGGCGAGGAAAAGTCAAACACGCCTTTCGTCTCCACACTGAGTCCCCCGTCAAGGACCGGCCGAGGTATGCAAGTCTTTCAGCAAGCCAGTGGCTCCCCAGATCAGGCATACCCAGACCCCCGTTGCGTGAACGTTGGATACAGACCTGCCTACGGACCATAGGCCTTGGACCTCCCCAGAGCAACTTGGAGAGGGATTGTTGCAGTGCCAACCGACGTGCCTTAGGCAGAGGAAGTACAGCCAATCGGTAAAGGATCAGAGGGAAGACATACGTGGCGCACGCCTCCGCCCTGCCCTTTAAGGACAACCTCCTTGAAAGCCAGATTCCCACCTGAGTATTCACCTTGGTTTGTACTTCCGACCAATTTCGCTCCAGTTGGAGGTTGGGCCCGAACCACACCCCGAGGATGCGGATGGGTCCGTCACTCCAGCAGAAGGGCCCTGGAAGAATATTGCCACCCCTCCAAGCACCGAGCCACAAACCTTCGCTTTTGTCAAAATTGACCTTGGCTCCTGCGATCCGCTCGTACTTGACAACCACCTCTTTCACAGCCTTTATATCCAGACGGCAGGATACAAAGACTGTGATGTCATCAGCGAACGTGGAAACCCTTGCCGTAAGAGGGCCAGCAAAGGGGACGCCGCGTAGGGACGGACTTGTCCTCTCATCCTTAAGCCTGCGCAGGAGGGGCTCCAACGCGAGGACATAGAGAAGAGGAGACAGGGGGCAGCCCTGCCGGACCGAACGCTCGATCGCGAATACCCTCGAACGCCTTCCGTTCACCTGCAACACTGCCTGAGGGTTATGGTACATCATGCTAATCCATCTGCGGAACTGCGGTTTGAATCCGGCAGTCTCCAAAACAGAAGCCAAGAACCGATGTTCAACCCTATCGAAGGCCTTGGACTGATCTAAACTGATCAGCGCGGCTTTCGTATCGTCTTCTATTCCCTCTAGGACCTGGCGAATCAAGTGCAGATTGTCCTGGATCGATCTTCCCTTCACAGCAAAGGTCTGTTCAGCGCCGATCAGATCACTGATGACAAGCTGTAAACGATTAGCTAAGACCCGGGCCAAAATCTTTAACTCTGTGTTAAGCAGAGTTATGGGCCTGTAGTCATCTAAACCCTCCCAAACATGCCTGCCACCTTACTTCAGCAATGTGATCACGCCCTTGGTAACGCAACCAGGGATGGCTCACTGGGCGAACCAGTGGTTGAACACATCCGTCAGAATAGGGACAAACATGTGCGACATCCTCAAGTACACTTCGTAAGGCAAACCATCTAGTCCCGGCGATTTGTTGAGGCCGACCTGCTTCAACACATCACGGACTTCGCATTCAGTAACCACAACCTCGCAGCTAACCACTTCAGCCGCCCCAAGACGGGGGAAGTCGGCAAGATAGCTACGAAACTCCCGGATCGGGAGATCAGGGCAGCGGGCAAAGCGATCCCGAAACGCGGTCTTGACAGACTCGATGTACCGATCGGTGAACCTTCGCACTTCTTCACGCGCAGTCGTGTTCGATTTCACAGCTTCGTAGAGAACTCTATTTAACCTAGGTCTAACTACGTGTCCCTTGTAGCGCTCGCTATTCTCACGCTCAAGGTCCCTCCTAGCTAGTTCTACACCTAGGGAGTCCCCCCCAGCCACCGCCCTGGAAGGTCTATCGGCTATAGACTTCGCCTTCTTTGCCTTATCTAGCTTGAGCTGTTGACCGTATTTGGTGGCGAAGTCTCTAATCCTATATTTGAGAGAAACCCACCACCTATTCCCGGTAACTGCCCCCACTAACGCCCGCTGAATTAGGGATTCTAGCCGGTCCCGGAAGTCCCGTATCTCCAGTAAGGAGGTATTGAACTTCCAGTAGCCGGCTAGACTAGGCCTATTAGCTAACCGCAGACTGACCTTAACAAGCTTATGGTCAGTCCACGCTATCAGGTGGAACGTGGGACAACTAACGAAATCAATATCAGCTCATTTAACTAACACTCTGTCCAAGTAGGAACCCACTTTAGCAGTGGGTGAGCTATCTAGCCACGTCCACATCTCCCGCACTGGGTGATCAAGACGAAACCTGTCGACGAGGCCGTGACGAGTCACAAAGCTGACAAGGCTGCTATCTTAACTTCTCGCACGACTAGCTCCCCGACCGACCTTATCTATCTGGGGATCAAGGATCACATTCCAATCACCCATTAAGACTAGCCGCTTCGTATCGTCCAGGAACGGCGCCAACCGATGAAAAAAAGAAACCTTCTCCGCAGCAATATTGGACGCATAAACAGAAACCAGACGAAACTTGAAACTTTTCACGGCAACATCGGCCACAACCAGTCAGCCCCCGTCACCTGCAAAAACGTCAACATCAGCATCAAGGCTGCGTCCAACTAGCAAGGAGACCCCAGCACTGACGCGTCTGCCGTATGCTGAGAAAACGCTAAAGTCGTTTTCCAGCACCCGACAGTCAGCATTGCAAGTGAAGTGGGTCTCTTGCACTGCAGCAACATCTACTCCAAGGTTCTTGAGTTCACCAAGCAAGCGCGCACACTTGCTTGATTTCCTCTGTCAATTCACATTCAAAGTGGCAACTTTTAGAGCCATCAATCCCACTTATCTTACTCACTGTCGACTATGGGCCGGAAATCCTTCGGGGCGAGGATGCAGACGGCCTGACGCAGGGAGCCGGTGCCGAGCTCAGTTGTAACTTGGTCATCCCTGGTGATTCCTCCGACAAGAGTGCTCCAACTCCGCCAACTTTATGCCCAAGTCGGTCTGACAGACCGTATTCAGGAACTTCCAGACGCCCCCCCGGTACGGTCACCAGCCGACAGGACAAAAGTGGTCACCATGGCTGCACTCCTAAAGTTCGTTGGGTTGCAGACTCTTTTTCCGTCAATTTTTTCACAGTCCAGCAGTGGCTTCAGTGTCTTTCGGAGCTAGTAATCCGTTACGGATTCCAGCCTGACAGTACACAGAGCCACTGCCTTCCAGCACTGTTCATCAATTAGGTCTTTGTTGGCTGCTTTGGCTTGCTGCCGGGATCTCCTTGGTGTAGAGTCTGTTGGCACTGGTTCTGATGTTGATTCTTTTTCTGCGGGAGTTGCTACTGGAAACAGTTCCGGGGAGGATGGTTGGGTCAGCGAAGGGAGGGAGTACGTCCTCAAAAGACTTTTTTGGGAGAGTCTCTTGTGGGACTGTGATCTCGCTATAGTTGATATTTGGTGAGGGCGAGTCTTTAGTGGCTGGAGGTATAACAGTTCAGGAGGTTGTGGGGATTGCGAGAGTTGTAGAGCGTGCGGGGGTTGAGAGCATTTTTGCTCAGGGGGAGCATGTTGTGGAGTGCGGTGTTGAGGGGGAGGTGGTGGCGCAAGTGGTGGTGGAGGAGGAGGTGGTAGGGGAAGAATAGGTGGAGGAAGTGATATTAGAGGTGAAAATGGTAAATGCGGCGGAGCTTGTTGGAGAAGAGGTTTTGGAGAAAGGGCATTAGAGGGGCCTTCCAGGGGATCTTCAGGGCAGGGTGGCCCTGAACATACTTTCTTGGCTGCTCCCTCTCTGCTGCTCCTTCTCCTCTTCAGATTTGTAGTTGTCTCCATGGGAGTTTCTTCTGCTTCTGGAGTGGTGGGAGCTGGTTTGGCTTTAGTTTTCTTTCTGGTCTTGGACACTATAGAACATCAATGAATAGCACTCACCTTCAAGCCAATAGTAACAGGGCTGGCTCCTTGAAAAGCGAGCCAGCTAAAGCTCACCTCTTTTATTAAAGAGTGCATGTACAGCATGTGGATTGGCTCACTTCACAAGAATGGACCTATCCAACTCATTTGCATGAGTGGTATCCATTCATCTATTTATCCTCAACAGAATTACTTCGGGCACTTTTTGGATATACCCTATTTGAGTTAACCAATATTCTACAGAAACTGGAGGGTGCTCAGTGATGTGTGCAGGGATAGGTGCTGTCACTGACTTTGGTATGTATATAGAGGCTGGTGTCGTTACTTTTGAAGGAGAGGCAGTTGCGGACTTATCCTCGGCTTTTTGGGGAGATTTCTTTTTTTTTTCGAGTGACTTCCACCCACTCCTCCACTGTTTTTGGCTGGGTCTGGTTCGGCTCTTTTTCACTTCCGGTCTCTCTGATGGTGACTATGGAAGCTGTTGTTGCTGCAGTTTCTGTCGCGACTGTGTCGGCTGCAGCAGCTGGAGCTTTTGGCGGATCTTTTTTGGGGCAGAACTTGGATATGTGCCCCAACTGCTTGCAGCTCCAACAGCGCGGACGTCTGCCTTCCACAATCATCTGCCTCTCTCTGCTTACGATGATTTCGGGAATTGATTGAAAGCCCTCCCGAGTAAGGCACATCCGGAACACGTAGTCCCCGTAGGCCGTCCCGGCTGTTGACCTAAGCAGGTTGATCTCCTCTACGCGTCCATACGCGCTGAGGAAGGCAGCCAAAACTTCTGTTATGAACGCCGGGACGTTGCAGATGGTGACCCCAATCCTAAAGGATAACAAGAAAAAACAGACCTCTGTAATAGAGTTTCCACAGGTCTTTAGCGAGGCTAAGACCAAAGTGAATCAGTCCTCAATGAAAGAGCTATTTATGGCACATTGGGAGATTCCAATGTGCTCACATTGGGCGGTCCATTCCTTGGATTGTGATTGGCTAGAACATCTCATTGGATATGTTTGTTCATAAATACCAACCCTGTCCAGTTCAAGCGGTTAATCTTGAATAGCCTTTTGACTAGGCTGATTTCTTTTTTGACCTCTATACAAGAAAAAGTTTGTTTTCAGCGCCATCACAACGATCGGATTTTTTTTTTTTCCTTTCCACCTTTTTGTTTTTTTTTCATATTTACACCCCCCTTTTTTTTCTTCTACCCAGCCTATCATTTATGGCCGGCCGGTCAGACGGCTCGGCCATAAAGGCGTTATTTTCCCCCAACAAGGGTGACCCTCCCTCCCAGGTGAAAAAGAAAATAAATCACCTGCAGTGAAAAATGTCCCTCCCACTGACCAAAAAGAAAATTCGCCACAAAAACTACCCCTCCCACTGACCAAAAAGAAAATTCGCAACAAAAACTACCCTCCCCTGACAAAAATGCACCCACCGTGGAAAAATCTCCAGCAGATAAAAATAGCCAAGAAAAGGAAAAACCCGAAAACAGTTGGACAGCCCCTCCAAAAATTCAGGTTGACGTTGACGACTTACTCCAGTGACCAAAGGCCATCTCCAGCGAAGTGCAGGAGCATGGCCTTATGTTCAATTTGGAGGAAGTAAGGCAAGACCAAAAAAAAAGAACGGTGTCTTTGTTGTGGAGAAACGATCACGTAAAATCGTTAAACCTGCCAAAGACATTGTTCTTCGTCAAATTTCCAGCCTGGGCGTAAAGGCACAAGCTATAATACCTGGTACCTCTTACGCTTTCTGGGATATATTGCTACCAACCATTGAAGAAGCCGTTGCCCTAACAAGAAAACCTTTAGAAAATAAAGAATATTTCTTTAGGACAGAATATATGGGGCGGCGGCGGACCATGGTATCAATATATGAGGTCCCTAGCTTCCTAAGAGACGCAAATTTAGCTGCGTTTATGCTACGATTTGGCGACATCGTCTCTGCGACACATGACGGAATGCGTGGGGAATAGAGGTTCGACATTATGTTGGATGTCAAAACCTTCTACTCCGTTCCCAACTGGTTGGAGGTGGAAGGGCGCAGGCTTCCTGTCACTGTGTCAGGAAGGAAACACGCCTGCTGGCATTGTGGCGAGATTGGTCACCTCTCCGCAGTTTGCCCGGGGAAGAAGGCCCCGAAAAAGCCCGACCATAAACCCGGTACCCTCCCACCTGTTGTTGCATAAACACTGAAAAGGAGGCTCCCATAGTCTCGTCCACACCAGTGGGTCCAAAAAACCCACTCCCCCTTCGTCCCCTACGGTTAATTCCGAAGAGTCGGGGGCCGAGTGGCTGACTGTGGGAAAAGGTGGGAGGAAGCTCCAACCTGCGGATCCTCACTCCCAAAAGTTGTCTCAGGTGGGCACCAACAGTCCAACCCCCCTCAAAAACAGAGTCCAACAATAGCAATTCATATGCCCAAAAAACATCTTCACCAAAAACCAAATGACCACCCAAGACCCCACCTAAACAGCCCACTCCTCCCAAGGTCAGATCTTTCAGCCCAGGCCAGGAGAAATTCGAAAATTACTTGAATTTAAAAAGCAGCTGGACCAGGAGCACAAATCGTCTCCACGACCAGAACCCCCTCATTCCACCCCTTCATCACAAAAACAGCCGCGCATCATACGACCTCCACCATCCACACCACTCCAAAGATCCATGCCACCACTTCTGATGTCAATTTTATTACCAAAGGAAAAGAAAAAGAGACCCCCACCTCCGCTGCCGTTAGATTCTCCGCCTATCAAACTATCTCCACCAGCAACAGCAGTAACACCTTCGTCTTCATCACCAAGCACTACACCAAAGAAACGGTAGCGGAGTTCATCGATAGACAGTTCGGGGGATGAGGTCCCAAAACACCAAAAAAAAAAAAAAAAAAAAAAAAAGAAACCTCGCCACCATTCGGGAACAAGCATCTACCGGGTGGATGAGGGGGCTCTGGATCGTCTCTACAAGGTCCAGCTGCAACTCTTGAAAGATTTGATGGTCCTCCACAACTTCAAGGAAGTAAATGGACGAAACGTGGAGGACCCCAAAAATTTCCCTAACGCCTGGATCACCACCGTCATTCGAAAGGGCCGAGGGTCGGAAGGTGTAATGAAAATGCTAGGAGAGGCGAACGAGGCCCTCGGCCCAATATCATACTGAAAAGACGATTTGATTTCATGTAAGGGTCTTGTTGGGAGGGTCCCTGTTGTTTTGCACCCCTCCCTTTATAGGGCCCTAAAACTAACCTATCAGCGGGATGTCGGGGGTCTCGCTTATGACGGAGCCATCGATAATGAGATGGCCACAGGATCCATGAGCCAGACTGTTGGCGTCCTGACCCCAGCCATGTTTAGTCCGGGCACTCAACCCCTGTAATTTTCATGATGGATTTAAGGTTGGCTAGCTTAAATGGCCGCGGCCTGAGGTCGGTTTCTAAGCGATCCCAATTACTTTTATACCTCCAGCATCGCGGCATTGATATATGTTGTTTATAGGAGACTCACTTTGACACCAACTTCCATGAAGGTATTCTGTCGAGGGACTATTTGTCCTTCTCAGCATATTTTGATGGTCGTTCCAGAGGTGTCACCTGGCTGATAAGTAGACGTCTGGACGCAACGTGTGCTCTTGTTCTTTCAGGTCAGGCGGGCAGACTTTGCGTTCTGGACGTTACCATAAAGGATAAGGCGTTTCGGCTGATTGGGGTTTATGGACCCAATGTTACCAGTGAGCTCCCTGCCTTTTTCCGGCGCATCGAGCCGTATGTCTTTCCGTCAAAGCGGGTAATTTTAGTGGGAGATTGGAACGCCGTCCTTGATCCCAATTTGGATAGAGGGGCTACTAGTACGGGTACTAACTCCTTGGATGCCAGATATTTTCGTGATTTTGTCCAGCAACTTGATCTGGTGGACAAATTTCGCGAAAGGCATCCAAATAAGATAGTTTGGACTTGGACCGGTAGGGGCGCCTCGGCCCAGCTGCATAGCTACTTGGACCGAGTGTTAGTTAAGCGAGTCGACTTAGATTATTTAGGTGGTCCATGTTTCGATCCCTATAAAAATTCCAACCACAAATTTTCATGTGTGTCGATTAGGTTAGATAAGGCTAGATGTAGGATGTCTGGTTACTGAAAGTTCAACTCTTCCCTTTTGGCGGACTCTGACTTCCGGAACCAGCTAGAACTAACGATAAAGCGGGAACTGACGGGGGCTATTATGAGAAATAGGTGGTGGGCTAACCTTAAGGATAGCATTAAAGCCTTTGCTGCCGACTATGGTAGGAGACTCAAGTCAGCCAGGGTAGTGGAGCAAAGCTTGATTAAGGATAAGCTAGATAGGGCGGTGTTGGCGGGAGATAGTGGGCAAGTTAATGTAGCTAAGGCCAAGCTGGCCTCCTTGCAAATTAAGGAGTACCAAGCTCTGGTAGTTAGGGCTAGGTTAAAGAGAATGTCCTGCGAGGCGACGAATATGGCCCAGGAATTGCGGGCTGAGGAACTCAGGCATGCTACTGATCGGCATATCGCCAGTGTCACATCGCCGGAGGGGCTCCGTCGAACTACAAACGAAGCCATCTGTGGGGAGTTCCGGCAGTATTTCTTGAAGCTTTTCACCAGGGAGCCCGGACTGAGTTCTGCTCAGTTTGACGCCTTTCAGGGACTGAAGCAGCTGGGTGTGAGGGGCGCATAAAGGAGGAGGAGATTCGGGATGCACTAAAGGCGAACCCGGTCCTACGCGGCCTCACGTTACCTGGCGCCAGTCAGGTGGCCAGGTACACTGCATACGCTGACGACGTCAGCGTGCTTGTAACGAGCAGTGCCGAGGTGGAGGAGGTGAGCAAAGAAATCGGAAGGTACGAAGCTGTAACAGGGGCTAAGATTAACCGCGAAAAGTCTGTCGGCTTGCGGTTGGGCTCGTGGAAAGGCTGTGCTCTTCCCGGCCCCTTCATTTGGAAAGACGGTCCGTGCAAGATACTCGGCGTCTGGTTTGGGCCTGATCTTCAATTGGAGAAGAATTGGTCGGAAGTACTGGAAAAGGTCGTAGCCGCAACTGAGTTGTGGCTACGTAGACGGCTCTCCCTTAAGGGACGGGCATAGGTGTGCTGTTCACACATCTACTCCCAACTCTTATACCGACTTTCAGTGCTTCCTATCCCGCCCACCATCCTATTCAAGCTGGAAAGGATTCTCTTCCAGTTTATCTGGGCTAAGAGACATCCTTTGGTGCGACGGGAGATCTGTTACCTTCAGCCTTCCGAAGGCGGTCTAGGAGTACCGAACGTCAAGGCACGGCGCCATACTATGCACCTTACTTTCCTAGACCGGATGTGTTCACGAGATACTGCGGCGGGAAGCGTTTGGAAAGAAGACGCTAAACAATCTTTCCCATCGCTAAGAAGTGTGCATTCTGCTGACGGGGAGGCCCATTGGTTGCCCAGACGCGAATGCCCCTTCTATCGCGAGTGCCGGCATGCTTTGAAAGTTCTCTCTCGGCTGCAGACAGGTCTCTCTGACAGCCGGCCGTTGTCGAGTAGGGCATTATATCGTTGTTTAGTGAGGGGGGGCCGCTCGCGATAGTCTGATTGGCGAGCTCGGTGTGACGGAGGCGGATGCTCGCTTACTGTGGCCTTGGGCCCCCAGGATGAGGTGTCTCAATAATGACGAGGCTTCCCTCACCTGGCTGGTCATTCGGAATGCCCTCTGGGTCGGAGAGAAATTGTTTGCAGCGCAACAGGGTATGCAGCCGGGGAGCTGATTTGCAGGAGACTATTGGTCACGCCTTCTTTCACTGCCCGGTCATACAGCCGCTGTGCAAGCTTCTTGAAGGCTACATGCTCCACATCCTCAATGGAAAGTTCTTTGCCCTGGAAGCCAGTTCTGTGTGCAGCAATGTGGTGCCGAGGTTGAACAGACAGGAACATTATGTGTTTCTCTGCTTACTCGGCGTTATGCGTGTCGTGATTTGGACGACGAGAAAGAAGGAACTCTGCGAGGATGAGTCTTTTTCTTCTCAGACCCCGGTGGCATTTTTTAAACACCAAATTAAAGTCAAAATCCGGTCTGAGAGAAAAAGACTCTCTTCACTGGAGTTTGGCGAAAGGTGGGTGACTGTTGCGCGCTTGTGTCGCGTGGTAGGAGCCAACCTTATTTTCAGCTTGGACATCCCAGGGACATAAGAATTTTGAGTTACCGGAAGGACATGACCACCCAGCCCAGGTAAGTTAGATTTTTTAGGCCATTTTGATTTAGTTCGTTCCTAATTCAGTTAACTTAGCTAGAGTATGCAAGGTCATTGGGCCCCCTCCTTTTTTTTGTCCCCTTCTTTTGTTTTACTCTCCCTTCCCTTCCCCTCTGTTAGATGACAGGAATTGGAGTTCTCCAGGAGTGCGATGGAGGGCTTATGTTATTTCATGTTTATTGTTTACTTATATTTTTTACCAATTATTTATCCTATTTGTTTATTTTTCCTGCTTCGACACTATTTTCGACTGGTTAACTCCTCTTTCTGCCATGTTTTAGTACGTGGGGGGGACCCCATACTAACCATCATAATGTACATAATTTTTATTCATCTTTTCGTTTTTAAGGGATGTGTAAATAAACATGTATATAGCGTTCGTTTAGTTTTTTAAATTGTTCCCCTTCCCCCTCACACTGTAAATATGGGATTACGTTTAGAAGTCCATGGAGCGTGATTGTTGTTTTGGTGAATGCAGTTTGATAGTGATATGTTTAATTGAGGTATTTTGGTGTTTTTTTTTAACTTGGAGATATGTATTGGTCAGTGAATGAGTCTAGTTAAGTTAGAGATTAGGATAGTGTAGACCAGCCTTCCCCCTCCATTTTTAGGCCTTGTGCCACATTTGTAATTTTTTTTCATTACAATAAATATTTAATCTTGAATAGGCTGGACCTCTGGTAAGTGTTGCTGTTATTATTATCACTATTATTGCTCTTGTGTGTTGTTGCCTTCTACAGACGAGGTCTCGAAAAGGTAGCATAACTGGACCTGGTGAATATGCCCAGGCTACCTGGTTGACGAGTCCAAACCATGATCTAGCGTCGGTAATTCTCCTTGGGACTGG
This sequence comes from Sepioteuthis lessoniana, assembly GCA_963585895.1. Taxonomy (NCBI): domain Eukaryota; kingdom Metazoa; phylum Mollusca; class Cephalopoda; order Myopsida; family Loliginidae; genus Sepioteuthis; species Sepioteuthis lessoniana. The sequence goes on along the minus strand of CAUZXS010005073.1, from coordinate 378,726 downwards.
GAAATTTTGTATCGCTTGTATCATGGACTCAGAAGGGGTTACTCCTGAAGGTGTTCTCTGGAGGCCTCCAAATTGTACAACATCCTGACAGAATTGGAATTTGTCAGTGTTGAGCACAATTCCATTCTTGACACATTGGAGCAGGAAGTCGAAAGTATGATGAAATGCTTCCTCAATACTAGGGTCATATAGCAGGGTATCGTCTACTATTTTCACCTTGCACGGGATATCTTTTATTATCTCATCGTATCTGCATGTACCTTCCCCACTCAGTTATGAAGGTTGTCAATGGTTGGGATTCTTTGTCTAAGGGAATCGAGTGGTATCCATCGACAGCGTCTAGAACTGTTTTCTTTGTTCTGGGTGGCACTTGCAGTGCCAACTGAAATGGTGATCCAGTATGGTGGGTTTCCCGTTTGCACTGGGAGTTGAGGTGTTGGTAATCTACTGTTCTCCATGGATTACCATTCTTTTTGGCAGTTATTACCATTGTGCTGCACCAATCAGTAGGCATGCCCACAGGTACTGGAGCTATGATGCTCCTTTCTACATCCTTCCAAAGGGCTTGTTTTACTGGTTCCCTGAAGTGGAATGGTACAGGAATTGGGTTGTGCCTGGCTTTAGGGATTGCTCCCTCTTTGAGGTGAATGTGGGCAGCAGGGCCACCCATGGCAGCAAATATGCCGTCTTTGTTGAAGGTCGTTTTGGCAAACTTTTCTAGGAGCCAGCCCTTAAGTTTGCCGATGTTATCTTCTGTTGCGAGAAAAGGAAGGTTTTTGGGCCGATTTGGCAATTGATTTTCGCATTTTTTAGGTTTGGGGTTTATATCTCTGTGTTCATCTGTTAGAGGGTTTGGGAAGTGTTTGTGTAGTATTCCCACATCGATGCAGGCTGCTCTGCTAAAATAGAGCCATTGTATGTCCTTGCATATGTAGAGAGCTTGCTTAGTTGTTTTCCCTCAAACCACAAACTCAACAGGTAGCCAGCCCTGACACATGAGGGTGAAACCTTCAACTGTTCGTACAACCTTTCTTGATTGGATAAGGTTATTCTTTGTGAGACCCATATTGATTAAATGTTTTGGCCCCCCAAGACAAATGGTAGCACCACTGTCGGGAAATACTTTTAGCATTGTACTATGACTGTTGGGGATGTTGTTAGATTGTCTGGGATCTGTTTTTGGTGAGAATGGGATTACTGATGCATTTATTTCAGTTAACAGATCACCTTCTGTAGTGATGACTGTGCCCCTAATCTGGTCGAATGTGACATGGGCCATGAGTGTATTCATGGGAGTTTCTTCGTCTTCGAAACCTTTTATCACCTCCGGGTGATGTTTCTTTGTCCGGCATACTACTGAGAAGTGATTAAGCTTCCCGCAAGTGTTACATGTTTGATTCCATGGTGGACATATTAAATGGCGGGGAATTGTTCTTGGTGTACCATGTTGGTGACTACCACAATCTATGCAGGTTTGACGGGGTTCTTGTTTAGCAATGTTTTCGTTGCGAGTAGCATTGGCATTGGTACAGATATTGCCTCTGTTAGTCCATACAGCCCTGGGTTTTTTTTGTCTACGATACATTGACATCCGGACTGTAGCTATGTCCGAAGTGTCAGTCATCGCGGTTTGGTCCCGTAGTGCCAACTCAAATGCTTCAGCATGACAAACATTTTGGTTGAGAGTTCTTAGCAACCCGGCTTTCGCCAGTAGATCGGTCTGAAGAGTATCATTTGATATCTCTTTGATGAATTGGTCCTTGATGTAAATGTCGGACAGGTCATGATCACAGTTGGGGCATGAAAAATTACAGTCTATGGCCGTAGATCTAAGACGAATAAGGTATTGTTGGGTGGATTAATCTTCATGCTGTGATATAGACGCAAATGTCACCCGATGGACAATGGGATTTGATTTTTGTGTAACCAGTGCTCCCGTCATCTCTAGCAGCTTGTCTGGGTTGGTGGTGAAGAAATTAGGGTAGGTATTGATGATCGCATTTTGGGCGGATTCATCAGCGCAACTGTATAATTGAACGTTGGCCTGGGAAGTTGGCATGTCCTTCATTCATGTGAAAACTTCCCAATCGATCCGAAACTTTCTGAATTGTTAAGGGGTCATTTCGAGATAACGTTGGGGAGGCCTGGCAGCTGGTGCCTTAGCATAGATGGTCTGGGTAGAGAGCCCCTTGGCTTGTCTAAGGATAGACAGAGCTTCTCCCATTATTGTAATTCCCAATTCTCTCAGCATTGCTCGGTCCATATCTTGAATGTTTTCTTTCCTCAGTTTTTCCTTCATAAAAGTTGCAGCGTAGCTCTTGGCAGAATCGGCAGCGATGCCTGCTTTAAGGAAGTCGTCCTCCGAGTCTTCATCCTCGTATCCTGTTCACAGCGCCATGTTGGATCATGGAGTAGACTTGTAGTCAATGGTTTGGCAGAGACCAAAGTGAAGTTCCCCCCTCGGAGGGGAATTATTTATGGCACATTGGGAGATTCCATCATGCATACATGGGCCAGTCTATTTTCTGAATTATGATTGGCTGAATCATTTCATTGGATATGCTTGTACATAAATACAAGCCCTCAGTCCACCTAAAGTCTGTGTCAATGTTGTGCATAAGCTGGACCTCTGGTAAGTGATGCTGCTGTTATTATTGTTGTGTGTTGTTGCCTTCTACAGTTCTTTTGTTTATTCTACAGATGTCCACTTTGATGTTGGATGTCAGCCATCTGCTCCTCGGCCAGTTGTCTTCCCAGCATGGCGCAACTCTCAAGCACCAGCTCTTTTCCTTCCTTAAGCAAATCCATCCACCTGTGCGGTACTCTGGTGAGACTATCTGCGCGGTTCTGACAAAACTTCATGAGTTTCACATCGATGGTCAGTCCATATTCTTTCACCAGCGATCGCAAGCCGTCGCCTGACTAGCATCTCGCCAGCTGCCCTCGTGTTCCCATTGCTTTTCCAGTTAAAGTGTCGGAAATCCACCGGTGCATGCACGCCAAATCAGTGACCAAGTGTAACACTGTTGCCTCCCACTGAAGGGCCAAATTGGTTCCTTTGAGGGCCGCATCGAGTTCAGCTAGATTGATGTGCTGAGCGTTGTTAGTTGGACGTAGCCAACACTCATCCTCAATGACCGTCCATTTGTTTCCCATGCCACTCCTGTGGCTACGGAACTCGTATCCACCCAGACTGTAGTTTCTTTACTGTCCATACACCAGTTTCCCCCAACGGGATTGGCTTCTCGTACTCTGGTCAAAGTCTCTGCTAATATCTGACAGAGAGAAGCGTTTTTGATTCTATCATCCCAGCCTTTTATTACTGCAGTTGCCAGGCACTTTATAAATGCAACTGCCACTCTGAGCCACCAACATACGGGGAAGTGACCAACAAGTTTCCCGCAGAGAGAAAATACATGCTGACGAGTTAATCCATCAGGGATTTCCGGAATTTGACTTCCTCATTTCCATCAGAGAGTGCCATCCTTTTCCCAGACTTGCAAGCCAAGAACTCTGGCTCCGTCTCTTAGTCGTACCAGATCCTTGGAAACCAAACCATAGTCCAGAAAATGTTGTTGCACGCGCAACGCAGGAACTCGGTTTTCATTTATTAAAATGTCATTAACATATGCTGAAATGGCACTTTTGATTGCATGGTCTTGAGATACGATAGCATCTATAACAGACTTCATAATAAGTGGCGCCACATTCAGCCCAAATTTCTGCGCGCACACTTCTGCATTGGCAGTGAAAGCATCCACAGAACCATTCAATTCCAGGTAGTCAAGCACCGGACGCACCTTCTGCTTTGCACAACCACCATTAAGGGAATTAGATCCTTAGGTGGGCCAAGTTCTTCTGAATATGGCAACAGCCATCCATTCCGCTGTCACTGTAGGATCTCATTCTCATTGGCATCCCTGGCATGACAAGGCATCGCGTATTCCTGCTCACTCTTACTCAGTTGGCTGGGAGAGTGACCGTTCGCCCATTTCCATGACGCAGTTCATTCTTTGTTACTGCGACCATATGTCACGCTTAAGTTCAGCTCGTTGATAGAGATGGCAGCACATCTGTGCAAGTCTCCTAAACATGCTTTGCCTGATTCCATCAGGTAAACACCACCAAGTTCCTTGATCGCATTGATCCCCAATAGCAGATCAAAGCCCAACAGCTCTTTATCTACAACTAATGCTTCAATGTCGACAGCCGGAACTTGGCCAACCTCCACTTTTATTTTGCCGTATCCTTGGCAATTCAATGTCCTTCCGTTAGGTGTTAGGACTCCTGCTGATTTCCACTTCCAAAAGCGACACTCGGCTTTTCTCACCAACGTCTGTGAGCAATCGGATTTGATCAATGCTGTGCACTCTTGTCCATCTACATGTACTTTCATGGAGGGGAGTTTCTTAGTGTTCAGTCAATTGGGGAGGACACTGATGCTGATGCCTCCTCCCCTTTGGCGTTTCCCCTGGGACTGCGATGCTATATGTCCAAGGGCACTGCATCTGAAGCAGCGAATCTCACGATGAACCTTGCACATCAGACAATCCGGCCTCTCTTGGCAATCCTGTAAGCAGTCCTTCACCACCACACCTGTAGCAGGCAAATTTTCCATCGTTACTGCGCATCTTTGATTTTGAAGGTGTTCGTCTGGCAGAGGCGGCCACCAATTCTGCAGGGCCTTCATTGTCAGTCATGACAGCTCTTGCTCGGTTCAATAACTGTTCCGCACTCATCATTTCCATCCTGGATGAGGCACGTAGTAGATATTTAACGTGTTGCGGCAGTCCAGAAATGAATGCGCATGTTAACCAACGTTCGGGCAGCGGTCTCCCAACCAACCGGGCCAGTCATTGCAGCTCAGCAAAAAATGCATCAGTAGCATATGCGGTTATGAGGGCTTGCTTGATCTGTTCTGCATCTGCTGTCTGTTCCACAGTAAGTTGCCTGTATATGGCTAAAGCTCCCCCTTACAATCTCAATGGCAGGACGCGCTCAACATTCTTCAGAGCGCAAAGCTCACACACAAGTTCCACATTTTCGACCCACTTGACAATGGGCATATCAGTCGCAGCACCACTAAACTCCAGAATCAGCCGGACATCAAACATCTTGCCCTCCATCGCCAAAAGGTAGTATCTCGCCGAAATAGCTTGTGGTTTGAAAGTTGATTTCAATAACGTCACTGACTCAGACAATCCTGTTGCAAGTGTCTGCCTATGCAACACGCCTTTTTCCAACTAACTCTCGTTCCCTCCATGGGTCTTTTTATAATACCTGACAGTCTCATTTGCATAGGAGTGCCGAGAGTCTGCGTTACTTCATGCGAGATAAGCAAATACAAAAGCGACTGTGTGTCGCCATTTTAGCTTTTTTTTTGTGAAGTGACTGAACCGTACAAAACGCAGCCACACACTAGTCAAGTAAGTCACGATTTTCCCTACAGTATATATATATATATATATATATATATATAATAATCATAAAGAAATATATATTAATTGTTAACCTATTAAATCAGAGATGTGATTTTATTGCTAGATGTAGGCATAGAAATAAATTTAGACTGTTTTGAAAAATATATGTCAGGACCAGGACTTATTGAGTAATGTGTTAACACTCAGCATTAGAAGGTATGGATCAAGAGTAAAGTGGAGTAATCCAAGGAAAGAAGTAGTGCCCTCCACATACACTTTGGATAGTAGCTAATGAAAAGGGAGCCTTTGAGTCACCCATGAACATGGTCGTTAACTATACATATATACATGCATATATATATATTTATACATACATACACACATATGTACATATAGTACAAGTCAAAAGTATTTGACCACCCTCAAAAATTTCTATTTCTCATCTTAAAAGTTTTATTTTTAATGAAACAGATTAAGCACCACAATGTTTTTATTTATTATACTAAATATAAGTCTTCCTGAGCCACATTGAATACAAATTAAATCAAAAAACACAAAAAATTCTTTAAACTTTTGATTCATCCAAATTATACCCTTTTGGCTGCTATCACTGCTTCACAGAATCTCAGCATTCTTTCTAATAAAAACTAGAGGTAGACTGAAGATAGTTCTGCCCAATTTTTCTGCAAGAGTTGTTAAAGGCGAGTCACACTTGTGGGTTGTTTAATGTATATATATATATATATATGTGTGTGTATTTTTTTTTTTAACAACAGTCACATTAAGATAATAAATTTATTCTCATCCTGTTAAAAGCATAGAAATAAATCAATGTTCTAAAAAATTAACAGGACTTCTTCAGATCAAACAAGAAAAAGGATTCAAATTACTCTTTCACATTTACAACCAGACTTAAAAAAATTTAAAAAAAACTATTTCTCCTATATAAAAGTAACCCTTTCAGTTCAAATAGCAATAAGTATTGTGACATGGTATGCTACAGAGAGAGGGAAGGGGGGGTCAATTCCTTTACCCTTCTTTATTTGAATCAACAGGCATTAAGACTGACCATTAGAATAGTAGGGGAAAGAAAGGGCAAGCTATCTGCACTCTGTGCCCTTTAGTCTGTTGAATAAAAGAAGTCTAGGTCTATCAAGTGGCATGACCCAGCAAGGCAGTGGAAAAGGAAAAGTCAGATGATTGATCCACAGGCTCTTCATGCCAAAAAGGCCATCACACGTTAGAGAAATTTGAAGGAGAATTTTAGTTTGGATAAAGCCAGCGTTAGAACCAAATCACTGAGGTTAACCAGCTCTGACAATTGAGAACCTGTCAAAGATAAGTACAACTCAAACCATATTCCTTCTACAATTCTTAAATATTAGAAAGTTATATTAAAAAAAAAAAAAAAAAAGAGAGAGAAACTGTAAAGGTTCTGTTTCATCAATAATTAAATTTATTGAATGAACATTGCTACATAGCTCAGTCCGGCGGCTTAGAGACTTTTACTTAAGTAAGAGAAAAAGAAAGAAAGAAAAAGGACTCTTGAGAGACATTTTTGTTTGATGTTTTCCTGTGTTGAAATCTTTTGGTTGTGTTCTTTCCTCTGTCAATTTGACTTCTTTTGCATGTATCTTGTCTCAGTCCCGTACCGCTTTCATTAATTCTCGCTAACGTCTTATTGCCTCCTTTAACATTACAAGAGGATTTTGGAAATCTGTCAACAGTTAATATCATCAAACCTAGAAGTTTGTTTTTCCGTGATCTGAGGGGGTAGGAAGACAACGGACTTGGTGGTGTATGTGAAAGTGAATTGGCACCCCCTCACCAACGTCTGAGGTCAGTCTAGCCCCGAATTAGCCTCCACATTATTTGTCTGTTTATCATACGCCCGAAATAGGAGTCTTGACCGGGATTTATTTTGCGGAGTGTCAAGTGCCAGACGGCACTCGGTGATATACATTCTACGTAACAGCCTTCTTCAGAGGACAATGACTGAGATATCGATCTCTTCAGGTTAGAGTAGAATTAAACGTAACAGTATCAACTTATTCTGACATCTAAAGAAACACCCGGTTTCATCATACTTCAAATTTAATAGTTACAAAAATACATGTCTAAATATTCAAATATATATATATATATATAATTATTATTCAGACATATCTAATTTTAGTATATCAAATTTTAATCATTAAATTGAAATAAAACAATGTAAAACTAATGTTATTCACTGTAAAATTCCCACAACATATAATAATAGAGCAAAAATTACTAATATCAATTCAAATTTTAATTCATTTATCAATTTAATAAATCATATTTATTTATTTATTGATTCAATTATTTTTCAAAACAGTCTAAATTTATTTCTATGCCTACATCTAGCAATAAAATAAATATATATATATATATATATATATATATATTAGTTTTTATATATATTTAATAGCATGGATGCTTATCTAAAACCACTAGTTTCATGCTGTCTGTATATAACAATCATCAGACAGAAAAAGAAAGATATTGAAAAAAAAAATCAAAAAATAAAGTCAAAAGAATGTTCACATTAGGATTGTGTATAATTCTTTGTGTGTGTATGTGTGTGTGTAGATTATATTTGGGTGTTGTTAAATTAGGAAGAATATCAATATAAGAATGCATATAAAAAAGATTGCATTCACTTTTAGTCATACATAGCATGGCTTTTAGTGTGTAAATAACAATAGAAATTGTGATGTCAGTGGTGACCATGTTTCAGTGAAAGAATATATATGTAGACTTACCTCTCCACTCCATAAATAAGGAACACGTCCAGCATGTTTACTTTTGATATGGATGATAATACCTGGTTCAAATGACAGAAATCTCGGATCGTCATTAAAGTAAAATTTGATAGTCTTTGCTTTTGAGATTGTTTCTGGTAAGGAGAAAGAAAAAAGAAGATTAAAGGCAGCCCAATGGAAGAAGCAGATGACATCTTCTAGAAACTATTATGGGTACAGACTACACAAATTATCAAGAGCTTCTTTTAAGTACACCTTCAGATGTTCGTTGGTGGGTTTTATGGCATATCAAACCCTGCAAGCTATTTAAAACAAAATCCTGCTCATTTACATTAGATGTATATGATTTGTACACAAAAGAGTTGGGAGGTAACATTTTTAAACAAGCCAGAACTCATTTGTTTGCAAACATTTAAATGGTTTCTAACACTAATAATTCAATACGAATTATTTATTTGCATGCAGTTAAATAATTTCAAGTATTGCTACCGAACACTAAAAATTCTGTTTAATATCAATCCTTTGTATTCAGTTAAATGGTTTCAAGTATTCCCATTTAACACTAATAATTCTATTTAATATTGTTTGCACACAGCTAAATTGTTTCAAGTATAGCTATCTCAGAGCAATTGACAATCATATAAGTACTGGGGCTTTATATGAACAGCTGACTGACCGGATCATGCTTCTCTGACTGGTTATCTAGCCCAGTAAGAGCCAAAGTGGAAGGTTGCTGAATCACAAAAGGTTCAGCCACAAGGTTGGTTGGTTGGTCAGGTTTTATGGTATATCAACCTTTGTAGGTTATTTAATGCCAAATCCATTTTTATAAAAATAGTTCTATTTCAAACAATTCAGTTTAGCATGAGTAAACAGTTTGTCAAAAACATTTATTTCAAACAATTCAGTTTAGTATAAGTATAGATTTTGTCCACACACAGTTAAATGTCAAAACAGTTCTATTTCAAGCAATTCAGTTTAACATAAGTACAGTTTCAATGTCAAAAACCGTTCTATTTCAAAAAATTCAGTCCCGCATAAGTACACAGTTTAGTTCTATTTAACCCATAGATAAGGTCCTATCAGGTGCTACCATTCCGAGCCAGAGTGGACTTGGGAGCAATAGCAATGAAGGGGTACTCCACATTCCCCAAAGCTCCAGCATCACTGGAACCTGGCCATCAGATTGTTTAGTGTCATATCCAAAACATTCGTTTGGGGCGGGGGGTCTTACCCCACTGCAGCGGTGCAGTTGGTGTATTCTACAGCCCCAGCTGACAAGGCGATCAGCCACAATATCCTCAAACATGATATGCCATCGCCAATGTGTAACAGTTAGCTTCTTTATGGGTGGAGGTGTCTCAGACTTTGGTTGAAGTGCGGTTGGCATATACCACAGCCCCAGGCAAAAGGGTGAATATATATATATAAATACAACTGTAGGCCTGGACATTGGCATAATGGTTAGAGTGTTCGCCAATGGACCGGGAGACCCAGGTTCAATCCCAGGTCGAGTCATACCAAAGACTCAAAAAATGGTCCTTGATCCCGCCTTGCTTAACACTCAGCATGATAAAGTAAGGATCAAGGGTAAAGTGGACCAATCCAGGGAAAGGAGTAGCACCCTCCCCTACACCTCGGTGTAGTAGCTATCGAAAAGGGAGCCTTCGGGTTATCCTCGACTACGGTCGCCAACTTTACTTAAATATATTTACTAACCGCGCCACATGAGCAGGTTGTGACACAAAGTTCATTTTTTGAGCAAAGTATAACAGTTATAAATTCAAAGTTTTCCTTCTCTTAGTCTGGTTGCTGTATTGAGGTTAAAGAGTCCAATCTGCTTAACTATTTACCCATAGCTGGAGGAAGAATGGTTGAATTAGTGCTATGTGTAAAGTAAACAATCATGTCCAGGACTAGAAATTGGCTTGCCAAGTCTAATTCCTATGACAGTAACAATTACGCCAAGAATACATCCAAAATATATATATACACACACACACACACACATATATATATATATATATATATATATGGAACCTCTCTGAAACTGGTAGACAAATTCACCTACCTAGGAAGCAGTGTCTCATCAACAGAAAAAGACATTGACACACGGCTAACGAAGGCATGGAACGCTATCAATAGGCTATCGATCATAAGGAAATCAGACCTGACCGATAAAATAAAATGCAGTTTCTTCCAGGCAGAGCTCGTATCGATACTGCTGTATGGATGCACTACTTGGACACTAACTAAACGGCTGGAGAAGAAGCTAGACGGCAATTACTCAAGAATGTTGCGAGCAATATTGAGCAAGTCCTGGAGGCAACACCCTACAAAACACCAACTATACGGCCACCTACCTCCCATCATGAAAACTATCCAAGTTAGACAAACCAGATATGCAAGACACTGCTGGAGAAGCAGGGACAAGCCCATAAGTGATGTACTCCTATGGACCCCCCACATATGGCCAGGCAAAAGCAGGACGACCAGCTCAAACATACATACAGCAGCTGTGTGAGGATACACGATGTAGCCCTGAAGACCTGCCAGAGGCGATGAACAATAGGAAGAAGTGGCGAGAGAGGATCAGGGATATCCGTGCTAGCGGCACGACATGATGATGATGATATACATACACTTATATATATTATTATTTAAGCATGTTTCATTTAATAATAAAAACAAATTTGGTCTGTATAATTTATTTAAGATCTTTTCAAGTTTTCCGATAAGTGTCTTAGTTTCAGATTGGAATTGGTAGATGAATTTCCCAAAATTGACCTGAGCACTTTCGTAGTTTTCATAGGCCATCATCAGGGGTTGTTTGCTTGTGTAAGCTGTATTTGTTATTTGAAAGTTTTTGAAAGTTTATACCACAACAAAATATGGGAACGCCGAGTTGAATAAAACAGGGTAACTGATGTATTAAAAAAAAGGAATGCTATAAACAGAAATAGAATACTATAGGAATACTGATTTTAAAAAAATACTAAAAGCTTTTCAAAACATTGACGCTATTTTCAAAATTAATTCTATTGATTTTAGATTTTTTTTTTGTTTTTATAAGTAGGGCTTCTAGGATTTGTAGTCATAGTTTATCAATGTCCTGTGGGATTATAGTGGTGTTTTCAACTAGAATTTTTCGAAACTTGGATTTAGGAATAGAATGGTTCTTAAGGTTATTATTATTCTATTTCCATTGATTGCGTTCCCTTTTTTAAATACATCAGTTATCCTGTTTTATCCAACTCTGTGTTCCCATATTTTGTTGTGGTAAAAACTTTTAAAACTCTTTAAAAAACAAACACAGCTTACACATGCAAACAACCCCTGATGATGGCCTATGAAAACTACGAAAGTGCTTGGGACAATTTGAGGAAATTCATCTACCAATTCCAACCTGAAACTAAGACACTTATCGGAAAACTTGAAAGAATCATAAATAAATTATACAGACAAAATGTGTCTTTATGATTTAATGAAACTTGCTTAAATGAATGACTGCTACCTAACTACACATATCATTATTGATATATATATATATATATATATATATACACACACACACACACAGTGCCTCCAATACATTTCCAGACTTTTTTTGTACAGGCATTTAAAATTGTCATAGACTCTTGAACATTCAAACTGCTATAAAACTTATGAGATGAATGACCAAAGTTTATGATTTCAGCTGCAAATGAACAGCTACAGCAGGAATTGGAATATACCCTTCTAAAGCCTGATTGTCACAGCTGGTGAATTTCAAAAATGCAATCTGGATGTGAAGAAGAACAATCTGGATGTGAAGAAGAACAATCTGGATGTGAAGAAGAACAATCTGGATGTGAAGAAGAACAATATGTGTTTTAAACTTGGAAAAAATACTACAGAAATGTATGGAATGCTTCAGACTGCTTTTCGACCAGTTTGCATGAATCGAGCATCAGTTTTTGAGTGGCATAAGAGATTCAAGGAAGGCAGGGAGTATGTGAGGGATGATGAGAAGTGTGGGAGGAGTAAGGAAGTCAATACACCAGAGTTGATTGGCCAAAGGGTTAGGGTTACTATGTTGAGGTTTTAAGGGAGTTCAGAAAGAGATTCCATCGGAAGAGGCCAGCACTCTTCAAATCGGGTTAGTGGCATTTCCACCAAGATAATACACCAGTCCACAACTCCATCCTTGTCACAGACTCTTTGACTTAAATGGGTATCAAGACAGTTCCTCAGCCTCCCTAAAGTCCAGACCTTGCTCCCTGTGACTTTTAGTTATTCCCTAAGCTCAGAGGCTGTCATTATGAGAATTGAAGAGATGAAAGAGGCTGTGACAAAGGTCATTGACATGCCCACACAAGAGGACTTCCATGGAGCCTTCCAGAAGTTGTTGGAACAATATAACAAGTGCATTGCAGCCGGAGGAGATTACTTCGAAGGAGACTAGAGTTTCATGTGTGTACTATCAATTAAAGTGCCGATACAAAAAAAATCTGGAAACTTATTTAATGATCCTAGTATATATATAGTTACATAGATATATATAATTATCCACACACGTAGAGAGAAATGCAAACTACGAGGATCATTAAATGCCTGAACCAAAAGAGTCTGGAAACGTATTGAATGCACCACGTATGTGATGTGTATGGAGAAGCATGCTTTATTGAAAAAATGTTTATAAATGGGCAAAAATTGGTTTGCCACAACAAGCCTGAGTAAAAAAGACAGTTCATGGAGTGTAAACAAACTGTCACCAGTAAAGAAAATGTTCAGAGCACAGCAGTCAGTAAAGGTGAAGCTGATAGTCTTTTGATATGAAAGAACTTTGGAAAAGCTGCCAACTCCTTAGACAAAATTCACCTTATTTATAGAATGAACCTTATATATATATATATATATATATATATATATATGGGTTCTATATTTGAATAATCATTTGGTATTTCTCTTTAGTGGAGGTTTTCTGGTTAACCTGATTTTTAGAAAAAAAAAACTACTTTATCTTTTGGCCTAAAGATTATAAATACTTGAAGTCAAGTTTGAAGTGTTTTAATTGTGGGCAATAATTTTAATGTATAATCTTCTTGAGCTACCATCTTTTGATTTATTCATCTATCTTCAAAATGAGAAAATTCTATCATAATAGGAAAGAAATGCAGGACAAGTGTGCATCCAAGACATGCCTCCATTTCTACAGTGAATATTCAGGGAAAGATTTTTGGTGGATGCAAGTCAAATCAAATCAAATCTTGACTTAATGAATGGCTTCACCTTCACTTATTTTACAAACACTTTTTAACATTTCTTACTTCCCCAAAAACTATATATATACACACACACACATCATCCCAATCGCATCTTTATATATATATATAAAATGTAGTTTAAATTTAAACTAGGTTTCCTACACTTAAAAAAATTGACCATGTGGCAGAGGGATTGTGCCACAAGAGGTGTTACAGATGGGATCATATGATGTTGTGATAGCTGGTCTCATTCAATTTGCCCTTCACCTCATAACAGAGCCTCTTCCATGCTTTATAGTTGATGTGATACAGGAGTTTGTAGCTCTTTCATCAACTCTTTGCCTCCGATTTGACCCAAAGATTTCAAACTTTTATTTGTCAGTCCAAAGAACCTTATTCCATTACTCTATTGTCCAGTCTTTGAGCACCTTGGCTCACTGGAGCATTTTAACATTGTTTTGCATCATTAACGGTGGTTTCTTGACAACAATTCTGCCATAGAGGCCAGCTTCACAGAGTTTTCTCCTCACAGTGAATGTTGACATATATTTTTCATGACATTGGTTCAGTTGTACATTGATGTTTGCAGCAGTCAGCCTTCTGTCATGCAAGCTGGCAACTCTGATGAAATTGTCCTCCTCATAGGTAAAACAGGTAGTATCTAACAAGCAGTAATTCAACACAGCATAGTGCAATGTGAGTTCAAGTGGTGTTATAATGTAACTTTTGGGAAACGTTTTATTCATGCTCAGTAATAAAGAAGAAAAATACCATGAAATCAATTTTTAAAAACATATTTGATTATACTAAGGTCAAAGTTACTGAAAATGATTTCCATGATAAATAAAAACTTTGTCGTGCAAATCTTACTTCAGTAAAAAATAACACTTCTTTTTTATGAAAAAGATAAATTTTGAGTAAGGCCAAATACTTTTGACTGGTAGTATATAATTACATATACACGCACGCCTATATAGTTATTTACACACAAGCACATATAGTTATTTACATAGATATATATATAGTTATTTAAGTGATGGATGATAGAAACAAATGACAAGAGAGAGAGAGAGCGAGGAAATCTGTGGAAGTAATGCAACATGATGATGATATTTGTAAGTTGATCAACCTTAGTAAAGGACGACCCAAAGGCTCGCTTTTCAATCGCTACAACAATGAGGTGCAAGAGAAGGTGCAACTACTTCCTGAATATTGCTCCACTTACCCTTGATCTATACCTTACTATGCTGTGTTAAGCAAGGAGGCATCAAGTACCAATTTTTGAGTCTTTGTAATGACTCAACCTGGGACTGAACCCCGGTCTCCCAGGTTATCGCCAAACACTCTAAACATTATGCCAATGGAGTATATGTTTGTGCTCGAAGAAACACATACATATATATATATACACTTATTTCCGTCTTTTCAAAAATTTAAAAATCTCAAGATGATAATAATAATAATAATAATGATAATGAACGTCAAAAGAAAATGTTTACAACTAGACTAATCATAACTATTAAAAGTAATTGTTTAGTAAAATAAATAGATGTGAACTGTGGTCCCTTTCAATCAGCCAACTTTCTCTCTCTCTATATATATATATATATATATATATATATACACACACATGATTATCAACAATAGGAAGTTAATTTGGAAGGAATTGTATTTTTTATAGTATTATAATCGTAAGATGACACTAATCACGGTCGGTTACATTACTTTAACGACAAAAACAAGAAAACTATGGTTCAAAAGATTAAAAAAACAAGCATAACTTACTTTGACATCCCTCGTCTGCACATATTTTCAGGTTAGAAATCTTCAACGGGAGGACATTAGGACAAAAAAACGCTAAGTATAACGTCAGGAGCGAGTCGATGGCGTAGCGAGCGGCCATGTTGTTATCCTTTTCTACCTCCACGTCAGCTGAGCGCCTAACCGGAAGCGGAAGTAGATGCGGAGATGTTACGGAGAAACAGCAATCGCTAGTGTTTATTTAAAACAAAAGTGTTATATATATATATATATATATATATATATATATATATATATATATATATATATGTATATATATATATATATATATGATGAAAAAATAAAAATATACAATTCAGTTACTATGATTATATTACTCCTTATAAGTGTTTCAGACGAGCGTTAGCTTATAGTCTTTCATTGGAGACTGAATAACAGCAAGTCTCCTCAGGACTCCATGATTCTTCTCAATATTCTGGCTAACCTCGAAAATTTAGATGGTATCGGCTCGTCGTCCGATTTTTAACTTTTTCAGCCTTCCTACAAAGACTTGTGGGATCATTCAAAGAGCACCAATTATAATTGGTATTACCATCTCCATCATGTTCCATAGAATTTTTTGTTCTCTAGCAAGATCTTAGTAATTATCTCTTTTTTTTCCCATTTATTTGATTATTAGATCTGGTCTTCTTGCGGGATAAGGTGATCTGTTCGTATCTCAAAATCCCAAAGAAATATCACTAGGACGGATTCTGGTGAGTTTTTATACCATTTGGCAGTATGGTCAAATTTCATTTTCTTGCACAATTCCCGTTAGATCATCTTCCCCACCCAGTCATGTATAGTCTTGTTCTCTTTTTGTATAAGTTTGCTTATAATGTGATTAATCATTTCCGGGCCATTGGCATAATGGTATAGGACCCCAAATTCAAAACCTTTTTAAATAGATATGGATATATGTTGAATAATAATAATAATAATAATGTTTGAACAAGGAGACTTGCTGTCACTTGTTCTCAAGTGAAGAAAGACAATAATTTTTTTGACAGTGTTAAATGGATGATAGTAAATGTAACAAAATTGGCACCAGTAAGTCCAGAGAACACCCTTAGTACTAGACTAGTTGTCTGAAGAAGGATTTGATTTATGACCTCTTCCTATTTCGAGTTGAGAGATTCCCCCTTTCCTAAAAAGAAAGTTCAGTTGGACTCTGGCCGCCGGACAAGTAACATGGTGAAGGGACTATAAAACAAAATATACCAAGAACCTTTGATGAAAATAACCTTGACGATTAAAGATATATCTACAAGATTATAAACTCATTACAGGACTTTGTAAGTAACGATATTTACTAGCTAAAAAAAACTTTTAAAATATTCCTTTAGATATAAAATTTCTGACGAGACCAAAAAGAAAACCATTTATCTCTGTACGTAAAATATCCTCATTGTTGTAGTTTTAGGGTGGATAATCTCCCTGTGTGTTGGAGCCGGGATTGAACCAGCGACCTTTAGATTTCAGTCTAAAGTGCTTATTACACCACTTCCCTCTTTGCGTTCCTCCTCCACTTTCCTCCTCTCTCTCTCTCTCTCTCTCTCTCTCTGTGTTTCTTTCTTCGTTTCTCTTCCACCTTCTTTCCTGCTTCTGCTTTTCGCCGAGAAAAAGTCTTTATTTCTTGTAATTAATACAAGAAGGCACAAGGCCTTATGGTTTTGGGGGAGGGGAAGGGAGAGGTCATGCTTTAACTATATTTTCTATGGGGAACCTAGCTAGCCACATTCGCCGACCCATTCAACAAACCAATATATAATCACTCGTCCATCGCCATGCACGCAGCAACCACCAAAATACCACATTTGCTCTATGAAAAAGTCCTACTTAAAACCCGAAAGGGGTGTATGATTTTGTTTACAATGTGTGGTTTTTTACAATGGATATGATAGGGATGGGAGAAAAAAACCCGAAAAGAAAATATATATACACGAAAAACAAGGAAAAATTCCCCCTTTGGTTTCCCTCCCACCCACCCCCGTCTATAAAATTGGAGGCCGACTGTTTTCCGCGAAGAAAGAACCGGGCAGAAGCCAGACCTACCCTAGGTGGGACGGGAATCCTAATCTATAGGGGGAAAAGAAATAAAGGGTCGGGCTCGGTATGGGTCGATAGAAGTGGGTAATATTATTTTTTACACATGAATGTTCAAGATCTTCAATAAAAGCGGACTGGGATACGGGTTGAGGTACAAAAATAATGGGGATAGGGAAGATCTTGAGTGCTAATGGCTAAATGACGAGGACAATGACTCACAACATACTGCTAACTAGGTTACAAGGGGAAAACATTGCCTACTTACCAAGGGTGGGGTCCCTAAGGACCCGTACCGTAGACGCCATGGGCCGGCAGAGGAGGGAAGGATGACTCCAACATTGCCCCCTTTCTTACGACCAGGCTTGCTGCATTCACCCACCTTTTGCTGAATGTTATGCGATCCAAGCGTTTTCTATCGCATCTGATTTTGACCCTCAGCTGATGCCGAAAATACAAAACCAGATCACGATGAGAAAAGTTTGCATCGTCATACAATCCCTTGTTTCGCGTCGTCCAAATCACCATTCGGGCTACAGCTAGGATCGCGAGAAACACCACACGCTTCTCACCATGAAACGGAGGAAGAACGTTGTCTACGACGTAACCAACGTCGAGCAGCACGAGCTGTTTAGGTTTGATGCGAGCCGTCCACTCCCCGACGTGATCCCAAAACGGGCGGACTCGCTCGCAGTAGTAGAAGGCGTGCTCAGCCGTTTCTTCCAAGCCACTGCCGCAGCGAGGGCAATCAGGCATGTCTGCCGCTCGCTGAGAGGATCAGAAGCGGAACCCACCACTAATTCCCGATACAGTTCCTTCCGAGGCCATGAAAGGTCACTGGACCCAAGAAGGTTACGAAGGGCCTTTCGGCACTCGCGGACAAACAGGGCTTCGCCCAAAGGCCTACGTCGACGTTCAGCCTTTGGGTCTGATTTGAGGCGAGGAAAAGTCTGACTTGCCTTTCGTCTCCACACTGAGTCCCCCGTCAAGACTCGGCTCAGATATGCAAGTCTTTCAGCGAGCCAGTGGCTCTCCAGATCAGGCATACCCAGACCCCCATTGTGTGCACGTTGGATACAGACCTGCCTACGGACTATCGGCCTTGCACCTCCCCAGAGCAATCTGGAGAGGGATCGTTGCAGTACCAACCGATGTACCCTAGGCAGAGGAAGTACAGCCAATCGGTAAAGGATCAAGGGGAAGACGTGCGCGGCGCGCGCCTCCGCCCTGCCCTT
This sequence comes from Sepioteuthis lessoniana, assembly GCA_963585895.1. Lineage (NCBI taxonomy): Eukaryota > Metazoa > Mollusca > Cephalopoda > Myopsida > Loliginidae > Sepioteuthis > Sepioteuthis lessoniana. Next base: position 360,193 of record CAUZXS010005073.1, on the reverse strand, counting down.
TAAGGACAACCTCCTTGAAAGCCAGATTCCCACCTGAGCATTCACCTTAGCATGTACTTCCGACCAATTTCGCTCCAGTTGGAGGTCGGGCCTGAACCACACCCCGAGGATGCGGATGGGTCAGCCACTCCAGCGGAAGGGCCCTGGAAGAGTATTGCTACCCCTCCAAGCACCGAGCCGCAAACCTTCGCTTTTGTCAAAATTGACCTTGGCCATTGCAATCCGCTCGTACTCGACAACCGCCTCTTTCACAGCCTCTATATCCAGCCGGCGGGATACAAAGACTGTGACGTCATCAGCGAACGCGGAAACACATGCCTCAAGGCGGCTAACAAAAGGGATACCGCGCAGCGCCGGACTTGTCCCTTCATCCCTAAGCCTGCGCAGGAGGGTCTCCAGCGCGAGGACATAGAGAAGAGGAGACAGAGTGCAGCCCTGCCGGACCGAACGCTCGATCACGATCGCCCCCGAACGCCTTCCGTTCACCTGCACCACTGCCTGACGGTCGTGGTACATCATGCTAATCCATCTGCGGAACTGCGGTTTGAATCCGGCAGTCTCGAAAACAGTCGACAAGAACCGATGCTCAACCCTATCGAAGGCCTTGGACTGATCTAAACTGATCAGCGCGGCTTCCGTGTCGTCTTATATCCCCTCTAGGACCTCGCCAATTAAGTGCAGGTTGTCCTGGATTGATCTTCTCTTCACAGCAAAGATCTGTTCGGGGCCGATCAGATCGCTAATGACAAGCTGTAAACGATTCGCTAAGACCCGGGCCAAAATCTTTAACTCTGTGTTAAGCAGAGTTATGGGCATGTAATCGTCTAAGCCCTGCCAAACATGCCTGCTACCTTTCTTCAGTAATCTGATCACACCCTTGGTAACGCTACCAGGGATGGCTCCCTGGGCGAACCAATGGTTGAACATATCCGTCAGAATAGGTACAAACATGTGCGACATCCTCAAGTACACTTCGTATGGCAAACCATCTAGTCCCGGCGACTTGTTGAGGCCGACCTGCTTCAACGCATCACGGACTTCGCATTCAGTAACCACACGCTCGCAACTAGCCACTTCAGCCGCCCCAAGGCGGGGGAAGTCGGTGAGATAGCTACGAAACTCCCGGAGCGGGAGATCAATGCAGCGAGCAAAGCGATCCCGAAAGTGCGCCCGAAAGGCGTCACGTATCTCACGAGTCGATCGCAACAGTCACCCGTCCGGGGTCTTGACAGAAGCGATGTACCGATCGGGGAACGTTCGCACTTCTTCTTCACGCGCAGTCGTGTTCGATTTCACAGCTTCGTTGAGAACTCTTTTTAGCCTAGATCTAACTACTGCTCCCTTGTAGCGCTCGCTACTCTCGCGCTCAAGGTCCCTCCTAGCTAGCTCTTAACCTAGGGAGTCCCCCACCACCACCGTCCGGGAAAGTCTATCATCTATAGATTTCGCCTCCTTGGTCCTATCTAGATTGAGCTGTCTAACTCTCTGTCCAATCTATCTAGCCACGTCCACATCTCCCGTCCTGGGTGATCCAGACGAAACCTGTCGACCAAACCATGACGAGTCATGAAGCCGACAAGGCTGCTTTCACACCTTCCCAATCTGCTAGCTCCCCGCCCGACCTTATCTATCTTGGGATCAAGGATCGCATTCCAATCACCCATTAAGACTAGCCGCTTCGTATCGTCCAGGAACGGCGCCAACCGACGATAAAAGGAAACCCTCTCCTCAACGATATTGGGCGCATAAACCGCAACCAGACGGAACTTGAAACTTTTCACGGCAACATCGACCACAACCAGCCAGCCCCCGTCACCTGCAAAAACAACGTCAACATCAGCATCAAGGCTGCGTCCAACTAGTAAGGAGACCCCAGCGCTTTCCAGCACCCGACAGTCGGCACCGCAAGTGAAGTGGGTCTCTTGCACTGCAGCAACATCTACTCCGAGGTGCCTGAGTTCACCAAACAAGCGCGCACACTTGCTTGAATCCCTCAGTCCCCTCACATTCAAAGTGGCAAGGTTTAGAGTCATCAGACCAACTTACCTTACTCATTGGCGACTATGGGCCGGAAATCCTTCGGGGTGAGGATGCCGACGGCCTGACGCAGGGAACCGGTACCGAGTTCAGTGCTAACCCGGTTGTCCTTGGTGATTCCTCCGACATCTATGGGGAACCGCAACTTTAGGGACATGTAAAGAGAGGGGTGAACCAAAATAGGGACCCTCCCAGAACAATAGGGTATGCATTTTTTGACGGAGGAGTGCTCTAACTCCGCCAACTTCATGCCCGTATCAGTCTGACAAACCGTACTCAGGAACTTCCATACGCCCCTGGTACGGTCGCCAGCTGACCGGACAAAAGTGGTCACCATGGCTGCACTCCGGAAATTTGATGGGTTTGAAACATTAGCATTGTTGACTTTTTCAAAGCTCAGCAGCGGCTTTAGTGCCTTTCGAAGCTGGAAGTCCCCAACTGCTTCCAGCTCTACTGAGCACAAAGCCGCTGCCCGTTGAATTTGTCCAATTGATAAGTTCTTCTTGATGGCTGGGGTTTTTTTCCGGGCTGGAGGTGAAGAAAAGATGGCTGGGAACAATTCCTGTGATTGAAATTCTGAGGGGCTGAGTGAGGGGAGGGATGGCGTTCGTGCTAGGCTCGATGGTTGTGCCCTTTCAGAAGATTGGGATATAGGGAGGGGGATTTTATATGGGCGGCGTTGTTTTTTGAGATATGGTTCTTGTTGGGGTGAAAGAGAGTCCATTTGTTGGGGAGGAGACTGTAGTAATATTTCTTATGGGGGGAAAGGTGGTGGAGGTAGAGGTGGTGGAGGTAGTGATGAGGGTGGAGATGAAGGAAGTGGTTGTGGTTTTGTTTGAGAAGAGGGGCCTGCCTTGGGGTGGGATTTTTCTGGGCATATTTTTTTGGCGGCCCCTTCCCCACTATCCCTTCTCCTCTTCAAGTTGGCGTTTGTTTCCATTGGTGTTTCTGTTGATTTTGTTTTCTTTCTGGATTTTCTAGGTGTTGATGGTGCTGGGGATGCTGTTTTTATTGGTGTTGTCGGAGCTTCTGGTATTTTTGGTGATGATAGTATTTTTATTGGTTCCGGTGTTGCTGGTGGTTCTAGTACCGCTGGTGGTGGTGGGGCCCTGGTCTGTTTCTGAGGAGGGGAGGTAGTGGATAAACTTTTCTCCCCTTGTTTCGGGGATCCCCCCTCCGCCGAGTCACCTCGGTCCAGCCCCACTGATTACCTGCCCTTGGCCGGGCCCGACCCGGGCCCCGAGCCCCCGCCCGCCTGCCAATGGTGGTGGTGGTTGCTGTAGTTGTTGTAGCTGTGGTGCATTCACCTTTTTGTGGGCAAAACTTGGCTACATGGCCAACTCCCTTGCATGCCCAGCACCCAGGGCGCCCCCCCCACCACCACCATCACCCGCCGGTCGCCGCCGATCAGGGTCTCGGGGATGGCTCCAAAGCCATCCCTCGTCAGGCACAGCCGGAAAGTACAGTCCCCGCAGGCAGTCCCGGCGGGGGATCTTAGGAGGTTTATTTCCTCCACCTGGCCATATGCGCCTAGGTAGGCGGCCAGGCACTCCCCGGTGATGACCGCCGGGACGCTGCACACCGTGACGCGGAGCCCACGGGCTCCCCTACACTCCGGCTGCAACCTGAAGTGCTTTGTTGTTATGTTGTTAGCTGCAACTTTGGCAGCCTGTTCTTCAGTTGGAAGCAGGACATCCTAAGTCACAAAGCCTTTGCGACAAAAGCACTGACATGGGACGCCTGCCCTCCCCAGTACTTCCTCGAAAGTCTCTTTTTTGAGCCCCACAATTTCTTGGTTTTCAGGTCCGAGATGACCAGCGAGAGGATCCTGGGCTCCATTTTTTGGACGATTTCAGGGATGGGCAATATCTCATTCCCTTTGAAATATTTCGCATATTTGCCCACCCTGTCTCGCTCGTAATCCTCAGGTCCCCTCTGCTGGACCTTCCATGGTGTGGGGCTCTTTTGAGCTGGTTGGATTTCTGGGCTGCCTTGGCTGCTCTTGATGTCTTGACTGTCAGCGGAGATCAGCAAAGAAGGCCAATTTGCCCCTATCAGGCTCTCCTGGGACAGTGTCTTTTGAGTCTCCTTAGGTGTCTCTTTATTTGGAGAAGGGGCCGTACAGGCCGTGGAACCCTCCATGGCTGCAGTGGATGTAGCAGCCAGGAGGGTAGAAACAACTCCTCCAACTGTAGAAAGTATGGGGGGGGTCTACTATTTAGACACGACACTTAAAAAATAGAACGTACAAAACAAGACACAGAAAAAAATGTAAAAGAATTAGTAGAACCCCTGAAAGACAAAACAAGTAAGTCCAACGACAAAAACAAGTGATAAACGTCAAAAAAGGAATACAGTCAGACAAAAAGACTTGACAAAGAAATAATCAAAGCAAAAGATTTTGACAAAAACAATCACTTGCAGGTAAGACAAACAAATTAATTTCAACAAAGAAAAACAAGTCTTACTTTTTACAAATAACAACAAATGCACAAGCAATCTGGTGTTTGACAATAGAGTGGTATCCAAAATACTTCTACCAAAGCAAAGAAAAACCACTCAGCACAAAGTCGCCTCTCGCCGAGAAAAAGACGCCCGAAAAGAAAAACGAGTCGGCTTTTATTTACGCCACCTTACCCATAATCCATTTCCTTAGCCTATAAAAATTCCGGTCGGGCGCCTCCTCTCTTTTTTCCTTTAATGGGCTGAAGGTGGATTATTGAAACAGCGGTGAGTATTTTTCTTTTCTTTTCTTTTTATCGAATCACTGACCTGCACGCCAGACACAAACGAACCCTCTTTTGTCGAGAGCTGCCGTTAGTCCCACTTTCATGTCCACACTCCCCCCTGGTCTCAAGATCACACATGTGGCATGGCGGACGTGGTCGTTTGTTGCGGGCACTCCTACGAAGGGGGATTGTCTGGACTTCTTCATCTGAGCTCTCTGAAGTGCCATCGGAACTATCGGCATCAGCGTCGGCGTTCGCGGTCGGATCATCAGGCACGCGGGGTATAGGTCGGATCCACAGTTCGTCGTTGGATGATTCACCACTGCCACTACTTGCCAACGGATTCGTGTTTAGGGCGGGCCGGATGTCCCTCACATGGCGTGGAGTGCCATCGACCAGTACGGCCTGCTCACTGACGATGCCGGTGATTTGTCCCCTTCGAAAACGGGTGGTGCACCGGCTATTGGGAGGCTTCACCCAGACGGTGTCCCCTAACTCATACGGCCCTCTTGTTCCCTGCCGATCAGGCAGACGCGCGTCAATGCCCTTGATGCGCACTCGGTACCGATGGATTGCATTGGCGGGTGCGCTCGCAGCAGTCACAGTATCCTTTGGCGTTGTATTATACCTATAGACCGCTTCCGCGATCGTACACGCCTTCCTAGCCGCGATCCTCTTCACGCTTCGGTGGCACCGCTCTGCAATGCCGTTGCCACTCGGCCTATACGCACATCGGTGTCTGAGCCTGATCCCCCACTCGTCTACGAAACGCCTAAACTCCATGCTGCAGAAGGCTGTGTCATTGTCCGTGAGGATCTCTTCAGGTGGCCCCCTTTCGTAAAATATGGACTCCAATTCACGGATGACACTGGAGGAGTCCTGTCTTACTAACGGGCGCCAAATCGCGAACCTCGTCGGTCCGCAATCTATTAGTGTGAGGAAGTGCTGGCTGCCATAATGGGTTACGTCCATGCCCAGTCGGCTCCAAGTCGTGTCTGTTCCCAGTCGACCCTTCCGCCATCTAGCCGGGGCGGGGTCGATTGACTGGCATGTTTGGCATTCCTTGACCACTGCTCTCACTGCACTTTTTGACACTGACGGATTGGCCAATTGCACAAAATAGTATGTCCGTCTCACTCTGGGGTGCCCACTGTCGTGGTGTATCTCTCTGATCTTGTCCGCCACCTCAACAGAGGCAGCACATAGTAACGGTACTGGCCCAGCTTCTTTCTTGATGGCGTCATACCATCTCTGTGGCACTCGAGTGAGCCTATCAGCGAGGTTGCAGTTTGAGGTGACAAGTACCGCATCCACAGACAGATTGTACTCTGTCACCAGCTTTCTTATGGTCTCCAGCCTCCGTCTGATCAGCATCTCGCTGGCCGCCTTGGTGCGCACCCTGGCCTTGCCTGTCAGTGTGTCCGATATCCAGTGGTATACGCATAGCGAATCAGTGTGGATGCGTAATTTTCTGACTTTCCACTGGAGTGCCAGGTTGACGCCTTTCATCACCGCATCGAGCTCTGCCAGGTTGATATGAGCAGCGTCATTCGTCGGTCGCAACCAGCAGGCGTCCTCAACCGCAGCTCCATCCTTCTCCAACAGCACACCAATCGCCAGAGAGCTCGCATCCACCCACACATTCAGTTCGTCTCCCTGTACGTACCAATCTCCTTTTGCGGGGTCATCCTGCTTTACCCTTGCGATGGTCTCCTTCACCATGCGAACCAACAGATCGTCCGTTGTTTCGTCGTCCCAGACTTTGGTGACAGCGCTTGCTCTCCTTTTTATGGTGCCTGTTGCCGCACGAGTCCATCCACACACTGGTAGGTGCCCCACAAGTTTTCCACACCGGGAGAAGACAGCGCGTCTCGTGAAGACATCGGGTACTTCAGGAACTGCAGTTCCGCGCCCCCACTTCAAGGTCCCCCGCTCCTGTCGAACGTTCAGGCCCAAGACACGGGCGCCATCCTCCAAACGTTCTGGGTCCTTGCAGATCAGACCAAACTTGGCCAGTTGGGACCTTACGCATGATGACAACACAACGTCTTCGTTCACGTATATGTCATCAAGGTACGCCGATGTCCCCTCTTTTATTGTTTCTTGCTGTGACAACACAGCGTTGACGATGGTCTTCATTACTTGGGGTGCCACGTTCAGCCCGAAGCCCAGTCTGGTAAGGCAGTACCTTCTGCCGGCAAATACCACCGTCTGAAATGGCCACATCGTCTCGCTGACCCGGACCTGCAGGTACGCTTTTCTTAGATCCAGCAGGGACACATTGGAACCCAGTTGGCGCCATTCTCGTAGTTTGCTGGCACAGACGTCAGCATCTGCCGTGAATGCATCAACATGCGCGTTTAGTTCGCGGTAGTCCATCACTGGCCTCACTTTTGCTTTGTTGTGCTGAGCAACCGCCATCAGCGGGATCAAACCTTTGGGTGGTCCAAGTTTCTTATAAGGGTAAGGAATTAACCACCTATCCTTAATCCATTCGCGGAGCTCCTCTTCGTATGCAGGCCTTATTTGGTCAGGCACATGGTACTCGGCTACTCCGTTCCGCAGTTTGGCTGGTTCCTGATTTCCTGACCACCTCCATGAGGCGGTCCAAGCCTTCTGGTGCGGGTCAAATTCGACACTAAAGTCAGGCTGGTCGATCCTCAGCGCTGCGCACACCGGGGTCTTCTCCTGAAACTGTACTGTCCCCGTCTGCGTTATGTGAACACCACCTAGGGCTCTGATGGCATCATAGCCTAGAAGCAGGTCAAAGCTCAGTGGTTTTTTGAGCGCTACCAGCGCCTCGACGTTGGCCGAGTTTCCAGTTCTTGTGCGGATATTTACCGCGCCCACCCCGCAACATGTCCGCGTTTCTCCACTGATCGTGGTCATCCTGACACCCTTCTCCTTCCAAGTACGGCAGAGGCCCGCGAACACTATGGTGCGGGAGCAACCGGAATCGAGGAGTGCTGAGCACAATGTCTCGTTGACATATATCTGAATAATCGGTAGCGCCTCATTTAATTTTTGCTTTGGGGAAAGGTTGACGCCGGCACCTTGCCCCCGGTCCCGTTTCCCGCACAATCCCGGGCCATATGTCCGGTCTCATTACACCGGAAGCAGCGAACAGCTGTCGGTCGCCGCCAGCAGTTCCTCGCAATGTGGCCCTGGCCACCGCACCTATAACACACGACCCCACTACGCGGGCTAGACCCCTGAGACGGTCTGTCATCACTCGGTGTGGATTGCGCAGCGGCGATTACCGGATCCCTCAGCTCGGAATTGTCCTTCATCACGGTCCTGGCCCGGTCTACCAGGTCTTTAAGGGACAACGAGTCTATGTTTGAGCTCGCTCGCAGGAGCTGCTTTGCTCCGGTTGGGAGCCCCGCCAGAAATTTGTACGCCAAGGCCCGCTCGGGCAGCCCACCGAACAACACCGTCAGCTTCGTTAGCTCGGCCAAATATATATCCACAGTCTCGCCTGGATGTAATGCTCTTGCCTCAAATTGCTCCCAGGCAGTGGCAGGGTCGATAGCAAACGCTTTGTATAGTGCTGCCTTGATCCTCTCATAACTCTGTTTTTCCTCAGCACTGAGCTGTTGATACACAGCGAAAGCCCCACCAGACAGACGTAGAGGAATCACATGTTCAATGCTCTTTACACCAGACAAGAGACAATGCAGTTCCACTTTTTCCACCCAGTCAAGTACTGGGGTGGAGCCATTGAATTCTGGAATTAATTTCAGGACGAAACTGTCCCCCATTATGCCGAAATAGCTTGTAGTTTTAGGGTGGATAATCTCCCTGAGTGTTGATCCCGGCATTGAACCAGCGACCTTTAGATTTAAGTTTAAATTGCTTGTTACACCATTTCCCTCTTTGCGTTCCCCCTCCACTTTCGTCCTTCTCTCTCTCTCTCTCGCTCTCCTTTTCTCTCTCTCTCTCTCTGTGCTTCTTCTTTCGTTTTTCTTCCACCTTCTTTCCTGTTTCTGCTTCTCGCCGAGAAAAAGTCACGCCAAAAAGAAAACCCGAGTCGGCTTTTATTTACGCCACCTTACCCATAATCCATTTCCTTAGCCTATAAAAATTCCGGTCGGGCGCCTCCTCTCTTTTTTCCTTTAATGGGCTGAAGGTGGATTATTGAAACAGCGGTGAGTATTTTTCTTTTCTTTTCTTTTTATCGAATCACTGACCTGCACGCCAGACACAAACGAACCCTCTTTTGTCGAGAGCTGCCGTTAGTCCCACTTTCATGTCCACAATTGTAAAAGTACTATCCATATAGTCCTTGCTTCACATAAAACTCATATATGTATACAGACCGACCAATTCTTGATATATTGTTGTTTGTTCCTTTTTTTTATGTTTTTAAATTTTGTTATTTTGCATGTCTGTCAAAAGTCTTATAATTTGCATTATTTTTTTATTCTTTTCTACTTTCGTAAATACTTATTTTTGCTGTATTAAGACAACTGTTAGCGACGACTATATCTCTAACCGTTTATTATAGAAATAATTCTAGTTTAGAGAAAAACCGGTTCGGTACAATGGTTAGAGTGTTCGCAAATGGTCCGGTCGAGTCATACCAAAAACTCACAAAATGGTACTTGACGCTTTCTTGCTTAACACTCAGCACTATAAGGTAGGCATCAAGGGTAAAATGGAGCAACCGAAGGAATGGAGTAGCGCCCTACCCTACACCTCAGTGTAGTAGCTATTGAAAAGGGAGCCTTCGGGTCACCCTCGACTAAGATCACCAACTATACATATATTACATAACCTACACTTGATGTTTCATCTTTCCATTTTTGCTTAAACATAGTTGATTCTTGTGGTGTTGTTTTGAGCTGCTATTAGAATACATTTATCTTCTCTCTTAAAGTTGTTGCGGAGCTGATAAGCATGTCGACCCCGCAAATGAATTAATTTTAATGCGTGCGAGTAGTGACAGCCAAAGACAATGAAGGAAACAAAGGCGAGATTACAGATACAACAAAAGTGACGATTTATTGTCGGAATTACAAACATGTATGTAAAGTCCGTGGCGGTTGTATTTGGTCTTAAGCTAGATGGGTGATGTCTATAGCTGGTATGGTCGAGTCGTAGATGTGCGCAGCTGAATGTTCGATGAGGGTAGCTGGCGTAGGTCGAGTTGTGGAGATACAGTTAGATGTTTGATGCGGGTAAGCTGAGGTCGGTCGAGTCGTTGAATGCAGCTGGACGATCGTTGCGGGTAGCTGAGGTCGGTTGAGTCGTTGAATGCAGCTGGACGATCGTTGCGGGTAGCTGAGGTCGGTTGAGTCGTTGAATGCAGCTGGACGAACGTTGCGGGCAGCTGAGGTCGGTTGAGTCGTAGGATGCAGCTGGATGATCGTTGCGGGCAGCTGAGGTCGGTCGAGTCGTTGAATGTAGTTGGACGATCTGGTTCCTAGCCCGTACAGCGAGTCGTATGTGGGCCAGATGTTGCAATGCTAGGGCAGTCTGTAGCAGCGAGTCGTTACGTGGACTGGATGCTGGATTGCTGGAGCGTCGTAGTTGGTAGATCGATGTTGGCAGTTTGGTCGTGTAGAGTCGAGCGATTTGATGACTAAGACTGAGCCGTGTCTTAGTACTACGGACCAAGTGAACGGACGGGGGAACTGTGGCTAAGGTTTGCCAGGCCTAAACACATACGAAGTCGAACGATCGGGTCGGTGAAGCTAGGGCTTTGTCGAGCCCCGATCTGTGCGGGCGTATCAAGAACGGTGGCTGAGCTTTGCCGTGTCAAAGCCGTGCGAACAAGTCGGGACAGTGGCTATGGCTGTGTCGCGCCAAAGCTGTGCGGACGTATCGTTGACGGTAGCTAAGAATGTGTCGCGCCAAAGCTGTGCGGACGTATCGTTGACGGTAGCTAAGGATGTGTCGCGCCAAAGCTGTGCGGATGTATCGTTGACGGTAGCTAAGAATGTGTCGCGCCAAAGCTGTGCGGATGTATCGTTGACGGTAGCTAAGAATGTGTCGCGCCAAAGCTGTGCGGACGTATCGTTGACGGTAGCTAAGAATATGTCGCGCCAAAGCTGTGCGGACGTATCGTTGATGGTAGCTAAGGATGTGTCGCGCCAAAGCTGTGCGGACGTATCGTTGACGGTAGCTATGGCTTTTGCGCGCCAAAGCTGTGCGGACACATCGAGACGATAGCTAAGTCTTTGCGCGCCAAAGCTTTGCACTGTCGAGCGAACAGGTCAGGTGGCGAGGCTAAGATTGGCGTTATCTTAGCGCTGCGCAGATAGTGAAGCGGTAGCTAAAGGCTAACCCGTGCATTTAGCGCAGCGCAGCCAAACGGACGAGCGGAACCGAGTGATGGTTAAGACCGGGTGGTCTGAGTGAGTCCTCTTCGTGTTTGCCTCCAGGCCGTCTATTTCGACTGGTCGTTAAGGACACTCAGAGATACTCCAACCCGCAGAAAGTGACCTCTCATGGACCTTAAAAGCACCGTTAGCGCATATCATGGTGATGGGAAAAAAAGGGTTGAATCTGCCACTAGAAGTGGTGGGGTGGTGAATGCAACCACGATAACGTAGGAATCGACCTCGTGGGGCCGAGTGGCTCCTGAGAGCGCCGCGTAGACCTCTGAATTTTTCGCCGTCGAAGCCTTTTTCATATGAAAGAAAGGCAACACCACTTCTACCGCGCCACGTAAATAGAAAGTTCTTCTACAAAAAAATGGACGTAGAAAATAGTCCTTCTTTAGCCTGGTATAGTATAGCGAAGATAATTAATCCCATTTTTATAGAATTATTTCTGGCAGGAGTGTTTTGCAAATGTTGATAAATGTTAATTTATCCCTTTCTTAGCTGTAACGGCCGGTTAGAGTCGAAAAAGGGCTTTGTCATTTCCGGCCGTACCCGGGTGTAATTTTTCTTGGGCGAACGAGTAATCCGATCTGTTTATGTTTGTAAGCAGGTCGCAGCCAAGTTTCCTTTCTGTAACCATGTTCTAATCTTCTCTTGTGAGACTTGAAATATCCATACAGTTGTCTTTCTTCCCATTTCTGTTTTCTAGTTTTTGTTTTGTTAATCATTATACTGGGGAGGTGCCCGTGGTGTAATGGTTATCGTCGTAGGAGAGGGACCCGGCGATAAGAGTTCAAATCCTGGACGAGACTGATTGCATTTCACATAGCACTAATACCCTTGGGAAAGGTATGAATCCAATTAATCTACCTCTAGGTATGAGTAAATTGAAGGGCAGATGGGTTCCCTAACCTTAGAAGGAAAACTCTGAATTCAAACCTGTTAAACTCCGCTTAAAAATTGACCTTGTGTTACATCCTACCCATGCGGAGAGATTGGTAAATACATACTGTCAGTGCTTATAGGGTTTACACTCCTATATTTTTTAAATGACCGTCGATAGCGGCGTGGTGCAAAAAAATCTAGAAAAAAAGGATCCATGATTCACTTGTATAAACATTTATTTTTAAAAAGGAAACAAACCGACCATGTGGGGTGTAGCACTATGTGGTTGGGCTGTCAAAGCAGACGATTCAATTGTCTGTTTTGGCGCGAAACCAGACAAAGGATTCTTGGACATGAAATCTCGCCGTATCCGGAAGTGGTAAGGGGGCGCGAATGAGAGTTGATGACGCGACCCAGAGAGGGCAGTTGGTGGCTGGAGAGCAGAGAGGGCAGTTGGCGGCTGGAGAGCAGAGAGGGCAGTTGCGGCCGGACAGGAGAGAGGCGAACAGCAGAGGTTGGCGTGGAAGAACGGACAGGGGCGGTCAACACCAGACACCGGAGCAGAGAGGCGAGGCAGCATGGGATAGGGTCCAGCGAGAGTGAGTCAAGATGAGTCTGATTCCAGTAGCATTGTGGAATTTTCGCTAGTAACCCACGCTAGCGATAGTCCGCACATGCATATAGTGTTGCAATACCTCTTTTCTGCTCTTGGTTAACCCCAAGTTTGTTGTTTGTTCGTTTGTCCTTCTATTTTCTCAGTTCCCTTGATCGTATTCTTGTGTAGGTAAAGAAATGTGCGTTACCCCCTCGAACCACTAGTTGATCACCGGCCGGCTAAGACGTGGAATGGTTAGAAGACAGAGAAAACGTGGTGGGGGTGAGGGTGTAACGTTCACAGGGGTACTTGATTTTAACTCGAGTGGAAAAGGGAGAAGTAATCCCATACAATGCAGCACCAAAACGCTATCTTCAACTACTTGTTGAAAACTACTTTTGGGCCCTCAACCAAGAATTTTGCTGAAAAGATAACTTTACAGAAGATTCAGATTGAAATTAAAAGAAAACTAAAAAGACTCAATTAAAACCAACTGAAAGATAAAATTCAACTCGTGAACTCTGTTGAGAAACAACCTTTTAGAAAACTAAAAATCAAATGAAAACTGAAACATTTCGACGAAACTAAAAAGAAAAAATCTCAAATTCAAAGAACTTTGTTTTCCGGACACTCTCAAATAAATTCCCACAAATTAGACTAAAATTTGCAATACTTTATCTTTTTTATCCCTTTCTTTCTTGTTTCTTCTGTATGAAATTTGTTTCTAAAACTTTATTGTCTGTGTTATCTTTTTGAATAAGTTACCGTTTAAAATTACGCCCACTAAAAAGATTACCCTTTAAATACTAAATTTGTCTTTAGAGTCATACTCTTCATATTGAATTTTCTACTCTAAATTCTTTTATATTAAAAATCTTAGTCTTTTAAATTCTTTTATATTCCAAATTTTACACTAGATTATTTTACTTGTTCCGAATGTCATGTGATAGGATGGTTTGGTTTGGTTTCTTTGTTTAATGGCATATCAACTCTTTTTATGTTATTTAATGCCAAAGCCATTCTCCTAGAAGAACAGTATCCTTATCCTCCCATGGCTGGGAGGGTAAGGGGGTTCATACCTTTCCCAAGGGTATTTGCCTCAAAGTGAACGTAATAGCGCGACTGGAGTACGAACTCGCGTACTACGATTCCGCAGTCCATCGATTTAACCATTACACCATGAGGACACCCCCTGCCACTGAGAAGAGAGAAATAAGGAATTTCTACTACCCTCCGTGTTTGAATTAGCAGGCCGCCAAGATTGACCGTTAAAAGAGACATAAAGAATGTAGATCAACTTCGGCCGGTAGTTGAAGGAAGGAAAAAATATGGGTCAGACTATCTGTACTCTCTAACCTCACTCGGGTGAAAAGAGATAGTAGTCCTAAAGAATCGCCTGACAGGGGAAGGAAGAAGATAGAAGCTAAATGATTGGCTAGAATCCCAAAGCGGAAATAGCTCCCTTCTTCCGTCAGCGGAAATAGGGGTAAAGAATATCAGTTTTGAAGATGAGGTCGCCGTGAGAGGACGCGGAATCTCGTGCCAAACTCCGCGCGAAGCACTAGAACCGGGATTTCCGGGACAGTAGTTGAAGTGCTAAGATATTGAAACTACCGCCGAAATCATCGGGGGGAAGACGGAAATAATATTGGACATGAAGTACCTATGCCTTCAAGCCAGAGCATTATGAATATATAAAATTCCGTCAGCCCGGAAAAGAGAAAATACTCTCCGAAGGAACCTGTCGAAGAGATAGGTAAACATTACGACTGTTTCTCCCTACACCCAATTATGTACTCTCTCTCTCTCTCTCTCTCTCAATTTAAAGAAAGACTAAAGAAAAGGAGAAAAGGAAGAAAGACATTTATAGTTATATATTATCTGCTGATAATATAGCTGACACGTTGAATATGTGTATCCGCGTGTATATCAAAAAGATTGTTATATTTTAATGTCCCCCACGTGTTGAAGTTTGTTCATTGTGTCGTCTGCTGCCAAGTTGCTTATGTCATGTTTCTTTTATAGCTTCTTTTGCCTTATGTTATTCTCGCCTAAATTGTCTCATTCTTTCCTTTAAAAATATTATACGGGAAACTGGAGTTGTCGACTACTATAATCAATATTATTATATCTAAACCTAGAGGTCCATATCTTCCATTGTTCTAGGGGTAGGAAGAGCTAGTGGCCTGGTGGGTGGGTGTGTGTGTTAGCGTGAAGTTTGGAAGCCCCTTGCCAGCGGCGGTCAGTCTAGCCCTAAATTAACCCCCACATAATATGCCAGTTCCTATATGCCCGAGAAAGGACTCTGAACAAGGACTTATTCTACAAGGGATCAAGTGCCAGATCGCCCCGTCTTCACACGTGCGAAAAATAAATTCCTGTCATGGGATTTAATAATTTGCCGTCACAGACCTTAAAATGGGGGCTCGTTACCGGGATTATTATTATAAATAATAATATTTATTTCTTGTAGTTGTATGACAATTCCTGCCGTCGAAATCTGCCCTGGGAGACCGTGAAAGGAATATTGTCATAACAGTCCAAATTATCCGTTGATATAACTGTTTGGGAAAATTGAAAAAGAATGAACAAAATAGAAAACTTCTTAAAAGAACCCTCCATGGAAAAGTTGGAGAGGCTAAGAAAAAGCGAAATAATGAAAATTGGCGGGAAGCTAAAGTTAAATTGTCAAAATACTATGAAGAAGCATTAACTCGTGAGAAAAGTAGCCGAGCACATGGTGGACGAAAATGTGTTCGAAGAAACAGCATTAGAAGAGCTACCAACGGAAATAATAAAAATGACACCAGAACAAACTGAACTGGAGAAAGTTCGAATACAAGCCCGAATGGAACTAGAGAGAAACAGGATGGAGCTGGAGAAAGCTAGAATTGAACAAGAAACGAGGTTGCGAGAAGTCGACTTGTCAATAAGCAGACGCGAAGGAAGCCATGACAGTTTCGAAGTAACGAAGCAAGCGAGGCTTGTCCCAAAATTTGAAGAAGCCAATGTGGATGAATACTTCGCACATTTTGAGCGAACGGCACTCAACCTCGGATGGCCAAGAGAATGTTGGTCAGTGCTACTCCAAACTGTGCTGACAGGAAAAGCCCAGAGGGCATATGCAACTCTGTCGATAGAAAATTGTGCTGACTATGATTTGGTGAAAGCAGCGGTTCTAAAGAGCTTCGAGTTGGTTCCAGAAGCTTATAGGCAGAGATTCAGAACGCAGAGAAAGAAGAAAACAAGTCTTATGTGGAATTTCTGCGAGAAAAGGAGAATGCGCTGGATAAATGGTGTGACTCTAAGAGGATAGACGGAGACGCTGAAAAACTCCGGCAGCTAATATTAGCTGAAGAATTTTTAAACTGTGTGCCAGAAGAAGTCAGGGTTCACCTAAGTGAAAGGAAAACTGACGTGAGCAACGAAATGGCCGCACTAGCAGACGAATACACCCTCACACACCGAAAAACTAAGGAAAAACGTACACGGGTGGCCAAGGAAGTAAAATGAAGCTTAAAGCAGAGTTAAGCCCAGAGGAAAAACCTAAGGAAGAGAATAGAAGAACCTTCCAAAGTAGCAGCAGAACAGTGATCTGCTATAAATGTGGAAAAGCTGGACACATAGCCATAAGGTGTCAGCTAGGCAAAAGTCCAGAAAATAACCGAATCCAGCCGAGAAAACCACAAGGAGCTGTAACGACAGCTAGAGGGAACCAATCTTATCGACCTTGGACGAAAAGAGGGGTGATAAGAGGCCCAAATGGAGGACCAGTGGAAGTCTCAATTTTGCGAGACACAAGAGCATCTCAGTCGTTACTTCTACGAAAGAAATTACCTAAAGGGGTAATAGAAGCAACACGTGAGACTGTGCTGATGAAGGAGGGTGAAAATACTGCTATGTAAAATAACCCTAAAGTCCCAGTGGAAAAATGGACCAATTCAAGTTGGTGTGGTAGATCAGCTACCTATGAAAGGAATCTCCCTCATACTGGGAAACGAAGTGAAAACTAAAAAGTGTCACCCGAGTAAGATGGCGAAAATGAGCGCCAAAAATGAAGAAACCAAGATGGCGAGAATGAACGCCAAGCATGGAAACAAGATGGCGAAGGTGAACACCAAAAATGGAGAAGGCAAGATGGCGGCAGAGCCACATGTGCAGCACCAACTACATAGTCGCTCGCAGAGAGGGAAGGTAGAAAGGAAAGAAGTGAAGCTTCCACATCTCAGGAAACAGAAAGACAAAGGGACCAGTCTTCAGAGAAAGGATGAAACTCCAAAGAATAATGGGAATGAATTCCCTAACACTTATCTAGAGGATAAGAGAAAGATAAGAGGACCCCCACAAATGGCTAAGAAAGAATTTGAAAAGGGCGACGAAGTCCTGCTACTATCCCCAAATAAAGGACCACACAGTGGTGGAAGATATATAGATCCCTATGTAGTAACACAGAGAATCGATAAGAGGACATATAGAATCGTTGCCCACGAAGGAAGGGAGAAGACGCAAGTGTGTCATGTAAACAGATTAAATATGTCCGTCGAGAAGGTCCACCTCGCAAGCTTAAGAACTCTGAAAGGACTCTGAACAAGGACTTATTCTACGAGGGACCAAGTGCCAGACCGCCCCGTCTTCAAACGTGCGAAAAATAAATTCCCGTCATGGGTGTTTAATAATTATGCCGTCACACGAAACAAAAGCTTGTGGACGTCGTTAAATTAATAAGTTTCGGGAACATATTGGACAGAGAAATCACGTGCCTTGTATCTCTAATTTCGTTCGCACATTTGATTTTGACCCGCACAAAGTAAGTCTTTCGTTTTAGAGCCGGTCAAGTGACATTGTTCCCTATATGACCTGTGACTTAGAGGACTTGCTCTATTTTCCTCCCTCGTTCTGCCTTCCTGACGGACGCATTTTAATTTCACACACGCATATAGGACTTACACTCCTAATATTTAAAATGGACGTTATGCCACTTGTTCCCGAAACAAGGATGGCGGACGCACGTAAACAATCAGTCTCGGGAACCTATTGGCCAGGAGAACCTAAAACTCCGTCCGCATTTCAATTTCGTCCCGCCTTTTTGGAGCCTACTCCATGACACGTATTCTCTATAAATACGCTCATCTTCCAACACTCTTTCTCTTTTTCACATTTTCACTTACGGGGCCAACACACTCTTTCCAGTGTGACTTCCCTAACCCTAACCCTTTCACTCTCTCAATTTCAATTAACAGAGTCAACACACTCTTCCTCCTTTTCACATTCGACTTCCACAACCAACCACGATGAGAATGTATACTACACGCAAACATTCTTTTCCTCGTGACACTTTGTCGTTGAGACTTTTTTTCAGCTTCGAAAACAACAGAAATTTCGTCAAACCACCGAAAGAAAGAAACAAACAACATGGGAGAAGACACGTTTCTCCTAATATACACTATTAGGATTCTATAGAAAATACTTAGTCAATACGCAGAGGACACTTTTGTTATTTAGTTCCTTTTTTGTAGTATTAGTTGTGTTAGTTACACCCACCCACAAACACACACAGAGGAATATTTGTCTAACAATATTAGAACACTAATGTTTTGAAATATTTAATTGCATGTATTGTTGAGATATGAATTTGAATTTTGTTTGTACCGCTTTGTCTTGAATGTTCCTTTTGTCCGCGCCGTTTCACATCTTTCATATCGTTTACACATCTTTACTTCCTGTGCCTTTTTCCAAACATAAACACCAACAACTTACCACTAAGCAAATATAAACATACAACTACAAATTAGGGGACCAAAACTATTCACACTAAACAATTACATGTCCCCCTACTGTAATTTAAATTGTTTTTTTTTTATGAATGTAAATACACAAAAGAGGGTGGAGGGTATGCCTCCTTGACAACAGGAAAACCACGTGAAATCAACTTCTTAGTAAACAGTCCTTCATTCTTCTTCAGCCTCTTTCCTCCGCTCTGCTGTCTCTTTCTTACTCGACGCGTTCCCTGACTCAGCGTTCCTCCTCATCTCCTCTCCTCTTGTCTCTCCGCGACTTAGACGATATTGTTTAAGGGATGTAACTCATACCACCTTGCTGGTACACTTCACTAATGCAGATTCTGCCTTTCAGATTCACTACACCTACACGCACATAGGCTCAAATATTTCGTCACATACCGACACAGATGAACGACCAACGTTGGAGAAAATACGGCCCTCAAAAATACATTGCCATTCTCATGTATATTTATACTTCGCCTGGAATACTGTCAACCCACACATATAGTAGCACAGGAAACTTTTTGATGTTTTAGTTTCTCGCATACACCTACATAGTAGCATATAAACGTAAGTGATGATTCTGACATTCTTATCCTTGGTTTCAAGCAAGAATACTCATTTACCGTATCGTAGTCAACTGACTACTCATAAACCAAACAAAAACACAACAAACAAACCCCTTTCAAAGAAGCGATGAGTCACTGATGCTGTCAGCCAATAGTATTTAGGAACGAGTCGTAAGGAATCAAATCCTTCCGCACAGGCCGTCTTTTTTTAAATCTTAAATTCAGGCTGTCTTTTTAAGGACAGTTCTCAATTAATGGACAAAATAGGTAGTAATAAAAACACACGGTCAAAATAGAAAGGAGTTTCTCACTATAATATAGTAATAATAAGCAAGGTCATTCTACTTAGACCACATAGCATAGTAACGCACTGTAGGTATAAAAGCAGCGGTATCAAACCGGGTTAGATCAGTCTGGTTGGGCGTCAGCCAAGGGTACGGGAGAAATCAGATTCTCTCCTGGTCGTTCTACGACCAAAGCCTTATCAGCAGCAGCTGCCTCCGAGGACTACTCAAGGTTTCCCCTAAAGCCGACGTCCTGATTGCAGCCGCAGACGACACAGGAAGATTGCCAGCCTCTCAGCTTAAAAATCCTTTTCAGGGCTACTCAGAAAGTCTATCCAAACAGCCCTGAGTCGGCACACTGCAGCAGACACAACTACCAGCCTCTCAATCTAACAGGCCTTTTCAGGTCTAATTCAGAAAGTCTAACCTAATACCATTTGAGACGGCACCAGCTGCTACCTTCTTGCACCGGCGAACACTTTTCCGATTTACGATTCGTCATAATAAAGTTTGGCCTTTCGAAGCAACATCCTTGTTTTGTAATTCTTGCCTGGTTCGTTGTCAATCACTTATATTTTGAAAAGTTTGCGGGGACCGGTATATTTATCTGGCCTCTGCAACAACCGTGATATTCGTGTTAGTTACAAACATACACGCGCTCACACGTGCATACGAATATTAAACAATATTCGGACATTTATATTGTTTTTGTAATGTTTCCTTTTTTTTTTGCTTGTTAATATATAAATTTATTTTGTTCATATTATCAAAATTTATTTCTTACAAGGAAACTCACCGACCACGTGTGGCCCCTAATTTTGGCCAGAGTCGAAAAGGCAGGAGTAATCCCAGACAATACGGCACCAAAAAGTCACCTCCCGCTATTTGTGGACAATTACTACTAAATCCTCAGCACGAACCTGGGAACAAGGCTGTTAGAGTAGGAGAAATAGCCACCAGACTGGTTTCGTCACTCGAATAGCCGATAAGTATTCAAACAGACAAGAATCTTCCCAAGAAATTCAACCAAAAGCCAACCTTAAGATAACTTTACTGAAATTCAACTAAACTAAATGAAAATTCAACTCGAGAACTCGGCTGAAAAGATAGAAGACTCAATTAAAATTAAATGAAAACTCTAAAGACTCAATTAAAACCAAATAAAAGATAAAATTCAACCCGAGAATTCTACTGAAAGACAATCTTACAGAAGACGCTAAATTAAAGGAAAATTAAAACTCTCCAACGAAACTAAAAAAAAAAAAATACTTAATTATATCTTGTTTCTTTTCATAAAATTCCTTTCTAAAACTTTGCTGTCTGTGTCATTTTTCGAATCATTGTCCGAACTAGAAAACTGCGGAACTTACCGTAAATGGTACATTTGGCTTTTGTGTCATCTTCGTCATGTGGAATTTAGTTTTGTTGTTTAAATTTCTTTTATATTGCAAATTTTACTTCAAATTCTTTTAATATTCCCTTGTTTTGAATATTCTTTTGTCTCCGTCATTTATGTTGTTTGCATTTTAACAACACACCACACACCACATGCTGTTTCTGGTCGCTATAATTAGTCTTTCTCAGTGATTTGTTTTTGTAGTCATCAAGTCCTGGTATAGATGAATCCACGTTATCTTCAATGCTGGTATCCTTTCTCCTTCCTTTCTTCACACATATAGTCTGTCTCATCTCTCGGATGTAAGGCCTTATGCATCATCATTATGTTATAGTAAAATACATCGAATCTCTTCTGATTCACCCACTTAACTCTTCACACACCTAACTTCTAAAACACACAAAACACAAACCCACAGACATCGACACTGTAGAAGAAAATAACAGCTACCGGATGTTGACCCAACAACGGCCAGTGTCAAACTGAGAAAATCATGGCTTCTGCGCATAGGCTACGCGCATAGTCTATTCAAAATCCTTAGAAAATTCTCAGTTATAAAAAAAAAGGTCTATTTTTCCATCAATCATTTATTTTCACAAGTAGTATTTTCTGGAGCCGGTGTTTGAAGTTGGGAACATATAAATAGGCCAAGCAGAGGTCCCACGAGCAGTTGAATCTCGGCCGTGCTAAGAGCGTTACCCGACAACACCGTCCGACCAGATCAAAGCAACCGCTCGTCAGCCGGCCAGACATTTCATTCGTTCGTTTATTTCATTTATTCCATAAACAAAATAAACTAAATCTTCTTGTCAGTATTATTTTTCTTGCAACCACACGCTTGTATTTAACAATTAGCTTTCTTGTTCTCGGGTTCATTCGTTTGAGTTCTTCCCTCGTCTTTTTTTAAAGAATAGTTTCGAGTATGTAACAAGGGGGACTGCCCAGGTGTTTATCTCTTTGATGAGATTTCTGCTGCACAGCTTGGTTTCGAGAAGTTTTCTCGTTGGTCTGAGATAATCTTTTTTAAAGGAAGAAAGGGAAAATTTCTGGTAGCTGACTCCGTAAGCAGGTGGACCACGTGGGACTGGCCTTTTCTGCTTTTTCTTTTCCTTCTCAGCAGACGAAGAGAGCAGGTGCCAGTGCAGACCTTGATTCTAGCAAGTAGCTAAAGTGGATAAACTTTTGGACTTCAAATTTAGCTTTGAAAAGTTGAATTTGCTTATTCACAGTAATTTCAGTAAATGCGACTTATGCCTAGGAGAAATTATGTGTAAAAGCATAGTCTGGGAGAAAAGGATTTTCAAACATGCAGCCATTTATCTCCGTTTTCCAGCTAAGGTTCCTGAAGTGAAACACGAGAACCTTAAAAGGTGACCGAAGGCGATTTAAAACAAGACATTATCACTAACATTGCGGTCAATTCTTAAAAAAGAAAATTATAGTTTCTGGCGAGAGAAACTTGATAGAGGTTTGAAGCCTTTACACCATGTAAAAATAAGATGTTTAAGTTTCTAGCGAGAGAAACTTGACAAAGGTTCGAAGCCTTTACACCCTATACGAACAGGGCATTAAAGTTTCTGGCGAAAGAAACTTGACAAAGGCTCGAAGCCTTTACACCCTGTAAGAAAAATACATAAAAGTTTCTGGCGAGAGAAAATTGATAAAGGCCTGTTGCCTTCATAAGAAAAAAAAATCACCTTGTTCTTATATTGCATTGTTCAAACTTTCTCGTGGGTTAATTTGTTTGTAAGAAAACCCATGTCTGAGTCAGTGCTTTTTTTTCTTTCTTTCTTCATTATAAAAAAAATTTTGTTGATTATTTTGTTTGTAGAAACCCATATTTGAGTTACAGTTTTTTTTGTATTGTTCAAACTTGTTACTTGGCGCCTAGAATTCGAAATATTGTGACGCCCGCATATGGGTGGCTCTTGTAAATAAATTCTTTCGAGTTATAACCAAACAAGACCATTTGTGTTTTCTTTCTGTTTTTTTCCCTCTCCATTTTCTCACAGATGTTTGTTAAATGTCGAAATTATCTGGAAGTAGATAAATTTCCGATAAGATTAATTTTGCTCCCGCATAGATCAGCTCGTTTATTTCAGTTAAGTTGTTCGTTGAGATATTTGTTGATTATTTGTTTATTTTTTTCAGTTTCTGCCTTGACTGTTTTCCAGTCTTGGTTCCTGAGAGATGTTAATGTGATCTTCTTGGCAGACATGGTTCTCTTTATTATCCCTTCTTTCTTCTTGTGTTAGGGTTTGTTCTGTGGTATTATGGTTTGCGATATTTCGATTACTAATACTTTACGTTTCAATTCGGTTAGAATTGTTGTTAGGTTGTGTTGTCCAGAGCGGGCGTAAACGGCAATAGAAAAACTGCTTCTTGTATCAATCCAACAGAGACCACTATTGTTGGTTTCAGGGCGTATTGAGTTGAGCGCTCTCTCCCTCTCTCGGTAGCTGTTCCTTCTCACTCACTTTCTCCCTAGTTCTCCTTCCTTCCTTCCTTCCTTCCTTCGTTCGTTGAGTTGTAACGCGTTCGTCAGGCAACTGCACTTAGAATCGATGTCCTTTCAGCCGTTACTGTAAGTATTTGTATGTTCGTAAGCTCACGCACTAATTTGCATACGTGTACATTACCTCTCGCTGGTTCGAGATCTTCCCTCGTCAAACTTGCTCGCGGCAGCCATATCGGTTTCTCGTCGACAACCCATTTTTTCTGTTCTGTGTAGCCAGCCACTTTTGGTTTTGGCTGCTGACGAAAAGGTTGTGTTTTTTTCAGGCAAAAACGATAAGGATTTTACCATCTTCTCCCGGCTGGTCTGAATAGTCCTGACCTTGTTGGAAAAATAAGATGAGTTTTTTTTCTCCCACTTTTTTTTACTTCATTTCTTCCCCTTTTTCATCCTCACCCCCCCTTTTTTGTCCACCCGGCCCATTATTTATGGCCGGCCGGTCGGGCGGCTCGGCCGTGGAGGCCCTGTTTCCCCCCAGTAAGGGTGACCCCCCCACATTGTCCAAAAAAAAGAAAACGAAATCGCCCTCCGGCAAAAATGACCCTCCCCCTGAGGAAAATTCTGTGCCGGTATCTCCCCCTAAAAATACCCCTCCATCTGAGGGGGAAAGAAGGTCACTTTCCCCTCATAAAGATACCCCTACTTCTGACCAATGTGAAAAAAAGAGTTCCCCAATGAAGGAGGGCTCACTCCCCAAGGGGGATAAAAATGACCAGAAGGAGGGCGGCGAAAGCATGTGGAGGGCGCCGCCGGGGGTCCGGGTCGGTGTCGCGGACTTGCTCCGGAGGGCAGGGGCCGTGTCCGGCCGGGTGCGGGAGCGTGGCCTTATGTTCAGTTTGGAGGAGGTGAGGCTCGACCGGGGGAGGGGAGCGGTGTCTGTCTTTGTCGTGGACGGGCGCTCTGGGAAGATTGTTGGGCCCGTCGGGGACGTGGTGTTGCGTCGGCTCTCCGGCCTGGGCGTGAGGGTGCGAGCTATAATAGCGGGCTCCTCTTGCGCTTTTTGGGATGTACTGCTGCCGACTGAGGAGGAGGCCGTCGCCCTAACGCGGAAAACACTCGAAAATAGGGAATACTTTTTCCGGACGGAGTATATGGGGCGACGGCGGACCGCGGTCTCAGTGTGCGAGGTCCCCAGCTTCCTGAGAGACGCGAGTTTGGCCGCATTTGTGCTAGGTTTCGGTGACATCGTCTCGGCGGCCCATGACGGAGTGCGTGGGGGGTGGAGGTTTGACCTGGTGTTGGACGCTAAGACCTTCTTCTCCGTTCCCAACTGGTTGGATGTGGAAGGGCGCAGGCTTCCGGTTATCGTCTCTGGACGTAAACCTGCCTGCTGGCACTGTGGCGAGATTGGTCACCTCTCTGCAGTTTGCCCGGGGAAGAAGGCCCCGAAGAAGCCCGACCAGGATGCCGGTACCCCCCCACCTGTTGGTAAAAACAACGACAAAAAGGAGGCTCCCGTAGTCTCGCCCACTTCAGCGGCAATAAAAAGCCTCACTCCTCCTACGTCATCTACGGTTAGTTCCGAAGAGGCGGGGGGCGAGTGGCTGACGGTGGGAAAAGGTGGGAGGAAGATCCAACCAGCGGATCCTCAATCCCGAAAGTCGGCCCGGGTGGGCACCAGCAGTTCCCCCACCTCTGGGTCGTACGCGCAGCAGTCCAAGTCCCCCCCCTCCAGCAGCAGGAGGTTACCGCCCAAAACTCCTCCCAAACGGTCCGCCCCTCCTTTGGTCGGGTCTTTCAGTCCGGGCCGGGAGAGGTTCGAGCAGCTGATGGAATTCAACCAGGGCCCTCTCGATCCACCCCTTCATCACCCAGGCAGCCCAGGACTTTAAGACCTCCCTCCACACCTCCACCAAGGTCCATGCCTCCCCCAAACCTAACGGCTTTAAAAGCCCACCTGAAGAAGGGACCCGCCCCCCCTCCGCTGCCGTTGGAGTCGCCGCCTTCAGGGCCGTCACCGCCACCAGTAGCAGCAACAGCTTCGCCCTCCTCATCGCCGAGGAGGCGGCGGCGGGGCTCATCCGTCGATGGTTTGGGGGGTGGGGTCCCTAAACACCGGGGAGGGGAAAGGAGGGGGGAGAAGAAACTCTATCGCTCTGGTGTAAGGATTTGCCGGGTGGATGAGGGGGTCCTGGACCGTCATCGCGGGGTCCGGCCGCAACTCATCAAAGACTTGAGGGTCCTCCACAATTTCAAAGAGGTGAACGGTAAAAATGTGGAGGACCCTCTAAATTTCCCAAAGGCATGGGTAACTTCGGTTATCAGGAAGGGCCGGGGGTCCGAAGGTGTAATTAAAATGTTGGGGGAAGCCAACGAGGCCCTCGGCCCGGTTTCATTCATAAAAGATGACAGTGATGCATGTAAGGGGCTCATTGGGGGGGGTCCCTGTTGTGTTGCGCCCTTCCTTGTGTGGGGCTGTAAAATTGACTTTCCCGCGAGACGTCGGGGGTCTCGCTCATGGCGGGGCCATCACTAGTGGGATGGCCGCGGGATCCATGAGCCGGACCGTTGGGGTCTTGACCCCTGTCATGTTTGGTCCGGGCGCCCGGCCCCTGTAAGTGTTTAATGATGGATTTAGGGTTGGCTGGTCTGGGTGGCCGCGGCCTGGGGGCGGGTTCTGGAGGAGCCCACTTGTTTTTGTACCTCCAGCGTCGCGGCATTGATGTGTGTTGTTTGCGGGAGACTCGCTTTGACTCCAGCTTCCATGAGGATGTTCTGTCGAAGGACTGTTTGTCCTTCTCAGCCTGTTTTGATGGTCGTTCCAGAGGTGTCACCTAGCTGGTGGGTGGACGTCTCGACGCTGCGTGTGCTCTTGTTCTTTCGGATCCGGCGGGCAGACTTTGCGTGGTGGACGTTGCCATGGGGGATGGGGCGTTTCGCTTGATTGGGGTTTGTGGACCCAGCGCTGCCGGTGGGCTCCCTGCGTTTTTCCGGCGCATCGAGCCGTGCGTTGTTCCGTCGAGGCGGGTGGTTTTGGTGGGAGATTGGAGCGCCGTCCTTGATCCCAGTTTGGATGGAGGGGCCGTTGGCGCGGCTACTAATACCTTGGATGCGGGATGTTTTCGCGAGTTTGTGCAGCGACTTGGTCTCGTTGACGGGTTTCGCGAGGGGCATCCAAATAAGCTAGCTTGGACTTGGACCGGTAGGGGCGCCTCGGCCCAGCTTTATAGCTATTTGGACCGAGTGTTAGTTAGGCGAGTCGACCTAGACTATTTAGGTGGTCCAAGTTTTAATGCCTATAAAGATTCCGACCACAAATTTTTATGTGTGTCGATTAGGTTAGATAAGGCTAGATGTAGGATGTCTGGTTACTGGAAGTTTAACTCTTCCCTTTTGGCAGAGGCTGACTTCCGGAACCAGCTAGAACTAATGATAAAGCGGGAACTGACGGGGGCTATTATGGGAAATAGGTGGTGGGCTAACCTTAAGGATAGCATTAGATCCTTTGCTGCCGACTATGGTAGGAGACTCAAGTCAGCTAGGGTAGCGGAGCAAAGAGTAATTAAGGATAAGGTAGATAGGGCGGTGTTGGCGGGAGATAGTGGGCTAGTTAACGTAGCTAAGGCCGAGCTGGCCTCCTTGCAAATTAAGGAGTACCAAGCTCTGGTAGTTAGAGCTAGGTTAAAAAGAATGTCCTGCGAGGCGACGAATATGGCCCAGGAATTACGGGCCGAGGAACTCAGGCATGCTACTGATCGGCATATCGCCAGTGTCACATCGCCGGAGGGGCTCCGTCGAACTACAAACGAAGCCATCTGTGGGGAGTTTCGGCAGTATTTCTTGAAGCTTTTCACTAGGGAGCCCGGACTGAGTTCTGCTCAGTTCGACGCCTATCTTGCCGACTTCCCTCGCCTTTCGGCGACTGAAGCGGCTGGGTGTGAGGGGCGCATAAAGGAGGAGGAGATTCGGGATGCACTGAAGTCGGTCGGGCTGGATAAGTCTCCCGGAATTGATGGTCTGCCCTACGAAGTGTACTTGAGGCTGTCGCACATGTTTGTCCCCTTACTGGCAACCACCTATGACAACTGGATGAGGCAGGGTACTATACCCGGACGCTTCACCAGGGGCATAGTGAAGTTGCTTCGTAAGAACAAACATGGTGGGGATGGGATAAGTAACTTTCGCCCTTTAACGATGTTAAACACAGACTTAAAGATTTTGGCGAAGATCCTAGCGAACCGTTTGCAGACTGTCCTGCCTAGTCTAATTTGCCCCGAACAGACTTGTGCTGTGAAGGGTAGGACTATCCAGGACAGTCTTCATCTGGTCCGCACGATCGTAGAAAAAGTCGACGGAAATGCCGCGCTGATCAATTTAGATCAGTCCAAGGCCTTTGATAGGGTTGACCATGCTTTTCTGGAGGCTGTCTTGTCTGCGGCCGGTTTCGGGGTTGATTTTCGCACCTGGATACGTCTCCTTTATGCGTCCCCCGGAGTCGTGGTGGAGGTGAACGGAGTAAGGTCGGAGCCCTTCGCTCTGACTCGATCGATTCGTCAGGGTTGCCCGTTATCGCCAATGCTCTATATCCTTGCGCTAGAGCCTTTTCTACGCAAGCTAAAGGCGAACCCGGTCCTACGCGGCCTCACGTTACCTGGCGCCACTGAGGTAGCCAGGTACACTGCATACGCTGACGACGTAAGCGTGCTTGTAACGAGCAGTGCCGAGGTGGAGGAGGTGAGCAAAGAAATCGGGAGGTACGAAGCTGTGACAGGGGCCAAGATTAACCGCGATAAGTCTGTTGGCTTGCGGTTGGGCTCGTGGAAAGGCTGTGCTCTTCCCGGCCCCTTCATTTGGAAAGACGGTCCGTGCAAGATACTCGGCATCTGGTTTGGGCCTGATCTTCAATTGGAGAAAAATTGGTCGGAAGTACTAGAAAAGGTCGTAGCTGCAACGGAGTTGTGGCTACGTAGGCGTCTCTCCCTTAAGGGACGGGCAGAGGTGTGCTGTTCGCACATTTACTCCCTAGCCGTTTACCGTCTTTCTGTGCTTCCTATCCCGGCCACCATCCTATTCAAGCTGGAAAGGATTCTCTTCCGGTTCCTCTGGGCTGAGAGACATCCTTTGGTGCGGCGGGAGATCTGTTTCCTTCACCCTTCCGAGGGCGGTCTAGGTGTGCCTAACGTCGAGGCACGGCGCCATACTTTGCGTCTTACTTTCTTAGACCGGATGTGTTCACGAGATACGGCGGCGGGAAGCGTCTGGAAAGAAGACGCTAGACAATCTTTCCCGTCGCTAAGAAGTGTGCATTTCGCTGACGGGGAGGCCCATCGGTTGCCTAGACGCGAATGTCCCTTCTATCGCGAGTGCCGGCATGCTTTGAGAGTTCTCTCTCGGCTGCAGACAGGTCTCTCTGACAGCCGGCCGTTGTCGAGTAGGGCATTATATCAATGTTTAGTTAGGGGGGCCGCTAGCGACGGTCTGATTGGCGAGCTCGGTGTGACGGAGGCGGAGGGTCGCTTACTGTTGCCTTGGGCCCCCAGGATGAGGTGCCTCAATAATGACGAGGCTTCCCTCACCTGGCTGGTCATTCGGAACGCTCTCTGGGTCGGCAAGAAATTGTTTGCAGCGCAACAGGTCATTTCGCCTGAGTGCGGTCGGTGCGGTGATTTGGAGGAGACTATTAGTCACACCTTC
This sequence comes from Sepioteuthis lessoniana, assembly GCA_963585895.1. Classification (NCBI taxonomy): domain Eukaryota; kingdom Metazoa; phylum Mollusca; class Cephalopoda; order Myopsida; family Loliginidae; genus Sepioteuthis; species Sepioteuthis lessoniana. The sequence goes on along the minus strand of CAUZXS010005073.1, from coordinate 331,440 downwards.
TTTCATTGCCCGGTCGTACGGCCGCTGTGCAAGCTTCTTGAAGGCTACATGGTCCGCATCCTCAACGGAAAGTTCTTTGTCCTGGAAGCCAGTTCTGTGTGCAGCAATGTGATACCGAAGTTGAACAGACCGGAACACTATGTGTTTCTCTGCTTGCTCGGCGTTATGCGTGTCGTGATTTGGACGACAAGAAAGAAGGAACTCTTTGAGGATGAGTCTTTTTCTTCTCAGACCCTGGTGGCATTTTTCAAACACCAAATTAAGGTCAAAATCCGGTCTGAGAGAAAGAGACTCTCTTCACTGGAGTTTGGCGAAAGGTGGGTGACTGTTGCGCGCTTGTGTCGCGTGGTAGGAGCCAACCTTATTTTCAACTTGGACATCCCAGGGTCTTGAGGATTTTGGGTTACTGGAAAGACATGACCACCCAGCCCAGGTAAGTTAGAGTTTAGGTCATTTTTGATTTAGTTTGTTCCTGATTTAGTTAACTTAGCTAGAGTATGCGAGGTCATTGGGCCCCCTCCCCTTTTTTTGTCCCCTTTCTTTTGGTTTACTCCCCTTCCCTTCCCCTCTGTTAGATGACAGGAATTGGAGTTCTCCAGGAGTGCGACGGGGTGTTCATGTTATTTTGTGTGTTTATTGTTTTCTTATGTTATCATTTATCAATTATTTATCAATTATTTATTTATTCCCCGTCGACACTATTTTCGACTGGTTAACTCCTCTTTCTGCCATGTTTTAGTACGTGGGGGGGGACCCCATACTAACCCTCATAATGTATATATGTTTTGTTCATGTTTCGTTTTAGGGGACTTGTAAATATATGTATATAGTTTTCTTTGTTCCCCTTCCCCGTCACACTGTAAATATGGGGTTTAGTTTTAGAAATCCATGGAGTATTAGTGTCGTTTTGGTGATTGTTGTTTTGGTGAATGCAGTTTGATTGGGATATGTGTTATTGAGGTATTTTGGTGCTATCATCTTGGAGATATGTATCGGTCAGTGAATGAGTCTAGTTAAGTTAGAGATTAGGATAGTGTTGACCGGCTCCCCCCCCATTTTTAGGCCTTGAGCCAAATTTGTATATATTTATACAATAAATAACCTCTTCGACGCGCCAGTCTTTTCTGGACCTAATTTTTGACCGTTTCTTTAAAAAAAAAATCGTTTTCATTGCAGCCATAAGGACTTTTACCATTCTCCTCATCGTGTCGACTTCTCCCGACCGGGCTGAAATCTTCTGACCTTGTGGATACACAAAGATAAGCTCTTTTTCTCCCATTTTTTTGTTGTTTTTGTTTTTTTTTTCTCTCATTTTGTTCATTCCCCACTCTTCACCCAGCCTACCATTTATGGCCGGCCGAGCAGACGGCTCGGCCAAAAAGGCCCTTTTCTCCCCCAACAAGGGTGACCCTCCCCCCCAAGTGAAAAAGAAGGGTGAGTCACCATGTGACAAAAATGCCCCTCCCACTGACCAAACACAAAAAAAAGAAAAATCACCACCCAAAAAAAACCCCTCCCCTGACAAAAATGAAAAAAAAAAGTAGTTGGAGAAAAAAATGAAAATAGTTTGACAGCACCCCCGAAAATACAGGTCGATGTCGACGACTTGCTCCAGCGAGCAAAGGCCATCTCCAGTGAAATACAGGAGCATGGCCTTATGTTCAATTTGGAGGAGGTAAGACAAGACCAGAAAAAAAGAACGGTGTCTGTCTTTGTTGTGGATAAACGATCCAGAAAAATCGTTAAACCCGCCAAAGACATGGTTCTCCGTCAGATTTCCAGCCTGGGCGTAAAAGCACAAGCCATAATTGCTGGTGCTTCTTACGCTTTCTGGGATATATTGTTACCGACTACAGAAGAAGCCGTCGCCCTAACCAAAAAGTCTTTAGAAAATAAAGAATATTTCTTTAGAACTGAATATATGGGGCGACGGCGGACCACGGTATCAATATACGAGGTCCCGAGCTACCTAAGAGACGCAAATTTAGCCGCGTACATGCTACAATTTGGCGACATCGTCTCTGCGACACACGATGGAATGCGTGGGGAATGGAGGTTTGACATAATGTTAGATATGAAAACCTTCTACTCCGTTCCCAACTGGTTGGAGGTGGAAGGGCGCAGGCTTCCCGTAATAGTATCGGGAAGGAAACCCGCCTGCTGGCACTGTGGCGAGATTGGTCACCTCTCCGCAGTTTGCCCGGGGAAGAAGGCCCCGAAGAAGCCCGACCACAATCATGATACCCTCTCACCTGTGGTTAAAATAAACACGGAAAAGGAGGCTCCCGTAGTCTCGCCCACACCAGCGGGTAAGAAAAACCCCACTCCCCCTTCGTCCCCTACGGTTAATTCCGAAGAGGCGAAGGCTGAGTGGCTGACTGTGGGAAAAGGTGGGAGGAAGCTCCAACCTGAGGATCCTCGCTCCCAAAAGTTTGCCCAGGTAGGCACCGACAGTTTACCCCCCTCTAAAAAGTCCAACAGTCCACCCCCCACATATGCCCAAAAATCATCCCCCCCAAAAAAACAAAGGCCCACCCAAGACCCCACCCAAACAACACACTCCTCCCAAGGTCAGATGCTTCAGCCCAGGCCGGGAGAAGTTTGAAAAACTGCTCGAATTCAAAAAGCGGCTGGACCAGGAGAGAAAATCGGCTCCGCGACCAGGGCCCTCTCACTCCACCCCGTCGTCACCAAGGCAACCCCGAACCATCAGATCACCACCAACTACACCACCTCATAGAACCATGCCTCCGCCTCTCATGTCCGTCTTAACACAGAGGAAAAAGGGACCCATCCCCCCTCCGCTGCCGTTGGAGTCTCCTCCAGCTAAACCATCACCACCAGTAACAGCAGCAGCATCTTCACCTTCCACCACACCAAAGAAACGGCAGCGGAGCTCATCAATTGACAGTTCGGGGGATGAGGTCCCAAAACACAAAAATAAAAAAGAAAAGCCAAGACATCATTCCGGGACAAACATCTGCCGGGTGGATGAGGGGGCTCTGGATCGGCTTCACAAGGTCCAGCCGCAGCTGTTGAAGGATTTAAGGGTCCTCCACAACTTCAAGGAAGTTAACGGACGTAATGTGGAGGACCCTAAAAATTTTCCAGACTGTTGGATCACCACTGTCATCCGAAAGGGCCGAGGGTCGAAAGGAGTTATGAAAATGCTCGGAGAGGCAAACGAGGCCCTCGGCCCGATATCATTTTTTAAAGACGATCTTTTATCATGTAAGGGGCTCGTTGGGAGGGTCCCTGTTGTATTGCACCCCTCCCTTTATAGGGCTCTGAAACTAACTTTTCCGCGGGACGTCGGGGGTCTCGCTCATGACGGAGCAATCGATAATGAGATGGCCACGGGGTCCATGAGCCAGACCGTCGGAGTCCTGACCCCAGCCATGTTCAGTCCGGGCACTCAACCCCTGTAATGTTCATGATGGATCTAACATATGATGGATCTAACGGCTAGCATAAATGGCCGCGGCCTGAGGTCGGATTCTAAACGATCCCAATTATTATTATACCTCCAGCGTCGCGGCATTGATATTTGTTGTTTACAGGAGACTCACTTTGACTCCAACTTCCATGAAGGTATTCTGGCGAAGGACTATTTGTCTTTCTCAGCATGCTTTGATGGTCGTTCTAGAGGTGTCACCTGGCTGGTAAGTAGACGTCTGGACGCTTCGTGTGCTCTTGTTCTTTCAGATCCGGCGGGCAGACTTTGTGTTCTGGATGTTACCATAAAGGATAAGGCGTTTCGAGTGATTGGGGTTTATGGACCCAATGCTACCAGTGAGCTTCCTGCCTTTTTCCGGCGCATCGAGCCGTACGTCGTGCCGTCAAAGCGGGTAATTTTAGTGGGAGATTGGAACGCCGTCCTTGATCCCAACTTAGATAGAGGGGCTTCTAGTGCGGGTACTAACTCCTTGGACGCCAGACATTTCCGCGAGTTTGTCCAGAAATTTGATCTGGTGGACAAATTTTGCGAAAGGCATCCAAATAAGATAGTTTGGACTTGGACCGGTAGGGGCGCCTCGGCCCAGCTGTATAGCTATTTGGACCGAGTGTTAGTTAGGCGAGTCGACTTAGACTATATAGGTGGTCCAAGTTTCGAGCCGTATAAAGATTCCGACCACAAATTTTTATGTGTGTCGATTAGGTTAGATAAGGCTAGATGTAGGATGTCTGGTTACTGGAAGTTCAACCTCTCCCTTTTGGCGGAGGCTGACTTCCGGAACCAGCTAGAACTAACGATAAAGCGGGAATTGACGGGGGCTATTATGGGAAATAGGTGGTGGGCTAATCTTAAGGATAGCATTAGATCCTTTGCTGCCGACTATAGTAGGAGACTCAAGTCAGCTAGGGTAGCGGAGCAAAGGTCGATTAAGGATAAGGTAGATAGGGCGGTGTTGGCGGGAGATAGTGGGCAAGTTAACGTAGCTAAGGCCGAGCTGGCCTCCTTGCAAATTAAGGAGTACCAAGCTCTGGTAGTTAGGGCTAGGTTAAAGAGAATGTCCTGCGAGGCGACGAATATGGCCCAGGAATTGCGGGCCGAGGAACTGAGGCATGCTACTGATCGGCATATCGCCAGTGTCACATCGCCGGAGGGGCTCCGTCGAACTACAAACGAAGCCATCTGTGGGGAGTTTCGGCAGTATTTCTTGAAGCTTTTCACCAGGGAGCCCGGACTGAGTTCTGCTCAGTTCGACGCCTATCTTGCCGACTTCCCTCGCCTTTCGGCGACTGAAGCGGCTGGGTGTGAGGGGCTCATAAAGGAGGAGGAGATTCGGGTTGCACTGAAGTCGGTCGGGCTGGATAAGTCCCCCGGAATTGATGGTCTGCCCTACGAAGTGTACTTGAGGTTGTCGCACATGTTTGTCCCCTTGCTGGCAACCATCTATAACAACTGGATGAGGCAGGGTACTATACCCAGACGCTTCACCAGGGGTATAGTGAAGTTGCTACGTAAGAATAAACATGGTGGGGATGGGATTAGCAACTTTCGCCCTTTAACGATGTTAAACACGGACTTAAAGATTTTGGCGAAGATCTTGGCAAACCGCTTGCAGACTGTCCTGCCTAGTCTGATTTGCCCCGAGCAGACTTGTGCTGTGAAGGGTAGGACTATCCAGGACAGTCTTCATCTGGTCCGCACGATCGTAGAAAAAGTCGACGGAAATGCCGCGCTGATCAATTTAGATCAGTCCAAGGCCTTCGATAGGGTTGACCATGCTTTTCTGGAGGCTGTCTTGTCTTCGGCTGGCTTCGGGGTTGATTTTCGCACCTGGATACGTCTCCTTTATGCGTCCCCCGGAGTCGTGGTGGAGGTGAATGGGGTAAGGTCGGAGCCCTTCACTCTGACTCGATCGATTCGTCAGGGTTGCCCGTTATCGCCCATGTTGTACATCCTGGCGTTAGAACCTTTTCTACGCAGGATAAAGGCGAACCCGGTCCTACGCGGCCTCACGTTACCTGGCGCCAGTGAGGTTGCCAGGTACACTGCATACGCTGACGACGTCAGCGTGCTTGTAACGAGCAGTGCCGAGGTGGAGGAGGTGAGCAAAGAAATCGGAAGGTACGAAGCTGTAACAGGGGCCAAGATTAACCGCGAAAAGTCTGTCGGCTTGCGGTTGGGCTCGTGGAAAGGCTGTGCTCTTCCCGGCCCCTTCACTTGGAAAGACGGTCCGTGCAAGATACTCGGCGTCTGGTTTGGGCCTGATCTCCAATTGGAGAAAAATTGGTCGGAAGTACTGGATAAGGTCGTAGCCGCAACTGAGTTGTGGCTGCGTAGAAGGCTTTCCCTCAAGGGTCGGGCAGAGGTGTGCAGTTCGCACATCTACTCCCTAGCCGTATACCGACTTTCAGTGCTTCCTATCCCGGCCACCATCCTATTCAAGCTGGAAAGGATTCTCTTCCAGTTTCTCTGGGCTAAGAGACATCCTTTGGTGCGACGGGAGATCTGTTACCTTCACCCTTCTGAAGGCGGTCTAGGAGTACCTAACGTCGAGGTACGGCGCCATACTTTGCGTCTTACTTTCCTAGACCGGATGTGTTCACGGGACACAGCGACGGGATGCGTCTGGAAAGAAGACGCTAGACAATCTTTCCCGTCGCTAAGAAGCGTGCATTTTGCAGATGGGGAGGCCCATCGGTTGCCCAGATGTGAATGCCCCTTCTATCGCGAGTGCCGGCATGCTTTGAAAGTTCTCTCTCGGCTGCAGACAGGTCTCTCTGACAGCCGGCCGTTGTCGAGTAGGGCATTATATCGATGTTTAGTGAGGGGGGCCGCTAGCGATGGTTTGATTGGCGAGCTCGGTGTGACGGAGGCGGAGGGTCGCTTACTGTGGCCTTGGGCCCCCAGGATGAGGTGCCTCAATAATGACGAGGCTTCCCTCACCTGGCTGGTCATTCGGAATGCCCTCTGGGTCGGCAAGAAATTGTTTGCAGCGCAACAGGTCATTTCGCCTGAGTGCGGCCGGTGCGGTGATTTGGAGGAGACTATTAGTCACACCTTCTTTCATTGCCCGGTCGTACGGCCGCTGTGCAAGCTTCTTGAAGGCTACATGGTCCGCATCCTCAATGGAAAGTTTTTTGTCCTGGAAGCCAGTTCTGTGTGCAGCAATGTGGTGCCGAAGTTGAACAGACAGGAACATTATGTGTTTCTCTGCTTACTCGGCGTTATGCGTGTCGTGATTTGGACGACGAGAAAGAAGGAACTCTTTGAGGATGAGTCTTTTTCTTCTCAGACCCTGGTGGCATTTTTTAAACACCAAATTAAGGTCAAAATCCGGTCTGAGAGAAAAAGACTCTCTTCACTGGAGTTTGGCGAAAGGTGGGTGACTGTTGCGCGCATGTGTCGCGTGGTAGGAGCCAACCTTATTTTCACCTTGGACATCCCAGGGACCTAAGAATATTGCGTTACCGGAAGGACGCGACCACCCAGCCCAGGTAAGTTAGAATTTTTTAGGCCATTTTGATTTAGTTTGTTCCTAATTTAGTTAACTTAGCTAGAGTATGCAAGGTCATTGGGCCCCCCCTTTTTTTGTCCCCTTCTTTTGTTTTGCTCTCCCTTCCCTTCCCCTCTGTTAGATGACAGGAATTGGAGTTCTCCAGGAGTGCGATGGAGGGCTTATGTTAATTCATATTCATTGTTTACTTATATTTTATACCATTTATTTATCTTATTTAATTATTTTTCCTCCTTCGGCACTATTTTCGACTGGTTAACTCCTCTTTCTGCCATGTTTTAGTACGTGGGGGGGACCCCATACTAACCATCATAATGTATATATGTTTTGTTCATCTTTCGTTTTTAGGGGAGTTTTTAATAAATGTATATAGTGTTCGTTCATTTCTTTTCAATCGCTCCCCTCCCCCTCACTTTGTAAATATGGGATTAAGTTTAGAAGTCCATGGAGCAGTAGCGTTGTTTTGGTGATTGTTGTATGATAGTGATATGTTTAATTGAGGTATTTTGGTGTTTTTTAATTTGGAGATATGTATTGGTCAGTGAATGAGTCTAGTTAAGTTAGAGATTAGGATAGTGTTGACCAGCCTTCCCCCCCCATTTTTAGGCCTTGTGCCATATTTGTATTTTTCCCATTTTTTTATAAAAAAAATACAATAAATAGTCTCTTCGACAAGCCAGACACCTTCGTGCGTGCTTCGAATGCCCAGGTACGTTACCTTTACACTTCTCCCTGATTTGGGAATCACACAACGTACAGCGCGGAGCAGGTCTTTTGCGTCTGCTGCTTCGTCTGAGCGGAACGCTTTCGACCACGTCGTCGTCCTCGGACGTGTCTCCGGGCCCATGTTGACCACTGTCGCTGTGGTCGCTTTCAGATGCTGCGGGATCCTCCCGCGGTAAATACAGCATCGGCGCTTCGTCTTCAGAGGAAGCGCTGCTGCAATAAGTGGCGTCTGCTCCTCGCACTAGACGAACATCCTTTATGTGGCGAGGTGTCCCGTCAACAAGGACCGAATGAGGGCTGTACACACCCGTAATTGTTCCCTTTCCGAACTGGGTTGTACATCGTCCATGAGGGAGTTTCACCCAAACATTATCCCCTACCTTGTACCTGCTGGGTCCGGCATCCTCCGGTGGTAACGTGACATCAACACCTCTTATACGGGCTGTATATGAGTATATTAGGTTTGCTGGTGCAGTTGACGCCGACGCATCATCTTTGGGAGTCACATTGTACCAGTATACAGCCTCCATCACTGAGCACCGTGTTCTTGCAGCAATGCGCTTTATTGTGCGGTGAGATCTCTCCACGATCCCGTTGCCAGCCAGTACGTATGCGCATCGGAATCTCATTCGAACGCCCCAGCGCTCGGCGAATCTAGAGAACGCCTCTCCGCTAAAGGCCGTGGCGTTATCTGTGAGAAGCTCAACAGGCGCCCCCCTCTCGCAAAACACGGTCTCCAACTGCCTAACAATGCTGGCAGCATCTTGGCATGATAACGGCTTCCAAATAGCAAACCGACTGGGTCCGCAGTCGATTAAGGTTAGGTAATGACGACCTCCAAGGTGAGTCACGTCCATTGCAACCCTCCTCCAGTTCTCGCATACGTCCAGTCTGCCTGCTTTCCAACTCACCGGGGCTGGATCTATAGACTGACACTCTTCGCATTCTCTAACTACCTCCCGAACAGCTGCCTTAGAGACCTCAGGACTCGCCAGTTTCACGAAGTAGAGTGTGCGCTTTACGCCAGGGTGCCCACAAGATCGGTGAATGGTCCGAATGCGAGCGAGATCCAGCTCACCCATAGATGCGGCGCATATTGGCTCGATGGGTTCCGCTTCTTTCCGAAGTGCATCCAGCCACCGTTGGGGCACTCTAGTGAGTGGATCGGCTCGGTTCGCCTGGGATTTGACGAGTGCCACGTCGATTGTCAGTCTATACTCTGCCGCTAATTCTTGGAGCGTACTCAGTCGCCGTCTTATTAACATCTCCGACGCCGCCTTAGTCCGCACCCTTGCTTTCCCGGACAGGGTGTCCGAAATCCACCGGTGCACGCAGGCCGAGTCTGTTCGCAGGTGAATCACACTCGCCTTCCAGTGCAGTGCCAGAGTAATGCCCTTCAACACTGCGTCAAGCTCCGCCAGGTTGATGTGCTTATCTGCGTGCACCGGTCGTAGCCAACTTGCGTCTTCAATGATGGCTCCGTCATATTCAATAGCCACCCCGGTGGCCAGGGAGCTGGCATCCACCCACACAGTGACTTCCTGACCATCCGCGCACCAGTTACCGTGTGCTGGATCAGTTTGTGACAATCTCATCATAATTTCGTCAAGCATCCGACGCAACATGGGGTCTCGTGTTTCGTCGTCCCATCCGGTTGTCACAGCGTTGGCTCTCCGTTTCACGAACGCAGCTGCAACACGGAGCCAGCCGCACACTGGAAAATGCCCGGTCAGCCGCCCACACACAGAAAAAACGGCACGACGCGTGAGTACATTGGGGACCTTCGGACGCTCGCCGTCGCGTCGCCATCTAAGCTTGCCGCGCTCCTCCCAGACGTATACGCCCAACACTCGAGCGCCACTACTTACTTGTTCCGGACTCTTACAAGTCAGCCCAAATCGTTCAAGATGCGTCTTCACTTGAGCTGCCGAACACACACTTTCGTTAACAAATATGTCATCGACATACGAAGAGGTAGCGCGACTGACGGTTTCATCTTGCCCGATCACAGCTTTTACAATGGACCGCATAATCTGTGGAGCTACATTGAGCCCGAACCCCAAGCGGGTGAGGCAGTACCTCTGCCCTTTAATTTTCACCGTTTGGAACGGCCACAATGACTTGTCAACGTGGATCTGCAGATATGCCCGGCGTAGGTCCACTATGGCGGCATTTGGCCCCAGCCGTCGCCATTCCCGCATGGTTTGAGCACATACGTCCGCATTCGCCGTATACGCGTTCACGTGCTCATTCAACTCGCGATAGTCCATAACTGGCCGGACCTTCTGTTTACTTTCCTGTAATATGGCCATTAATGGTATCAGGCCTTTAGGAGGGCCAAGGTCGCTCTCCAGGTACGGAATCAGCCAACCGTTTTGAATCCAGGCCAGCAACTCCCGCTCATATTCACCTCGAAGTCGCTTAGGGGCAGGGTATTCTGAAAGCCTGTTTTTCAAAGACACAGGTGGCTGGTCACCGGCCCATTTCCAAGATGCGGTCCATACACGCTTGGTCTCGTTGTATTCAGCGTGAAAGTCAGGCTCGTCGAGGGTAATAGCAGCACACATCAGTCTTTCACGCTGAGGAAATTTCACTTCGCCGGTGGCAGACATAGTCATTCCACCAAGTTGCCTGATCGCATTTAGCCCGAGTAGCAGATCGTATCCAAACAGCGCCTCATCTACAACCAGGGCTCGTACGGCGACTGAAGGTCCATTGCCGATGCCAATTTGGACCACGCTCTCTCCACAACACATTGACGAGTTCCCTCCTACAACCATCAAGGGGACTTGCTTTTTCTTCCACGTCTGACAGCATGGCTTGCGAACTAGGGTTTGCGTACAGCCTGTATCCACCAGGGCAGTTCGTCGTATTCCGTCAATCTGCACACTGACTGCAGGCAGAGCGCCATTCATACGAGGTCTGGGGGAGAGACTGGCGCTGAAGACTCGTCCCCTCGCTCGTTTCCCGGAAAATTCCGTGCAACGTGGCCCTGTCGATTGCACCGATAACAAATGAGACTCTTTGGGGACCTGGGACTTCCGCGCCGCTTAGGACAATCTCGGGCCACGTGGTCAGGCTCTTGACACACATAGCATCTCCTTAAAGCTGTGACTCCCTTCTCCTGACGTCCCGGTAGTTGAGCTGCTGCGGCTGCCGATTCTGTGCCCGCGAGCCTGTCCTTCAATATTGCTCGGGCACGGGCCAATATGTCGGATATCGGCAAATCGTCTACTCGGGTAGTGGCCTGGAGAAGATTCTCCGCATGCTCCGGCAACCCAGCTATGAATGCGCAGACCAGGCCTCTCTCCGCCATACCTCCGAACTGAGTCGCAAGCTTGCGTAGCTCCGCCAAATAGACGTCCACCGTTTCTCCCGGACGCAAACGGCGCGCCGCGAACTGCTTATACGCCGTTACAGGACTGAGAGCAAATGCTGTGTACAGAACATCTTTTATACAGGCAAAGTCAGCCCTCTTCTCCTCACTCAGCTGCTGATACACTGCGTATGCGCCCCCCGAGAGGCGCATCGGCACCACACATTCGATATGTTTTACCCCGCTCAACCGGCACACCAACTCTGCCTTCTCCACCCATTCAACCACCGATTGCCCAGCATCGGTACCGTCAAAAAGGGGAATTAGTTTTGGATCGAAGGCCATAATTGCCGAAATAGCTTGTTGTCCAGAGCGGGCGTAAACGGCAATAGAAAAACTGCTTCTTGTATCAATCCAACAGAGACCACTATTGTTGGTTTCAGGGCGTATTGAGTTGAGCGCTCTCTCCCTCTCTCGGTAGCTGTTCCTTCTCTCTCGCTTTCTCCCTAGTTCTCCTTCCTTCCTTCCTTCCTTCGTTCGTTCGTTCGTTCGTTCGTTGAGTTGTAACGCGTTCGTCAGGCAACTGCACTTAGAATCGATGTCCTTTCAGCCGTTACTGTGCGTATTTGTATGTTCGTAAGCTCTCGCACTAATTTGCATACGTGTACATTACCTCTCGCAGGTTCGAGATCTCCCCTCGTCAAATATGCTCGCGGCAGCCATATCGGTTTCTCTTCGACAAGCCAGACACGTTCGTGCGCGCTTCGAATGCCCAGGTACGTTACCTTTACAGGTTGTTGAAGAACAAGAGCAGTAGCCCAGTCTCCAGACAACCGGGTAGCCTCAGTTGATTAAAAAGAAATAACACACGCTCCTAGCAGCCCCCCTCCACATACACACACACACTCAGTATACCTCTGGTCAATTCGTTTGTTCTGTCAGTCAAAAAGAAAAACAGTTCGCAAAGAACAACAACTCGCCCCTGCTGCTGGCATGTTCTTTTAGGCATGTTCCAGCCTACTGAAATTTACATGCGTGGTAGATTTCTTCTCGCGAGAGACGAGATCGGCCCACTATAATTTCTGCCTCCAGAAGTGGACATATTTTCTAGAGTTTGACACGCAAGGCATACTCTTACGTGCTTTGATCCAGGGGGTAAGTTTCCTCTCTCGCTACACTCCCCCCCGATCTCATGATCACAAATGTGTCAGTCTAGCGGCTGCCGCTTTCGACGAATGCTTCTACACAAAGGCACAGGAGGGGGTTCAGCCACGGCCCCCTCTTCGGGCGAATCGTCTGATTCTGTATCTTCGGTGTCACACAGTAGGCTTTCTGCCTCACTCTCAGAAGGTGTGCCATCAGAGTCTTCCTCCAGTGATGTCACACTGTGTCGTGGGCGCAGATCCTTTACGTGGTGGGGTACTCCGTCCACCAAGACGGATTGTGGACTAATCACTTCAGTCACCCGACCATTGTCGAATTTTGTGGTACATCGATTCTGCGACGTCTTGAACCACACGCAATTCTCGCCCTGGTAATAGCTGCGTCCGGGTCCTGAACACGTTATTGGGGCGTTAACCCCTTTTACCCTCACGTCATAACGATAGATCTTGTTGGCGGGTGCAGTGGGAGGTGACACGCTGTCTGTGGGTGTGACATTGTGCCAGTAGACAGTGCATTTTAGCTGCAATACGTTTCACCGTTTGGTGATATCGCTCGGCTATCCCATTCCCGGCTGGGACGTACGTGCATCGAAACCCCGAGTTAACTCCTCAGTCATTTGCAAAAGCCTTGAACTCCCTGTTGCAAAAGGCCATGTCATTATCTGTAAGGAATTCGTGTGGTGGGCCACGTTAAAAAAAAACACCGTCTCCAGCTGGCAAATCACGCTTGCAGAGTCTTGTCTTGCCAATTGCCTACAAATTGAGAAACGCGATGGGCCACAGTCTGTGAGCGTTAGGAAATGGTGGGCACCATAGTGCGTGATGTCCATCCCTACCCTCTATCAGTTATCGTTTACCTCCAGTGTCCCTTTTTCCCAGTGGACTGGTGCTGGGTCTATGGACTGGCATTCCTCACACGTTCTTATGGCCATCATGACGGCTGCTCTTGGTGTCGCTGGGCAAATTCTCCTTACGAAGTAAGTGGTACGCTGCACACCCGGGTGTCCACTGCTTCTGTGCATGGCCATGACTTGGTCTGCGTTCAACTCATCTACATGAATAGCGCCAATCAATGACTTGGGTCGGTTCTCCATCTTCATAGTGGTGAACCACCTCTGAGGCACCCTCGTCAGTCGGTCGGCCATGTTCTTATTTGACGGAACCAATACCACGTCCATAATCAACTCATACTCCTCCACAAGCTTTTTTAGAGTGTTCAGCTTCTTTTTGAAATGTTGCTCCTCTGTTTAGGAGCTCTTCTGTCCTTGTTAGGGCACTTCGACTCAAAATGGTCCTTCTTGCATGTGTTGCACAGTTTACCATAGACTGGACATCTGCTGCGTTTTGGTGCATGAAAATAGCCACAGAGTAGGCATTCTTTTTTTCGGGTTTGTTCCTTAGTTTGTTGGTTTTGTATACTTTCATTAGCTGAGCATCCTCTGTTCCCATGCTTTGACTGTGAATAGATGCCTTTTCAGCTGCCCTGCAAATGTCTACGCTCTTCTGCAAGGTGAGGTTCTTGAGTTGCAAGTCCTTGATAGGACTCTTAAATCATTATAGAAAGCGTCGAAAGCTTCATCTTCCTTCTGTTTCCTCTGACAGAAAACAACTCTCTCGTACGTTTCATTGACGATTCCGACAGCATATTCATTGAGGTTCTGTAGTATATCTTGTACAGTACGGTCCGAATCTGGGGTATCAAACTGGATACCTTGGTATATCCTCATGGCGTCGTCGCCTAAACAGTTCTCAAGTATGGCAACTTGAATCTCCCTAGGTTTGCAGTCCAGTCGGGTCAATTGTGCGTAATTGGACCATCTTTTAAAAAACAAGTTCCAGGAATCTGCCTTGTTCCCACTAAACACCAGTCGTTCGGGAGCCCCGAAGTGTAAGCCGTCCATATCAGTTGACAGAGTAGTAATAGTGGCTGTTGCTTCCTCGCTAGACATGTTCGTGATACAAAAGGAGTCTAAGCAGAGTTAATCAGTCACAGAAACAATTCACTTCCAGTAACAGTCAGTAAACAACAACAACAAAAAAATCCGAGATGATGGTGAGTCGTCAGTTACAGAATGTAACAGTACTAAATGTAAGTCCCTGTTATGAGTGAAACAGTGAAATAAAATTTCTGGTGCGTTTTCCCGATCAACATAAACTTTTTCTTTCTTCCTTGACCATTTTCCGAAGCGCAAGAACTATACACTTACATTTTCCAGTGAGAGATACTTTGCGACGATTCCCTGCCAGCACAAATGTTTCCTCTTTTCTCCTTTATTTCTCCATTTCCATTTCTCAGTTCCTTAGGACTATTAATATCATCCCCTTTTTCGAACCGTGTTGCTCACAAAGGAACCAGAAACATAAATCGGTACTAAATAAATCCGGAGAGATCACCCATAGGTCGAGACCCCCGAAAAAAATCTACTCTTTTAAAACACGCGGAACCGGTGTCACTTCACAATCTTAGAACTTCGGAAAATGCAGCTTCCTAATCCTTTACGAAAATCATCGTCTTTGCCAATTTCTTTGGAACATCTTCCAAACATGGATTTTTTCTTGTGGTATAGCAGGTTATCTCTATAGAACCAACTTTATGACCGTCTCAAACAGAAAATCTAAACAAAAACAGAATGAACTCTCGAACAATCAGGCTCGAAATTAGACAGAATCGAACGAAAAACAGCGTGGTGACCAGCATATTCAGAAAAAAAACATAGTACATTCCCTTAATTTTTCACTGTTATCCATAAGTCCCCCATTTACTAATTCCAGTTTTTTAGCTTTTCTATATTTTCCTTATTTATTTTAAGTCTATCCGGCACGAACCAACGAAACTTGAAAGAAGCAGAAAAGAAAAAATATGAGAATGCGGAATCAGAAAAGTACCTATTTCTAAATGGCAGTGTCCTTGTCTATCAGTTGCTTTTTTGTTTTTTATTAATTTCTTATTTTTCTGTCGTGTTTTCATTTTGTACCATTTTTCTTCTCTCAATGATCGTCTTATCCCAGGCGCGAACTCACGTCGTGTCGGCGTGAACATACTGCCGATATCGTATAACAAAAAGTTTTTAAAAAAAGCCGAGGATAAAGCCGACAAAAATACTTACTGACTTCTTACACTGACGATTTAATATCAATAATAGGAAAGATATATATTAGCATCAACAGAAAAGGTACGTTACATGAACTGTGCTTTATTCTTACCCAGAGAAAAATTCACCCTATACTAGGGAAAGACGCTTGTGAAAAGTTGAACATAAGCGAGTAAACCTTATCCAAAATCCGGACAAAACAATGTACTATCCGCCTATAAAGATTTTTTTCCAGGGATAGATTGTTTACTAGTGTGTGTGGGCATAAAACTGAAATACGAAGCCGCACTTGTTATCTAGGCATGTAGAAAAATCCAGTTCGCCATGCTTAAGTAATTGAAAACAGAACTCGACAGAACGTAAGAGGCAAGAGAGATACTAAGAACAACTCAGCCCGCAGAATGAGTGAGTACAATGCGTATCGTACATAAACTAGATAGAAAATTAAGAATCTGCTTGGACCCACGAAACTTCTATAAAGCAATCCTCCGTGAGCATTTTAAATTACCCACACGTGAGGAAGTAATGGCGAGAATGGCCGGAGCGAAAATATTCTCCAAGTTGAACTGCAAAAAAACTTTCTGGCAACTACAATTGGATGAAGAAAGTTCCAGCTTATGCAGCTTTATAACAGTAGAAGGAAGATATTGATACCAGAGACTGCTGTTTGGGATATTGTCAGCTCTTAAAATATGACACAGAACAATACGTAATATTAGAAGGAATGAAAAACGTGGAAATCTCAATGGACGATCTGGGGAACTGACACAAAATCACATTTACAAACGGTGTAGAAAGTGTTCGATATTTGTAAACGCAATAATGTAATTCTCAACAGAGAAAAATGTCAAATTTTCGTAACGGAATTAACATTCCTAGGTGACCGACTCAAAGCCAATGGCTTGAAACCAAACCCAACCAAAATGAAGCCCATCGTAGAATTCACAACACCAAAGGAACACGCGGACGTTGCAAGATTTTTCGGCATGCTCAAATACCTTGCCAGATATACAGAGAATTTTTCTCAATGATCATTTCACATGAGGTGTCTACTAAAAGCTAACGTGGTCTTCACAATAAAAAACTTCTATCGTCACAACCTTTGATACAATTTAACAATCCGCTACTATCAATAAAAATTTCATATGATATGAGCGAAAAAGGACTGGATGCTTTACTTGAGCAGCAGCATGAAGATCAATGGCTACCTGTCGCATATGTATCCAGAGCGATAACAGAGACACAAAACAGGTATGCCCCGACAGAAAGAGAAGCCCTCGCAATACAGTTTGCTTGTGACCGCTTCCATCAGTACATATATTGAAGACCAGTGTAACTGGAAAGGGACCACAAACCACTAGTTGCCATATTTAAAAAATGCTAAATGATTATCCTGCACGGCTACAAAAGATTCGACTCTAGGTGCACATTAGCTACACTCCAGGAAAGTCTATGCTTGCAGCAATGGTAGATGATATAAGGAACACTGAACAAACTGAGTTCGATGTTGTAGCTCAGGTAGCAGGTGTGATCAAATATGTGCCAATTACTGACAAAAAAACGAAGGAAATAAAACAAATAACAGTATCCGACACGACAATGCCTATAATAAAAAAATTACATCACTCATGGCTAGCCAGAAACAATTAAAAGCTTCGAAAATTAATCAATCACAGAACACACTTAGTGGCGTTCCACTACATCATACTGAAAGGAGAAGGTGTCATAATCGCAGCACAATTAAGAACAAATATCCACCAAAAGATACATGTAGGCTATTAAGGTTAAGAGAAACGCAAACGCCGAGCCAGAGTATCCGATTTTTGTTTATACACAAAGACATATAACGGATAGCACAAGAGTGTAACATGCATGACCTACAGAGATACACAATCGAAGCAATCTCTTATTAGCCACCAAATACCAATACCACCATGGCAAAAAGTATCCGTAGATCTGTGTAGACACAATAACAAAGATTATTTAATAATAGTGGATAGCTATTCAAACTACCGAGATCTCTACCAGATACCAAATCAAACAAGTGAAGCAATAATTACAGCGATGCAACATAGCTTCACCCAATTTGGTGTTGCTGAAGAAGTATTCTCAGACAATTCACTGCAGCGTGGGACTTCAACAGAACAACTTCATCACCTCTATACCCACAATCAAATGGACTGGTGGAAAAAAGCTATAAAACTATAAAAACATACTAAAGAAATGTAAAGACCCGTCATTAGGATGACTAATCCATCGAACTACTCCAGGTGATCATGGATTATCGTCTGCAAAAATGTTGATGGGGAGAAAATTCAGAAATGACCTCCAATAATTAACAAAAAAAATAGCAACATCAGTGTAAGCCTCAAAAAAAGGGACTGACAGGGGATAAAACAAAAAATCTATTTCGATTGGCGAAGCATAAGGGAACTGGAATCAATTAAACTAGGATACCCGGTTCGAATACAAGACTCTATAAAGAAAAGATGGAGTGAGACCCCGGCATCGTAAAAACTGAAGTAGCACCACGCTTATTCACGGGGTTGACAAGCTGTAGCACACTACTACGTTGAAATCGTAGGGATCTGCAGGAAATACGGAAGATGGATGTAGCGGAAAAAAGTGCATGGACCCTTCCACCACAGAACAGCGGGGAACAGATACTGAACTCGAATTAGGATCAAATATTCCGATAGAGAACCAGAGGAATCGAGAAATGCAACTAGTTTCAACAGAGCAGGATAATTCAGGACAACTGAGACGATCGGCTCGGACAGAGAAACCACCACAAAAAATATACCTATAAACAGAAAATTGAACTCTGTTATTTTGTTAAGAGACTTCGAAAAAACAACAACAAACAAAAAAACAAACAACTCAAGTGTGTAGACGTAATGTAGTCATAACAAGTTGTTCCTCTTGAGTGGAACTTGTGGGGTTTGAAGGCTTTTTTGAAGGTCAGTGGCTAAGGGCAAGGCTGTGTTGCCGTAAGATATCTGACTCCATATTTTGGTTGTATTATTTTACCCCACGTTGACTGGCCGGCGCAATGCCTTGTCCAAAGAAAGTCCCAAAAGAAATATACAAAAGAAAAGATAGAAACAGATAAGAGACGAAAACATTTCTTCCATACTTTCCTTTATTTACTTGGTGAATGGACTAACCAACGCTACGCCCCAAAACATAGCGTGGTGTCCAAAACACCCGACAGTAAAATCGGTGTTGTCGGTTCGACGTCACTACCCGAAAAGAGATCGGTTCACAGAAAACCTGAGTATTTATCTCTCTTCACCGGCTCCAAATTCGCCACTCCAAAATCATTCTAATTTTGGCGCGACTGCTTCCCATTGGCTACTTTACATTTTATTATTTTTCTTTTTTCTGATTTTAACCGGATGGATGCGTGGAGCCTTATGCGTGGCGACGCGTTTATACATTTTGTATCTGGCAGCCGACGAGTCAATATCCGGTTGGGAGGTTTATTGTTAATTCCTAAATCCCCACAATACATCGCCACCCGAAATAGCGGAGCTATTAGGAGGATTCTTAGAGAAAAATGAATATTTGTAAGGGTGTCACGGCTCCCTTTAAAATTTTTTTAATCCTAAATTTTTTTTTTTTTTGTGTCCAGCCAACCCGCTTTTTTTTTTTGTGTGTGTCCAGCCAACCTGCTTTTTTTTTTGTGTGTGTGTGTCCAGCCAACCCGCTTTTCTTTTTTTTTTTTTTTTTTTGTGTGTCCAGCCAACCCGCTTTTTTTTTGCAAAAAGATTGTATTGATTTTTAATTGTCCTATTTTCTAGGAGGATTATTTATCAAATTCTTGTATCTTATTTGCAAATGTCCAATAATTTTGGTAATTTGTTTAGGGTGGCTGGAAAACTAGGACTCGTTGGATATGACGGATTTTATTTCCATTTTTTTTCTTATGTGCATTAATTCCGGTAATACATAGAGTTGTTGAATGTAATCGTCTGATTTGAGAGGATTATTCTTCATTAACTCTTTTGCTTTTTCTTTGGAACTTCTTTTAATATCCGGGAGTATTTTTTTTTTATTTTTTAATTTTTTATCCGTGAGTTTTTTTTGTTCTTTTTTTGTGTGTGTGTTCGCTCGCTTGTTTAAACGTTGCATTTTCTGTAGTAGTGACTACTTTTCTTTATTTTTATTTATTTATTTATTTTTTTTTTTAGTCGCTAGTATTTGCTGGAAATCTTTCTTTTTTTTGTGTACCTCGTGGTACGTTTTTTTTATTTTATTTTTTTTTTTTAAATATGTCACTTTGGGAAAAAAATATGAGCCGAGAATTGACCTACAGAAGTAGCAGTATATTTCAGAGGAGTAGTGTGAGTTTTTTGGGGGGCTTCTCTGGAATTCCTAGCAGCCGTGTTGGTGTTTTAGTGAGGTAGTGAGAGAGATAAACCATGTGGCGACAGAAACCGAAATAGAAGTTGGGTGAGTGAAAGTTAAAAAAAAAGTTACCTTATTTTGCAAGTTGGGAAGTGAAAAAGTGTGTTGACAGATAATGTTTTGCTGAAAGAAATTCCACGTCCATTTTGTTTTCCAGAAGTTAGGTCCGCGGGAGAATTTGAAAATTTTTCAATGTTTCGTTGTTGTTGTTTTTCGTTTTTTTTTTTCTTTGTTTTTTCGGTTTTTTTTTTTTTGGTTTTTTTTGTTTTTGTTCCACGTGGAAAGTCGTCTGTCTCCAGTTTAGGATGTTCTTGTTTTTTGTTTTGTTTTTTTTAAATTTCTTGTTGGGATGTCTTCTTCATTTTGGGTGTTCATTCATTCACGTGTTCAGGGTTCGCCAATGTGGTGTTTAAAGTTTTTTTTGCGTCGGGGTTACCAATGTGGGGTTTAAAGGTTTTTATGGAGGTCAGTGGCTAAGGGCAAAGGCTGTGTTGCCGTAAGATATCTGACTCCATATTTTAGTTATATTATTTTACCCCACGTTGATTGGCCGGTGCAATGCCTTGCCCAAAGAAGGTCCTAAAAGAAATATACACAAAGAAAAGATAGAAACAGACAAGAGACGAAAACATTTCTTTCATACTTTCCTTTATTTACTTGGTGAATGGACTAACCAACGCTATGTCCCAAGACGCAGCGTGGTGTCCAAAACACCAGACAGTAAAATCGGTGTTGTCGGTTCGACGTCACTACCCGAAAAAGAGGTCGGTTCACAGAAAACCTGAGTATTTATCTCTCTTCACCGGCTCCAAATTCGCCACTCCAAAATCATTCTAATTTTGGCGCGACTGCTTCCCATTGGCTACTTTACATTTTATTATTTTTCTTTTTTCTGATTTTAACCGGATGGATGCGTGGAGCCTTATGCGTGGCGACGCGTTTATACATTTTGTATCTGGCAGCCGACGAGTCAATATCCGGTTGGGAGTTTTATTGTTAATTCCTAAATCCCCACAAACTCTTTAATTACGTCATTCCAGAGACAGAAACTAATATTCTCTCTTTTTCTCCTGATTTCAGTAAGTAAACACGTGTTTTATACAGCTCTGTAGATAAACTTGAATGTACACGGAATATCACTCGTGTCCATGTGCATGCCTCGTCGCAATATATTTTACAATAGAAACGCTATCAGCAAGATAGATAGATATAAAAGTAAATAATAGAAACAAACCCAACAGTATGAAGGAAATAGAAAAACAAAGTATTCTAAATGTGATGAATTTATTATGATGTAAAGTCCATGTTAAAATTTTTCGGTTTTAATAAACCTTCATCAGGATTTTAAGATGGTGAAAAATGTTGCTTGAACTACGATGGATGTTTTATTAAAATAATGGGAGAGAAGAAAGTATATACAGAGAAATATAGATTCATAATCGTTCAGTTAGAGTTCCTTTTTGAAAAAATATTGCGTGATTGACACAGACAATAGATTGATATACAGATATAGAGATGCTGTGATCTATCTATCTATCTATCTATCTATCCTGACATATATATATATATATATATATATATATTGGTCTAAGGAGTAGAGTGTTCCCCAATGGTCTGGAAGACCGGGGTTCAATCCCAGGTCGAGTCATACCAAAGACTCAAAAAATGGTACTTGATGCCTCCTTGCTTAACACTCAGCATTATAAGGTAAGAATCAATGGTAAAATGAAGCAATCAAGAGAATGGAGTAGTGCCCTCCCCAACACCTCGGTGCTGTAGCTACTGAAAAGGGAGCCTTCGAGTCACCCTCGGCTACTATATATATATATTGTTGGGTATCACCTACCTTTTCAGCATAATGAGCTGTTCCATCTGCGATATATGGCAGTAGCGGAAGGATAAGCCTACGAGTCTGGGAAGGATAAGTCTACAAGTCAGACCAGAAGAGCCGTTCCTATTGTTGAAGTATATCCTTACTCTATCACTAATCCTATGTTCTTATTTCTAACAGTCTCTCTCTTGTAAATACTCTTTCCTGTAAATATAACTATTTTCCTCACATATTGTGGTTTGTCTTATTATTACTACTACTTGTGTTCACTAACCAGAACACAACAGTTTGGCGACGAGGGATTCGAACTCACGCAACAGAAAAAAGTCCGTTCGCCTACAGCAGTTTGGCCACGAAGATTCGAACACAAGCAGCAACAAAATCCCTTCGCCTACAACAGCTTGGCTACGAAGATTCGAACACGTAGCAACAAAAATCCATTCGCCTTACAACAGTTTGACCACAAGGAACCGAACTCAGCACACAAAAATCCTATCGTCCCACTCAACAAGTTTGGAGACGAATTGCGAATTCAAACACGGCGAAAAAAGAAAAAAAAAACACTCAGGTCGTAACAATTGACGACTGAGATTCTCAAAATCACTTGGACAAATAAAACCACCGTCATAGGCTAACAGTGCTGACGAGGAAAATTGAACCCGTAAAATAACAGTGACGAAACAGAAAAAAAAATTCGTCACATAAGAAAAAAACAACAACAAAAAAACGAGGATTATAAATACAGACGTAAAGTTATTGCCGGAATCTGTTAGTTAAACTTTTTATTTGTAAAATTCATTCTCCACGCTAAAATTACGTGGTTAAAGAAAAAGATTTTCTTTGACCCTCTTCACAGAGAAAAACCCACACATTTTTTTTCTCTACTTGCAAAAAATATGGAACAATTCCAATCGTCAATCCTCAAACTTATTAAATTTCAAATACAATCCCAAAAGGAACTGTTGTATAGCCACTCAATAACCAATATCGACGAGCGAAGGCTTCTTTACAAATATATACCTCTCAATTTATTTGCAAGGTTCGAAAGGGTTGTGTGGGGTTCTATTGTGAGAGGGAGTTGGAGACCGAACATAACTGCAATATATTGACCCCGACTCTTATGGCCGTCAGCGTTGTGTCTTTCTCGTTCTCCAGGGCTGCTCAACCGGAGGCCCAGAGGCCCACACTGCTGGCTTTCTCTACCACAACTTATCAGCAACTTCTCTGGACCCCAACTCATCAGGGCCCCAAGGGCCCCCTCCGCCGGGCTTCTCTACCACATCTTGTCTTCTAACTCGTTTAATCTCCTACTGATCGTGGGCCCCGAGGGCCCCTTCGGCCTGGCGTGGCTTTCCCTACCATATCTTATCAGCAACTTTTCTCCAACTGTAACTCATCAGGGGCTCCAAGAGCCCCTTCAGCCTGGCGTGGCTTTTCCTACCACTTCTAGTCTCTATAACTCCAACTCCAACTGTCTGACTTCTGTCTTGACTGAGTTATATAATAGTTCACGCCCACTCAATCGCCTACACGATCTTTGGAATGGCATGTTTGATCGTCATTAAGCAGAAATAACTGTCATGCAGTTCACAGGTCACTCTCTTCCGGTGCATCAGTCTATGAGTGTACCATGGGAATTTTAGCTTGTCCCATTTTGTTAGCCAATTTCCGCCCACGCTATTTCCTCTCATAACTGCCATTGGAATGTGTCACTTCCTTCCGGTGCATCACCTTGGAATGGCATTTTTGGCCGGGTCGAAGATCAAAATACAACAGAACTACAAGAGAGACAGATCAAAAATGAAGAGAAATTCCAACAACAAATTTTGGAATTAAAACAAGACAATGACAGAAAACAGCTAGAAAATCAAAACAAACAGCTAGAAATTTTAGAACTGATCCATAAGGCTATTCTAACTAAAGAAAACAAGTCTGAAGAAAAATTCTGCTCGCAAAATACAAATTGGTCCACCATCGAAACTTTCAACTACAATCCCGAGGAAGATCAAACTTTTGAACGCTTCTAGCAAAAGTACCAAGATTTCTTCGATATCGATTATCAAACATGGACCGATGAGAAAAAAATTAGACTCTTACTCTCAAAACTTGGGAATAACGAACATAATAAGTTCACCGACTTCATTTTACCCAAGAAAACGCGAGACTTAAAATTTAATGAAACAATTGAGCTTCTAAAAGAATTATTCAACCCGAGAGTGTCCTTATGCCACAAAAGATGGAAATGCTTAAATATAAAAAAAATGAATCGGAAGACTTTACGACGTACGCATCAGTTATTAACAAAACTTGCGACGACTTTCGTCTATCAGAACTGACAGCTGACAATTTCAAATGTTTAATTTTTGTACTAGGCCTAGTTTCGAGAAAAGACGAATTTTTACGAAGCTGGAGAATGAACAAAATATGTCGCTTCAACAATTGGTAGATTACTGCCAACAATATGTTGGCAGTAATAAAAGCAAGACTCACAAAAGACTCACAAAAAAATTGAAGAAGCGGGCATAGCAAACGTCAGACGAATTTGGAAGTCCCCCGCAAGTACAAATAAAAACCATTATAGAAACAATTCACCATTGCCAAGACAAAATTGGAAGTCCCCCTCAAGTACAAAGAAAAATCATGAAGAAAAATCCCCTCCTAGCGCATGCTATGGATGCGGACAATTCCACTGGTACAAGGACTGCCCGTACAAATACAAAATTTGTAGAAACTGCAACAGAAAGGGACATAAAATGTGGTGCTATAAAAAAATTAAACAAAGTCGAGTTAAAATTACCGAAATCGATAATCAAGAACAAAATATCAGGAAATACCTTTATGCAAAAATCCAAAACAAAAAATGCAACTCGATTCGGGCTCAGACATCTCTATCATAAACACTCAGACTTGGAAAAATATTGGGAAACCAACACTCCTAAAGTCCAACAAAATCGCCAGAACCGTGACAGGCAGAAAAATAAACTTTGTTAGCGAAGGTTGGCTAAACATACATTTTAATAATAAAATTTTAAAAAAATGAGAATATTCGTGATGCGAAACACAAACAATTTATTTGGAACAGATGCTATCACGAAATTTAACTTATGGGATCTACCCATTTCGTCTTTCTGTTACAAAATAAAAGAATGTAAAGACGACCCTCAAATCATAAAGGAGGAAATAAAGAAAACCTTTCCTGGAGTCTTTTCAGAAGGTTTGGGTAGATGCACAAAAATGACTGCAAAAATTAAATTAAAAAAGAATGCACAACCAGTCTTCAGAAAAAAAACGAAGCATTCCTTTCGCCGCTATAGACAAAATTGATAAAGAACTAGAAAGATTAACACAGTGAGGAGTACTACCAAGAGTCGACAATAGCGACTGGGCAGCTCCCGTAGTATACGTAAAGAAAAAATCAGGAGAAATGCGCGTCTGTGCATATTTTTCCACAGGCTTAAACAGCGCAATAGAAGATCACAATTATCCGCTACCTAGTACAGGAGAAATATTTACGAAACTAAATGGCGGTCGATACTTCTCGAAAATTGATCTTAGCGAGGCTTATCTTCAAATACCAACAGACGACGAAAGCTCGAAATTACTCTGTATTAGTACTCATAGAGGTTTTTTCAAGTACCAACGCTTACCCTTTGGCGTTAACACTGCACCGGCGGTGTTCCAACAAATCATGGACACTATGTTAGCCGGGCTAGATTTCGCAACGGCATATCAGGACGATATTCTAGTTAAAAGTAATACCATAGAAGAACACAAAAGTTTTCAAAAGAAAATTTTTGAGCGAATCAGGAAGTATGGGCTGAAGATCAAAGAAAATAAATGTGACTTCCTACTAGAAGAAATTAAATACTTAGGACAGGTAATAAATAAGGACGGCAAGAAATTAGACAAATGTTGGGCCGCGGTAATCAAAGACATGCCTAATCACAAAAATGTAAAAACACTACAAAGCTTCTTAGGTTTAGTAAGCTACTATCAGGATTTTATCCCTAATTTATATAACTTAAGATCACCGCTTAACGAACTGCTACGTAAAGAAAAAAAGTGGATTTGGACAAAAGAATGCGAACAAGCATTTCGCGAAATAAAAGATAAACTAACATCTGACTTATTCTTAACACACTTCGACCCTAGTCTTGACATAATCGTAGCTAGTGACGCCAGTACACACGGCGTAGGAGCATGTATATTACACAAGTGGAAAGATGGGGAAGTCAGACCCATAGCATATGCAAGCAGATCGTTAATTCCAGCAGAGCGCAATTATTCACAAATTGAAGAAGAGGCCTTATGGCTAGTCACAAAATTCAACAGATACATTTGCTGTCACAAAATTCAACAGATACATTCATGGACGTCGGTTTACATTGCAAACAGACCACAAACCACTAGTAACTATTTTTGGTTCCAAAAAAGGACTTCCAACATATACAGCCAACTGACCGCTTCGATTATGAACCATCCTTTTAAACTATGATTTTCAGATTCAATACCTATCCCCAAATAAGATAGGGCACGCAGATGGATTATTTAGACTCATTCCTAGGTCAGCAGAAACCTTTGAAGACACAGTTATAGCAGCCCTCAGATCTAAAAATGAGGTAGAAAATACACTAAACAGCACAATTAGAGAACTACCGGTATCTGTTAAGGAAATAAAAAGAGAAACAGTAAGAGACAAGTTCACTAGAGAAATAAAAGCGAAGCTATTAAAGAAAAATACAAAAATTGAGAAGACTTATTCCTTATGTCTTAGTATACAGTGAGAGAGTCGTAATACCAAAAACTCTTCAAAAAAGAATTCTTCACGATTTCCACACTGATCCCCCAGGGATAAATCAAATGAAGAGCCTTATGCGTTCTTACGTTTTTTTTTTGGCCTGCTATGGACTCCGATGTCACTGATATGGTCAGTAAATGCAAAGGATGTATCCTAGCAGCAAAATCTCCACCAACCTCGCAAGAACCCTAGCCCAAAACAGATAGACCATGGTCGAGGATACACATAGATTTCTCAGGTCCAATTCATAAATGGTATTACTTAGTAGTAGTAGACAGCCATTCTAAATGGCCAGAAGTCTTCCAAATGAAAAGACCAACATCAACAAACACAGTAAACAGGTCACATGAACTGTTCGCAAGATACGGTGTAGTAGATACAGTAGTTAGCGACAACAGGACGCAATTTACATCTAAGGAGTTTGAACATTTCTGTGCAACATTCCAAGTTGAACACATAAGAATACCTCCTTACCACCCACAATCAAACGGCCAAGCCGAGAGATTTGTGGATACGCTAAAAAGAGCGTTAAAGAAAGCAATAGGAACTCCGACTAAAAAAGCCCTTCAACTTTTATATCGGATAACTGCGAATAAGTCGGTACCATCAACTCTATCATCTGCAGAAAGCATGTTTGCTAGAAGAATCAGATCTGTATTTGATAAACTTATTCCGAGCAAGAAAAGCCACATCCCTGCCATCCTTGTTCCTAGAAGGAAATTTAATAAAAATGATAAAGTATTTTACAAGAATTACAAAAATAAAACGACAACCTGGGAACCTGGAATTATTAAGGAGCGTATCGGAAACATGATTTACACCGTACAAGGTAAAAAGTTAATTCACAGAGGACACGTAAATCAACTACAAAAACGTATCACAGAGGAACCAACAGAAACCCCACAAATTGAAGAGAATGATCTGCAAGATCTTTACGATACCTTTGACCTACCAATGCCTCAAGCTGAACAAGAAGCTAGAGGGAAAAGAAAGCGGAAAGCCCCTCCACAATTCATAATTGACCCAAAAAGAAAAAAATACTAAAACTTCACAAAGAAAAGCTGGTCAAGAATATTAAAAAAACAATATTGGGTGGGGGTGTTGGGTATCACCTACCTTTTCAGCATAATGAGCTGTTCCATCGGCCATATATAGCAGTAGCGGAGATCAGTCTCGGAAGAGTGCGCCTCCTTCGTGAAATCGAACGCGACTGCGCGTGAAGAAAAAGTGCGAACGTTCCCCGATCGGTACATCGCTTCTGTCAAGACCCCGGACGGGCGTCTGCTGCGATCGGGTCGTGAGATACGTGACGCCTTTCGGGCGCACTTTCGGGATCGCTTTGCCCACTGCACTGATCTCCCGCTCCGGCAGTTTCGCAGCTATCTCACCGACTTCCCCCGCCTTGGGGCGGCTGAAGCGGCTGGCTGTGAGGGTGTGGTTACTGAATGCGAAGTCCGTGATGCGTTGAAGCAGGTCGACCTCAACAAGTCGCCGGGACTAGATGGTTTGCCCTACGAAGTGTACTTGAAGATGTCGCACATGTTTGTACCTATTCTGACGGATATGTTCAACCATTGGTTCGCCCAGGGGGCCATCACTGGTAGCGTTACCAAGGGCGGGATCACATTACTGAAGAAAGGTGGCAGGCATGTTTGGGAGGGTTGAGACGATTACAGGCCCATAACTCTGCTTAACACAGAGTTAAAGATTTTAGCCCGGGTCTTAGCGAATCGTTTACAGCTTGTCATTAGCGATCTGATCGGCCCCGAACAGACCTTTGCTGTGAAGAGAAGATCAATCCAGGACAACCTGCACTTGATTGGCGAGGTCCTAGAGGGGATATAAGACGACACGGAAGCCGCGCTGGTCAGTTTAGATCAGTCCAAGGCCTTCGATAGGGTTGAGCATCGGTTCTTGGCGACTGTTTTCGAGACTGCCGGATTCAAACCGGAGTTCCGCAGATGGATTAGCATGATGTACCCCAACACTCAGGCAGTGGTGCAGGTGAACGGAAGGCGTTCGGGGGCGATCGCGATCGAACGTTCGGTCCGGCAGGGCTGCCCTCTGTCTCCTCTTCTCTATGTCCTCGTGTTGGAGCCCCTCCTGCGCAGGCTTAGGGATGAGAGGTCAAGTCCGGCACTGCGCGGTATCACTTTTGCTAGCCGCCTTGCGGAAAGGGTTTCCGCGTTCGCCGATGACATCGCAATCTTTGTATCCCACCGGCTGGATATAGAGGCTGTGAAAGAGGCGGTTGTCGAGTATGAGCGGATTGCAGGGGCCCAGGTCAATTTTGACAAAAGCGAAGGTTTGCGGCTCGGTGCTTGGAGGGGTAGCAATACTCTTCTAGGGCCCTTCCGCAGGAGTGACGGACCCATCCGCATCCTTGGGGTGTGGTTTGGGCCCGACCTCCAACTGGAGCGAAATTGGTCGGAAGTACATGCTAAAGTGAATGCTCAGGTGGGAATCTGGCTTTCAAGGAGGTTGTCCTTAAAGGGCAGGACAGAGGCGTGCGCCGTGTACATCTTCCCCTTGACCCTTTACCGATTGGCTGTACTTCCTCTGCCCAAGGCACATCGCTTGGCGCTTCAACGATCCCTCTCCAGATTGCTCTGGGGAAGGGCAAGGCCAATGGTCCGTAGGCAGGTCTGTATCCAACGTACACGCAACGGGGGTCTGTATATGCCTGATCTGGAGAGCCATTGGCTTGCTGAAAGACTTGCATATCTGGGCCGAGTCTTGACGGGGGACGCAGTGTGGAGACGAAAGGCGAGTCGGACTTTTCCTCGCCTCAACTCAGACCCAAAGGCTGAAGGTCGACGTAGGCCTTTGGGCGAAGCACTGTTTGTCCGCGAGTGCCGAAAGGCCCTTCGTAACTTTCTTGGGTCCAGTGACCTTTCATGGCCTCGGAAAGAACTGTATCGGGAGCTAGTGATGGTTTCAGCTTCTAATCCTCTCAGCGAGCGGTACGGCTGGACGGCGGAGGAGATCCGCTCTCACTGGAATTGGGCGCCAGGATCGAGCTTCTTGAACAACTCAGAGTTCTCGCTCACCTGGCGACTTGTTCGAAATGCGTTACCCCTTGTCGGCTTGAACTACAAAGCGGGCCTTGCAGACATGCCCGATTACGCTCGCTGCGCCAGTGGGTTGGAAGAAACGGCTGAGCACGCCTTCTACTCCCGCGAGTGAGTTCGCCCGTTTTGGGATCACGTCGGCGAGTGGACGGCTCGCATGGAACCCAAACAGCTCTTGCTGCTCGACGTTGGTTACGTCGTAGACAACGTTCTTTCTCCGTTTCATGGTGAGAATGCTTGGATCGCATAACATTCAGCAAAAGGTGGGTGAATGCAGCGAGCCTGGTCGTGCAAAAGGGGGCAATGTTGGTGTCATCCTTCCCTCCTCTGCCGGCCCATGGCGTCTACGGTACGGGTCCTTAGGGACCCCATCCTTGGTAAGTAGGATTTTTTCCCTCGTAACCTAGTTAGCAGTATGTTGTGAGTCATTGTCCCCGTCACCTAGTCGTTAGCACTCACGATCTTCCCCATCCCCATTATTTCTGTCCCTCAACTCAATCCATTATAAATTCATTTTACTTGCCACTTTTAATAAATATAAATATTTTTCTGTTAATTAGTTTCTGAGTCGAATTTTCTAGAATGTTCTTATTTTGTTTTTAGCTGATTGGATGAAAAATATAAAAGTGTAACTTCAATATTAATGCGATTTTGATCCAAAATTTCTAGAATGTTCTTTTCTATGCTTTTGGAGTTGATTATTTTAAGGCTAAAAAATGTGTATTATATATATATATGTAATATCAAGAAAAATCAATAAATATAATCCATTATAAATTCATTTTACTTGCTACTTACAAGAAATATAAATAACTAGATCATCAGATGGAAATTCAGAGAAGTGGAATTTTATTTTACTGCTAACGTCGGTGAATGCATTTCATCTTAAGTAAGCTATCTAAGGAATTATCATCATCATCATCATCATGTCGTGCTGCCAGCACGGATATCCCTGACCCTCTCTCGCCACTTCTCCCTATCATTCATCGCCTCCGGCAGGTCTTCAGGGTTACATCCCGTGTCCTCACATAGTTGCCGTATGTAAGTTCGAGCTGGTCGTCCTGCTTTTGCACGGCCATATGTGGGGGTCCATAGGAGTACATCACTTATGAGCTCGTCCTTGCTTCTCCAGCAGTGTCCTGCGTGTCTGGTTCGTCTGACTTGTATAGTTTTCGTGATGGGGGGCAAGTGTCCGTATAGTTGGTGTCTCGTGGGGTGTTGTCGCCAGGACTTGTTCAATACTGCTCTCAACATTCTTGTGTAATTTCCGTCTAGTTTCTTCTCCAGCCGTTTAGTTAGCGTCCATGTAGTGCATCCATATAGCAGTATCGATACAACCGCTGCCTGGAAGAAACTGCGTTTCATTTTATCGGTTAGGTCTGATTTCCATATGATCGAGAGCCTATCGATTGCCGTCCATGCTTTCGTCAGTCGTGTGTCGATGTCTTTTTCGGTTGATGAGACGCTACTTCCTAGGTAGGTGAATTTGTCTACTAGTTTCAGAGAGGCTCCGTCTAGTGTGGCAATGTTGCCCGTTTGGTTGGAACACATATATTCAGTTTTGTGTGCATTGACATGGAGGCCAACGCCAGCTGCGGCTCGCTCCAGACTATGCTTGATTAGGTGTCTGCTTGATTAGGTGTATTCTCTGCTTGATTAGGTGTATTCTCTGCTTGATTAGGTGTATTCGCCAGTAACGCCAAGTCATCAGCGTAGTCGGCGTCCGTGATTGTTTTTGCGGGGTATCTTTTGCTCCTTCTCTTAGCTCGAATGCTTAAAATGTTTCGTGGTGTCCTCGTAGTTTAATGGTTAAAATGATAGCCTGCAGAATTGTAGCAAGTGAGTTCGAATTCCAGTCCAAATACCCTTGGGAAAGGTATGAACCCCCTTATCCTCCCAGCTATGGGTTAAATAGTACCACTACTGTTCTTCTAGAAGGATTGATTTGGCATTAAATAACCCACAAGGGTTATATGTCATTAAACAAAGAAACCAAACTAAACATGTTTTTCTAATAAATTAGGGATAAATATACTAGCCAATAACTTCCGGTTATACGTCGGTATTATTCTTTTTGATTCCTAATTGATAAAAAGATTTCCGGCTTAAAAGTTTTTATCAAGATTTTGAAGGTATAGTACAAATAGTTGTACCTTAATTCTTGTATTTTAATTTAAAGTTAAATAAAAGTTTAATTGTTTAAATAAAAGTTTAATTGTTTAAATAAACTTGCCGATATCTACGTTCATTTAAATTTTTGAAAGTCATCAAATGATATTAGATTTTTTAACCATCGTTTTAATCAGTCAATAATACGCCCATTAGTCAAATAATATACATTTAAGACAATTATACAGTAATTAAATTGAAGCTCTTACCTGAGCGAGGTGAATCTTTTAAGTTATAGTGTAACCCGGATATAAGTGGCCCGGATATAAGAGAGATTTTCTCTGGTCCCAAATTAGAGCCTGGCTTAATGTATATAAGTGTAGACCCTGATATAAGAGACCTGGATATAAGAGAGATTTTCTCTGGTCCCGTCGTCCCCGATATAAGAGAGTTCGTTTTAAGTGACAGTGTGATGTCGTAAATCGGTCAAACAGAGGTCAGTTAGAGAGAGAGTTCAATGACTTAATCTTGACTTGTCTCGAGACACGGTGTGTCCAATTTGTGTCTGTAGGAGACACCCTCTACCTTATGATTTTGCTTTGTGTGTCTAAGGGTAGCGCCGCCCGCATTTTTGCCGACTTTGCTTGTCGTTGCATTTACTGGACAGCACTTTCACTTTACCCACTGTTCTGTTGAGTCAGAAGTTTGTCTGTTTGTTAATTTTGCCACTGAAAACCGTTTGCTTGCGATCATTGCGATTAGTGATGTCGGCGTCGGCGTCTCAACGAAAAACTCTGAGCATTTATGATCAGTTGGAGCTCATCGACGATGTCAAAGTGAAGAAACTCAAACTGGATGCTGCAGCCAAAAAGTACGGAATCGATTATTCAACAGCAGCAAAAATTCTCAAGAAAGAAGACGATCACAGATCTTGCATACAAATGAACGGAAAGACAAATCGCAAACGAAAGCGCCAATCCGTGCACAAGGACGTTAACGAAGCGCTTACACAATGGTTTACACAAACATGTGCTCATGGAGCTACCGTCACCGATCACGTCATCAGGCAGAAAGCATCACAACTGAGCGTAAATCTTGAAGTTGATTTTGAACCGAACAATGGCTGGCTCATGTGCTGGAAGCAGGCCAATAACGTTTCGTTCAAAAAATTTCAAGGCGAATCAACGTCAGCAGATCATGGTTCTGTCAACGAATGGACGACAAACGTTTTGCCGCAATTTTTTCGTGGATATGATCCAAAAGATGCTTGGAACTTTGATGAAACGGGACTTTTCTACAAAGCCATGCCGTCTGGATCTTTGCGATTTGCCGGCGACGAACAGTAAAATGGGACAAAAGTTCCCAAAGACAGACTCACGATGCTTCAGTTCACAAACATGGACGGCAGTGAAAAGCAAGCTGTTGTTGGTAAGTCGGCAAAACCATGCTGCTTTAAAAATGTCAAAATTCTGCCGTTTTCTTACTTCGCCAATCGTAAAGCCTGGATGACTGGTCAGCTGTTTACTGACATTATGAAAACGTTTGATCGAAAAATGATGGCTCAAAATCGAAAGATTATTCTGTTTTGGGACAATGCAACTTGTCATAACTTACTGCCGGGTACAAATCTGTCAAACATCAAATTGTCGTTCATGCCACCAAACACCACCAGTTTCTTTCAACCTTTGGCCGGCTTTGTCATTGAATCACAGGCTGAAGTGGAAGAAATACTCGACGAAAATGATCAAGTTTCTCCACCATCGGGCATGGAGCAAACAGATTTTGACGAATCTATCAGCTTCGACGACCGTACACAATGTTATGGAGAACTGACTGAAACGGACACCACACGTGGTATAAAATCGGATGATCAAGATTTTGACGAAGATGATGATGCTGAAAGCGTAAGTTCTGAAGTTTCTGAAAGAGACAAACCAGTGTCAAATTCTCTGGCTGCATTGAATGCGCTTGAAACTCTGACAGCCTACTTTGAAGCGAAAAGTGGCAATCCTGATGGCGCATTGAAAATGATTTACGGACTGTATGAAAGTGTTCATGATGTTAACAAAGAGATTTTTGTACAATCAAAAATGACTGACTTTTTTAAGAAAAATTAATTTTTGGATTGAATTATTTGTAAAAACTGATTGAAAATGTATTTTTGTCTGTGTTTTTGTGTTTTTGTGTCTGTAACTGTTAAATAAACTAGTGTTCTGTACGTAAAAAGTGTTATATGAAGTGTACCCATACTTACCTAAACAAAATAGACCAAACCCGGATATAAGAGAAACTCGGATATAAGATGCTTATTCTCCCGTCCCGACAACTCTCTGATATCTGGGTTACACTGTAATCACAAATTGGTCCTTGTATGTAAAATTGTTGGTATTATAACAATCATTAATCTATATTTTTTTAACACGAGTTAAAATCTAAATTTATTTAGGAATACATTTCTAGTCAAAATATAAATTGAACTGGGGTAAACATTGACATTAAATTAATTTACAATACTATATCAATTCCTAAGAGGGGTCTAAATTTGGAATAATCATTTTATTTCATTCTAAAATTTAACAATTTTTTTTCCAAAACTCATAGTGTTGTAACATAACTTATATGCAATTTTAAAAAAATCTTAGTTTGAATATACTATATCTATAATACATACATAGATCCCTAAAAATTATTGTAACCATCTTTTATGTATTCGTTTAACATGGCTCAATGGAAAAGGTTACGATTTAATACCAAATTATGAATTTACTTTTATGTCTACATTCAAATATAAACTATTTTCTTTTATTCAATAAATTAATGGTATTATAGGACTTACACTCCTATAATTTAAAATGGACGTTATGCCACTTGTTCCCGAAACAAAGATGGCGGACACACGTAAACATTCAGTCTTGGGAACTCATTGGCCAGGAGAACCACGTGGTCAGTGCTTAAAACTACGTCCGCCACTCCAATTTCGTCCTGCGTTTTTGGAGCCTACTCCATGACAAGAATTCTCTATAAATACGCTCATCCTCCAACACTCTCTCTCCCTTTTTCACATTTCCACTTACAGGGCCAATACACTCTCTCCAGTGGGACTTCCAAAAAGAACACTATCACTCTCTCATTTCAACTAACAGCAGTATACCGCCACAAAAATGTATATGCCACGCAACCATTCTCTTACTTATTACACCTTTTCAATGAGATTTTTTTTCAGCTTCAAAAACAACAGAAATTTCGTCAAACCACCAAAAGAAAGAAACAAACAACATGGGAGAAGACACGTTCCTCCTAATATACACTATTAGGATTCTATAGAAAATACTTAGTCAATACGCAGAGGACACTTTTGTTATTTAGTTCCTTTTTTGTAGTATTAGTGTTAGTTTCACACACACACACACACTCAGGAATACTTAACCAACAATATTAGAACACCAATGTTTCGAAATATCTAATTCCATGTATTGTTGAGATATGAATTTGAATTTGCTTGTATCGCTTTGACTTGAATGTTCTTTTTGTTCGCGCCATTTCACATCTTTACTTCATTTGTCAAACACCAACAACTTCCCACTAAGCAAATATAAAATATACAACTACAAAATGGGGGACCAAAAATATTTACCAAATAACGTGTCCTCCTACAATATCTTTATATTTCAAAATACTAATTTTTTTTTTCAAGACATAAATTGCATAGACCATGTAAGCTAAAGAGGACTCTTTCAAGACTTTCAAATTTATCATTGGGGTTAATCCTTGGTATATTAGTTTTCAGTATTATTCAGATAAGGAAGTTTGGTTTCTAAGAAAAGGGATATTAAAAGATTGCTTACGGTTATAATATCGGAACTTCCACTTTAATGATGAGGCCTCTATATAAACCTTATTTTTGAATTTAATTTCTTTAGAGGAAATAATGGCCTGGCAAATTACATTCTCTAGGTTACAGTTTCCTCTCATGGGATACCCCTCTTTAATTCGATAGTTACAAGGGGATTTGTTTGTTTCCTTATTTTTCCCGTTTAAGTTGGCCAATCATTTTTTTATCATTGTTATAACTCATTTTTGTCATATTATTAGTGCATGAATACATGATTTTCAAGGTGTTTCTATAAAAGATTGTTTTTAAAAATGTTTATCGCTTAAATTTAAGAAGTATTTTCCTATATTAAGATTGGAAAGTTTGAAGAAGGGAGGGTTAAACCATTTTATTTTTCTGTCTATTTTTGTTTTTATAATTATTATTTCTAATATGATTATTATGATTATTATTGATGTCACTCATTCTATAGTTATTATGTAGAGTATTGTATTGTTCATGTGTATTAGTTCATTAAAGTCTAAAAACTCAAGTTGAAACCGCTGTTATGTAGTGCTCATTATACGATTATCTTCTTCCAAAGGAATTTTAGAATCTATATTCGGAAATTCCTTTGAAAGAAGCTAATCTATTTATTCTCTAATTTACTGCGTTAGACATCTGTTTAATTATAGATCCAGGGTGGTTAGAGTTGACATTGATATAGATAGGTATGTTATTATTTTTATTGAAAGGTTTGAAGGAGTTATTACTTAACTCAAAAGTAACCTCTAAAAAGTTAACTATTTTTAAGTTGGAGGAGATCTCAGTTCTTAATCCTAAAATTCTAAATACCCAGATGATTTTCTTTTGCAGACTAGATGTTTTAAGGCCGTTACTATTTGGTATGTAAATTTATCCATCATCTCTATATAATCCGATATTGTTTAAAATCAATAATCTGTCTATTGTATTCAGTATATATAGATATATATATATAAGTCAGCAATTTTTGCAAAGCCAAAAGATCCCAGGATCACATCGAAATTGTCCTTGTAATTTCTAACCCACGTATTATCATTGTTATTGATATATATATACTTTGAAATGAATAGGTCCACAAGGGGATTTATTTTTTAACACGAGCGACCACATAAACACACACAAGCACACAGAATTCACTCCTATAAAAAGAAAAAGAGAGAGAGAGAGAGAGAGAGAGAAATAAAATCTGCAGAGTCGAAAATTTATTATGGACAATGAACTTGATCTGAAAATCCTCAGACACAAATCCTGGAATTAAAAAGAACCACTAACTTATCAAAACAGTCACCACTATATAAATCAAAGTGAACACCATGATCAGCCATTAAAATTTCCTGAAGAAGGTGTGAAACACTAGAAACAAGTGTTGAAGAAAAATAAATAACTTAAAAAATAAATCCCCCAGTGGACCATTTATTTTATTATCCATTTTAAAGAATTTACTTTTTTCTCTCTTTGGACCAACAAAAAATTCATTACATGGTGTAGTCTGTGACCGTAAATTTCATGATTTATGCATTCATCGGATAGTGATAACCCTAAAATACTACAATATATATATATATATATATGTTGTGTTCTGGTTAGTGAACACAAGTAGTAGTAATAATAAAACAAACTACGATATGTGAGGAAAATAGTTATATTTACAGGTAAGAGAGAGAGACTGTTAGTAATAAGAACATAGGATTAGTGATAGAGTAATGATATACTTCAACAATAGGAACGGCTCTTCTGGTCTGACTCGTAGGATTATTTTATTTCTTTGTAGAATGTACAAAGAAGGCAGAAGGCCTTAAGGTTTTGTGGGGAGGGGAAGGGAGCGGTCATGCTTTAACTAAGAATTCTAAGGGAACCTAGCTAGCCACATTCGCCGACCCATTCAACAGTACAATATATAACGATTCATCCATCATCATGCGCGCATCAGTTACCAAAATACCACATTTGCTCTATGAAGAAGACCTACTTAAAACCTGAAAATGGTGTATGATTTTATTTACAATATATGGTTTATTTACAATGATATGATGGGAATGGGAGAAAAAACCCCGAAAAATATATATACACGAAAACAAGGAAAGAATTCCCCGTTTGGTTGCCCTCCCATCCCCCCGTCTATAAAGTTGGAGGCCGACTGTTTTCCGGGTCGAAAAAACCGGAAATAAGCCAAACCTACCCTAAGTGGGGCGGGAATCTTAATCTACAGGGATAAAAGAAATAAAGGGTCGGGCGCGGTATGGGTCGATAGAAGCAGGTAATATGATTTTTTTACATATGAATGTTCAAGATCTTCAATAAATTAATATTGAAGTTACACTTTTATATTTTTCATCCAATCAGCTAAAAACAAAATAAGAACATTCTAGAAAATTCGACTCAGAAACTAATTAACAGAAAAATATTTAGGCTCCAAAATAGATAAGTGATTATACGAATCTGATGGGTCAAGAAATGTCTGCGCGCTTGAATTTTAGGACCTGCAATAAAACTTAACAAAATCCGATTTTTGATCCACTTTAGTTACCCACAAAAGTATAAATAACGAGGAATTTAATTAACTAAGGCGTTCCACTACTAGAGGCAAGAATGGACAGCAGAAGGCATCCCACACAAGACACAGACCTATGAAGCATGCGACGTTCTTTTGCCGACTGCCGGTAGCGACACGTTGTCGCCAAAGATCATAAAAAACGCACGTGTAGACTTAAGAAAACAAAAGGTTTACGCTCCCTCACATATATACATACGCATACACATGCATGGAAGTAAAGTCAATTTTTTATTCTCTTTACTTCCGCCAACTATGGACACATTGTTTCAATAGACTTTCCCAACATGTACACACACACACACACACACACAGAGGGCGAACAAATCATTTTTTATTGAACTGGCTATAGCCGTATTTTCTTCATACACACGCACATAAAATGAACATTGTATTTTAATTATTTTTATCATGTTTGTTATGATTATTGCTTGTTTCTTAATGTTTGTTGTTGTCACATTCCATTTGTTTACATACTTGTAAAATTTGTGTTGTATTTATGGAAACGAAACCTGAAAATAACTCCCGTAAACTACGGAAGGTTCTTAGTCCTCCAAAGATGCCTGATGACTGTCGTAATAAGACGGCATGAAACTATTGGTCGCAGATAACCATCCATGCCATCAAATATATATTAAAAAAACTAACATATATTCATTATATATTGTAGTAAATAATGGGCTAACTTACCAGAGAGAAGCTGCCGGGGCTGAGGAGGCTCTTCTAACGTCCAAGACGAACGATAGCTCCGTGGCTAATTATACTAATAGAGGATGGTTCATTTGTTATAAAAAACCTTCCTCACAAGTGGAGAGGTTTAATATCGTCTTTGATATTTGTAATTAAGAAATCTGAGAAGAGGGTCGCGAAAGAAGCTTGTATTTTTTCGCAACCTCGCTTCAGGCCAGCTACGCACAGTGTTATCAGATTCCTTTTTTTTACAGCAATATATATATATATATATATATATAGAGAGAGATATGAATACACAAAGATAGATGGATAGATAGCTTACGAACTATCTATATAGCTAATATTCAACAGTTTTCTAATTCTTAGGTTGGTTTATTATAAAATATATATAACTAAGTTAAGTGGGTTGTCTCCTGTGATCGATCCCACTCAGAACATGAATGACACCACGTAATTGGTCGGCTCGTCTTATCAAATTAACTGATCGCTGACGGTCAAGATGTTGGTGCCAGATATCAAAGACATGTCTAACTCTCCTTCTACTACCACGCTCAGTAACTAGTAGACATTAAAATTGTCTCTGGAAATGTGAACCGGAGCCTTATACAGTATGTTAAACTTCCGTATATACGACACAAGGAGTTCAGTTAAGTCGACTAACAAAACAATTGTTTGCAGCAATAATATAATACTTTAAAATTCCAACGTGTTCATGTTTTTCCAGATATTAACTCTCTTCTGTTTTCAACTTAACATATCGCGGGCCAATTTTCAAACATTTTTTATATAATTTCTTTCAGTTTCAACTCCCTATTCCAATTCAAAAATCAAAGAAAAAAAGAAAAAAAAAAATGAAATGAATCCCCCCCCCAGTAGACCGCCTCCAAAGCTACCTAAAATTTCAGTACTAAATAAAAGACAAAACGAAGAAGAAGCATTTGAACTCAGGAGCCAAGTGGCACTGACTCTTCGTTATTCACGCCGTTACTTTGATTATTACGATTTGGATTACTAAAAGTTAAAAATTGTTATTATCTCGGTAAGACTTGTTTTTTTTTCCGTTGGACTTGATTTTTTCTTTTTTCAAGCTTACCTGAGAAGTTGTTACTTGTGACAATTTTGGTTTAATTTGGATTTGTCACTTGCTTTCGTTATCCGACGTTTGTTTCTCTTGTGGTCGGACTTGTTTTCCTTTCTTAAGTGTTTTGTCTTGAGTGTTTTTTAATTTTTCAGGGGGTATCTACGTGTTCTAATCTTTTTGTATTTATTCCGGCGTGTTGTACTATTGTCTAATTTTATAATTTTTACTTTTTTGAACAGTAGAACCCCCACACACACTTGCAACAGGTGTGGGCCTTAGTTTACCCTCCTGGCTGCAAGCCCTACTGCAGTCATGGAGGGTTCCACTTCCAAAAATATGAAGACAAAATTGAACCCTCAAAGGAACCCTCACAAGAGAGTTTAATTGGAGAGAATTGGCCATCACTGCCGATCCCCGCTGATTCTCCAAGAACAATAGTGGACACATCACAGGACAGTCCAATACAGCCGGCCCAAAAGAGCCCCACACCTTGGAAGGGCCAGCAGAGGGGACCTGCCGACTATGAAAGGGATAGGGTAGAGAAGTACGCAAAGTACTTCAAAGGCAATGAAATTCTGCCCATCCCTGAATTAGTTGAAAAATTCACACCTAGGATCCTCTCGCTGGTCGTTTCGGATCTCAAAACCAAAAGGCTAGTGGGGCTCAAGAAAGAGACGTTTGAGGAGCTGTTGAGGAAGGCGGGCATCCCATGCCAGTACTTCTGTCGCAAGAGTTTTGCGACATGGGATGTCCTCCTTCCTACGGAAGAACAAGCCGCCAAGTTGGCGGCTAATAATATAACGACGAAGTATTTCAGGTTACAGCCGGAATATAGGGGCACCCGTAGGCTCCGAGTAACCATCTGTAACGTCCCGCCCCTCATTTCTGGGGAGGTTTTGGCCGCTTATTTAAGCTCGTACGGCCAAGTGGAGGAGTATAACCTCCTCAGATCCCCAGCCGGGACAGCCTACGGGGATTATGCCTTCCGGCTGTGCCTGACGAGGGATGGCTTCAAAGCCATCCCCGAGATTCTAATCAGCGGGGACCGGGAGATGATCGTGATGGTGGAGGGGCGGAGACCGAGGTGTTGGTCCTGCAAAAAGATTGGCCACATCTCGAAGTTCTGCCCCGAGAAGCCAGAGAATGCAGCAACAGCAGCAACAGCAGCAGCAGCAACAACAACAGCAACAACAACAGCAGCAACAGCCACCATCAGCAAAACAGCGGAGACCCAGGATCCGAGTCAGGGCCAGCCCAAAACAAATGACAAAGACGGCTGGTCCGAGGTGACTCGGAGGAGGAGGGGATCCCCCAAACAGGGGGAAAAAACTTTAACTTCATCCTCACCTCAAAAGCAAAGCAAGGCGCCTGAACCAGTAGCAGCAGCAGCAACAGCGGAACAAGCAACAACGCCAACAGCTAAGAAAGGGCCACAGACCCCAACAACAACAACAACAAAGACAACAGCAACATCAACAACACCAGTATCACCAACATTGGCCAAAAAGAAAAAGAAAAAAACCAAAGGAGACCATGAAAACATGGAAACAACAACAAACTTGAAAAGAAGAAGAGACAGCGGGGAGGGGGCTGCCAAAAAAGTGCGTGCAGGACCTTCCGACACCGAAGACCCTTTAGAAGGCCCTTCAAATGCACATCACCAAAAGCAGCCCCTCCCCCAACAAGTTCCAATGCAGATACCACTGCTGGCTCCTTTTCCGCCACTCTCCTTACCACCACCTCCCCTACCACTTCCGCCAATGTTCCCTCCTCAATATTGCATTCCTCAGAATGCTCCCTCTGAGTCGCTACAACCCCCGCAATTTTTACAACCCCCATTACCACCACCACAACCACCACAACCTCCCCTACCAACAGAAACACCCCCACTTCATCCCCGCCGACATCAAATTGTGCATATAAGGCGTGCACAATCCCTGGAAAGGCCGTCCCCCCCAAAATTACCCAGGTCACTATCGTTACCATCCCTGAGTCCAATGTCTTCTCCAGAACTCTTCCCAAAATGGACTCCCATCCAAACAAACCCCCAGACTACATCATCCCAAAATCCAAAAGAGGCGGCAAACGATGCCGAGAAAGACAAACAACAAAAGGCAAAACATTTTTGCACCGTTGGTGCAGAAGCAGTAACGGACCATCTATTAAAAAAGATGTTAAAGCCGTTACTGCAACTGGAAAAAGTGGAAAAGAAAAAAGTTAACAACCCTTTTAATTTTAAGAGTGCAGCCATGGTGACCACTTTCATCCGTTCGGCTGGTGACCGTACCAAGGGCGTATGGAAGTTCTTGGATACGGTCCGCCAGACCGACACGGGTGTAAAGCTGGCGGAATTGGAGCACTCTTCCTTGAAAAGATGCTTGCCTTTTTGCTCAGGGAGGGTCCCTATCTTAGTTCACCCCTCCTTTTATAGAGCCCTAAAAGTACGGTTCCCGCTGGATGTTGGCGGAGTGTCTAGGGATGGCCGAGTGAACACTGAGCTCGGCA
Source organism: Sepioteuthis lessoniana (assembly GCA_963585895.1). Lineage (NCBI taxonomy): Eukaryota > Metazoa > Mollusca > Cephalopoda > Myopsida > Loliginidae > Sepioteuthis > Sepioteuthis lessoniana. The sequence goes on along the minus strand of CAUZXS010005073.1, from coordinate 289,270 downwards.
CCGGCTCTCTGAGACAGGCCGTTGGCATCCTCACCCCTGGGGATTTCCGGCCCATAGTCGACACTGAATAAGGTAAGTCGGATTGATGGCTTTAAACGTTGCCAGTTTGAATGTGAGGGGACTGAGGGATTCAAGCAAGTGTGCGCGCTTGCTTGGTGAACTCAAGAACCTCTGCGTAGATGTTGCTGCAGTGCAGGAGACCCACTTCACTTGCGAGGCTGACTGTCGGGTGCTGGAAAGCGACTTTAACGTTTTCTCAGCATACGGCAGCAACTTCAGCGCTGGGGTCTCCTTGCTAGTTGGACGCAGCCTTGATGCTGATGTTGACGTTGTTTTTGCAGGTGACGGGGGCCGGTTGGTTGTGGCCGATGTTGCCGTGAAAAGTTTCAAGTTTCGTCTGGTTGCGGTTTATGCGCCCAATATCGTTGCGGAGAGGGTTTCCTTTTTTCGTCGGTTGGCGCCGTTCCTGGACGATACGAAGCGGCTAGTCTTAATGGGTGATTGGAATGCGATCCTTGATCCCAAGATAGATAAGGTCGGGCGGGGAGCTAGGCGTGCGGGAAGGTGTGATAGCAGCCTTGTCGGCTTCGTGACTCGTCACGGTCTCGTCGACAGATTTCGTCTTGATCACCCAGGGCGGGAGATGTGGACGTGGCTAGATAGCTCGCCCTCTGCCAAAGTAGGCTCCTACTTGGACAGAGTGTTAGTGAGAAGAGCTGACATTGATTTTGTTAGTTGTCCCACGTTCCACTTGATAGCGTGGACTGACCATAAACTCATTAGAGTCAGTCTGCGGTTAGCAAATAGGCCTAGTCTAGCCGGCTACTGGAAGTTCAATACCTCCTTACTGGAGATACGGGACTTCCGGGATCGGCTAGAATCCCTAATTCAGCGGGCGTTAATGGGGGCGGTTACCGGGAATAGGTGGTGGGTTTCTCTTAAGCACAGGATTAGAGATTTCGCCACCAAATACGGTCGACGGCTCAACTTAGATAGGACCGCGGAGGCGAAATCTATAGATGATAGACTCTCCCGGGCGGTGGCTGGGGGGGACTCCCTAGGTGTAGAGCTAGCTAGGAGGGACCTTGAGCGTGAGAGTAGCGAGCGCTACAAGGGATCAGTAGTTAGATCTAGGCTAAAAAGAGTTCTCAACGAAGCTGTGAAATCGAACGCGACTGCGCGTGAAGAAGAAGTGCGAAGGTTCCCCGATCGGTACATCGCATCTGTGAAGACCCCGGACGGGCGTCTGCTGCGATCGGGTCGTGAGATACGTGACGCCTTTCGGGCGCACTTTCGGGATCGCTTTGCCCGCTGCACTGATCTCCCGCTCCGGGAGTTTCGTAGCTATCTCGCCGACTTCCCCCGCCTTGGGGCGGCTGAAGCGGCTAGCTGCGAGGGTGTGGTTACTGAATGCGAAGTCCGTGACGCGTTGAAGCAGGTCGGCCTGAACAAGTCGCCGGGACTAGATGGTTTGCCCTACGAAGTGTACTTGAGGATGTCGCACATGTTTGTGCCTATTCTGACGGATATGTTCAACCATTGGTTCGCCCAGGGAGCCATCCCTGGTAGCGTTACCAAGGGCGTGATCACATTGCTGAAGAAAGGTGGCAGGCATGTTTGGGAGGGTTTAGACGATTACAGGCCCATAACTCTGCTTAACACAGAGTTAAAGATTTTGGCCCGGGTCTTAGCGAATCGTTTACAGCTTGTCATTAGCGATCTGATCGGCCCCGAGCAGACCTTTGCTGTGAAGGGAAGATCGATCCAGGACAACCTGCACTTGATTCGCGAGGTCCTAGAGGGGATAAAAGACGACACCGAATCCGCGCTGATCAGTTTAGATCAATCCAAGGCCTTCGACAGGGTTGACCATCGGTTCTTGGCGTCTGTTTTGGAGACTGCCGGATTCGAACCGGAGTTCCGCAGATGGATTAGCATGATGTACCACAACCCTCAGGCAGTGGTGCAGGTGAACGGAAGGCGTTAGGGGGTGATCGCGATCGAGCGTTCGGTCCGGCAAGGCTGCCCTCTGTCTCCTCTTCTCTATGTCCTCGCGTTGGAGCCCCTCCTGCGCAGGCTTAGGGATGAGGGGACAAGTCCGGCACTGCGCGGTATCCCATTCGTTGGCCGCATTGCGGCTAGGGTTTCCGCGTTCGCTGATGACGTCACAGTGTTTGTATCCCGCCGCAAGGATATAGAGGCTGTGAAAGAGGCGGTTGTCGAGTATGAGCGGATTGCAGGGGCCAAGGTCAATTTTGACAAAAGCGAAGGTTTGCGGCTTGGTGCTTGGAGGGGTAGCAATACTCTTCCAGGGCCCTTCCGCTGGAGTGACGGACCCATCCGCATCCTTGGGGTGTGGTTTGGGCCCGACCTCCAACTGGAGCGAAATTGGTCGGAAGTACAAGCTAAGGTGAATGCTCAGGTGGGAATCTGGCTTTCAAGGAGGTTGTCCTTAAAGGGCAGGGCTGAGGCGTGCGCCACGTACGTCTTTCCCCTGATCCTTTACCGATTGGCTGTACTTCCTCTGCCTAAGGCACGTCGGTTGGCACTGCAACAATCCCTCTCCCGATTGCTCTGGGGAGGTGCAAGGCCGATGGTCCGTAGGCAGGTCTGTATCCAACGTACTCGCAACGGGGGTCTGGGTATGCCTGATCTGGAGAGCCACTGGCTTGCTGAAAGACTTGCATATCTGGGCCGTGTCTTGACGGGGGACTCAGTGTGGAGACGAAAGGCGAGTCGGACTTTTCCTCGCCTCAAGTCAGACCCAAAGGCTGAAGGTCGACGTAAGCCTTTGGGCGAAGCACTGTTTGTCCGCGAGTGCCGAAAGGCCCTTCGTAACCTTCTTGGGTCCAGTGACCTTTCATGGCCTCGGAAGGAGCTGTATCGGGAATTAGTGGTGGGTTCCGCTTCTGATCCTCTCAGCGAGCGGCACGGCTGGACGGCGGAGGAGATCCGCTCTCACTGGAATTGGGCGCCAGGATCGAGCTTCTTGAACAACTCCGAGTTCTCGCTCACCTGGCGACTTGTTCGGAATGCGTTATCCCTTCGCGGCTTGAACTTCAAGGCGGGCCTGGCAGACATGCCTGATTGCACTCGCTGCGGCAGTGGCTTGGAAGAAACGGCTGAGCACGCCTTCTACTACTGCGAGCGAGTCCGTCCGTTTTGGGATCACGTCGGGGAGTGGACGGCTCGCATCGAACCCAAACAGCTCGTGCTGCTCGACGTTGGTTACGTCGTAGACAACGTTCTTCCTCCGTTTCACGGTGAAAAGCGTGTGGTGTTTCTCGCGATCCTAGCTGTAGCTAGAATGGTGATTTGGACGACGCGAAACAAGGGATTGTATGACGATGCAAACTTTTCTCATCGTGATCTGGTTTTGTATTTTCGGCATCAGCTGAGGGTCAAAATCAGATGCGATAGAAAACGCTTGGATCGCATAACATTCAGCAAAAGATGGGTGACTGCAGCGAGCCTGGTCGTACGAAAGGGGGCAACGTTGGAGTCATCCTTCCCTCCTCTGCCGGCCCATGGCGTCTATGGTACGGGTCCTTAGGGACCCCATCCCTGGTAAGTAGAATTGTTTTTTCCCCCTTGTAACCTAGTTAGCAGTATGTTGTGTGTCATTGTCCCCGTCATCTAGTGGGTAGTTTCTCAAGATCTTCCCCCTCCCAATTATTTTTGTACCTCAACCCGAATCCCAGCCCGCTTTTATTGAAGATCTTGAAAATTCATATGTAAAAAATCATATAATCTGCTTGTATCGACCCATACCGCGCCCGACCCTTTATTTCTTTTATCTCTGTAGATTAGGATTCCCGCCCTACCTAGGGTAGGTCCGGCTTGTTTCCGGTTTCTTTCGACCCGGAAAACAGTCGGCCTCCAATTTTCTAGACGGGGGGATGGGAGGGAAACCAAACAGGGGATTTTTTTCCTTGTTTTCGTGTATATATGTTTTTCGGGGTTTTTTCTCCCATTCCCATCATATCCATTGTAAAAAATCATACATTGTAAATAAAATCATGCATCACTTTCGGGTTTTAAGTAGGACTTTTTCATAGAGCAAATGCGGTATTTTGGTGGTTGCTGCGTGCAAGGAGATGGACGAGTGATTATATATTGTATTGTTGAATGGGTCGGCGAATGTGGCTAGCTAGGTTCCCCATAGAAAATATAGTTAAAGCATGACCGCTCCCTTCCCCTCCCCCAAAACCAAAAGGCCTCGTGCCTTCTTGTATTTTTTTACAAGGAATAAAGAACTCAGGAGCCAAGTGGCAACGATCAGATCAGTCTTGACTCCGCTTTTGACCACGCTACTTCGCGTTGACTTGATTTTTTCTGTGTAAAACTTATTTGGATTACGTTAATTTTGCTTGTCTCGGTAAGACTTTATTTTTGTTTTCTGTTTGAACTTTTTATTTTTTTAAACAAGTCTTACCGAGAATTTTTTATTTTTGAACACTGGTCTGTCTATTGTCTTTTGTCACCTGTCTACCTGTTATTCAACTTGAATTTCGTCAGACCTTAATTTTATTTGCTTGTCGTTTATTTATTTATCTTTCTTTCAGGGGTTCTACGTTTTTTGTGCCTTTTTTCAGTGTTTTTGTGCGTCTGTTTCTTCTTTTAAAAAAAACAGTAGAACCCCCCTCCATACTTACAGTAGGTGGAGGTTAATTCTTCTACCCTCCTGGCTGATAATCCTACACCAGCCATGGAGGGTGAAACGACAACCCCTACTCCGACCACTCCTACACCGACCACCCCCATTGGATCGAACTGGCCTTCGCTGCCGATCCCCGGAGACACAATAGATGCCGAGACATCACAAGACAGCCCGATTCAGCCGGCCCAAAAGAGCCCCACAGCCTGGAAAGGCCAGCAGAGGGGACCGGAGGAACACGAGGCAGACCGGGTGGGCAGATTTGCAAAATATTTCAAGGGGAATGAAATACTGCCCATCCCGGAGATAGCAAACAAGATTGCCCCAAGAGTCCTCTCTCTGGTCGTTTCCGACCTTAAGACCAAAAGACTGGTGGGGCTCACAAAGGAGGTTTTTGAAGAGCTGATAAGGAAGGCAGGCATCCCATGCCAATACTTTTGCCGAAAAAGTTTTGCGACATGGGATGTCCTCCTTCCTACGGAAAAGCAGGCAGCCAAGGTGGCTGAATCGGATGTCATAACAAAGAACTTCAGGCTGCAGCCGGAGTACAAAGGCACCCGTAGGCTCCGCGTCACGGTGTGTAATGTCCCGGCCATTATCACTGGGGAGGTCCTCGCGGCGTACCTAAGCGCCTACGGACACGTCGAGGAATTCAACCTCCTCAGATCCCCGGCCGGGACAGCCTACGGGGACTATGCCTTCCGGCTGTGCCTGACCAGGGATGGCTTCAAAGCCATCCCTGAAACACTGATCTGCGGGGACCGGCAGATGATGGTGATGGTGGAGGGAAGACGCCCCAGGTGCTGGGGGTGCAAACAGATTGGACACATCGCAAAGTTTTGCCCCCAGCGACCTGAAAATAAGGAAAAGGCGTCGACGTCAACAACAACAACAAAAGACGCGGCGGCCTCCACCATCACCAAAGAAGCGGAGGCCAAGGGCCCGGGTCAGGTCCAGCCCCAAAACAACGAGGAGGGCTGGACTGAAGTAACCAAAAAGAGGAGGGGATCCCCTAAACAAGGGGGAGAAAAAAGCCCAAATACATCCCCTCCTCAAAAGCAAACCAGGGCCCAAGCAGTAGCAGCAGCAGAACCCCCGATAGCGGCAGCAGCAGTTGCAGCAGCAACAACAACAACAAGAATACTAGCAGACGCAACAGTAACAACAACAACAGAAACAGCAGCAACAACAACAACAGAACAACCGACAGCAGCAGCTGAAAAAAAAAAACCAAGAAAATCAGCAACCCCCAAGAAACCAGCAACCCCCAAGACACCAACAGCTCCATCACCGAAAAAGAAAGAAAAAAACAACAAAAACACACGAGGAAATGGAGACGTCCACAAACCTGAAGAGGAGAAGGGACAGTGGGGAGGGGGCAGCCAAGAAATTATGCCCAGGAAAAACTCCTCCTGAGGCAGGCCCCTCCTCTCAACCATCACCACCAGTACCTTCACCACTACCTCCATTACCCTCACCAACATTTCCACCCACAAAGATCACATTGCCATCTCCTCCCCAACAAATGGCCCCCCTTTCACCTCAACAAGAACTTTTCTTGAAAAAACATTACCGCCCCTACAAAATCCCCCTCCCCAGATCTCAGTCTGCCGAAAGGGCACAACCCTCAGGCCTAGCCCGAACCCCATCCCTTCCCTCACTTAGCCCTACTGACTTTTCCTCCCAGGAGTTGTTCCCAGCCATCATTTCCCCAAAGAGAAAATCACCTACTGGGAAAAAGAAACAAAAACAAGAACTGACAATTGGACAAATGCAGCGGGCAGCGGCTTTGTGCTCTGCGGAGCTGGAGGCAGTTGGGGACTTCCAGCTCCGGAAGGCACTAAAGCCGTTGGCCGCTTTGGAAAAAATTAATGACCTAAAAGTCTCAAATCCAGCGAACTTTAGGAGTGCAGCCATGGTGACCACTTTTGTCCGGTCAGCTGGCGACCGTACCAGGGGCGTATGGAAGTACCTGAGTACGGTCTGTCAGACTGATACGGGCATAAAGCTGGCGGAGTTGGAGCACTCCTCCCTCAAAAAATGTATAACTTACTGCTCAGGGAGTGTCCCGATTTTGGTTCACCCGTCTCTTTACAGGGCCCTAAAGCTGAAGTTCCCGATAGATGTCGGCGGAATCACCAGGGACAACCGAGTGACGACTGAACTTGGTACCGGTTCCCTGCGTCAGGCTGTCGGCATCCTCACGCTCAAGGATTTCCGGCCCGTAGTCGACGATGAGTAAGGTAAGTCGGATTGATGGCTTTAAACATTGCCAGTTTGAATGTGAGGGGACTGAGGGATCCAAGCAAGTGTGCGCGCTTGCTTGGTGAACTCAAGAACCTCGGAGTAGATGTTGCTGCAGTGCAGGAGACCCACTTCACTTGCGAGGCTGACTGTCGGGTGCTGGAAAGCGACTTTAACGTTTTCTCAGCATACGGCAGCAACTTCAGCACTGGGGTCTCCTTGCTAGTTGGACGCAGCCTTGATGCTGATGTTGACGTTGTTTTTGCAGGTGACGGGGGCCGGCTGGTTGTGGCCGATGTTGCCGTGAAAAGTTTCAAGTTTCGTCTGGTTGCGGTTTATGCGCCCAATATCGCTGCGGAGAGGGTTTCCTTTTTTCGTCGGTTGGCGCCGTTCCTGGACGATACGAAGCGGCTAGTCTTAATGGGTGATTGGAATGCGATCCTTGATCCCAAGATAGATAAGGTCGGGCGGGGATCTAGGCGTGCGGGAAGGTGTGATAGCAGCCTTGTCGGCTTCGTGACTCGTCACGGTCTCGTCGACAGGTTTCGTCTTGATCACCCAGGGCGGGAGATGTGGACGTGGCTAGATAGCTCGCCCTCTGCCAAAGTAGGCTCCTACTTGGACAGAGTGTTAGTGAGAAGAGCTGACATTGATTTTGTTAGTTGTCCCACGTTCCACTTGATAGCGTGGACTGACCATAAACTCATTAGAGTCAGTCTGCGGTTAGCAAATAGGCCTAGTCTGGCCGGCTACTGGAAGTTCAATACCTCCTTACTGGAGATACGGGACTTCCGGGATCGGCTAGAATCCCTAATTCAGCGGGCATTAGTGGGGGCGGTTACCGGGAATAGGTGGTGGGTTTCTCTTAAGCACAGGATTAGAGATTTCGCCACCAAATACGGTCGACGGCTCAACTTAGATAGGACCGCGGAGGCGAAATCTATAGATGATAGACTCTCCCGGGCGGTGGCTGGGGGGGGACTCCCTAGGTGTAGAGCTAGCTAGGAGGGACCTTGAGCGTGAGAGTAGCGAGCGCTACAAGGGATCAGTAGTTAGATCTAGGCTAAAAAGAGTTCTCAACGAAGCTGTGAAATCGAACGCGACTGCGCGTGAAGAAGAAGTGCGAAGGTTCCCCGATCGGTACATCGCATCTGTCAAGACCCCGGACGGGCGTCTGCTGCGATCGGGTCGTGAGATACGTGACGCCTTTCGGGCACACTTTCGGGATCGCTTTGCCCGCTGCACTGATCTCCCGCTCCGGGAGTTTCGTAGCTATCTCGCCGACTTCCCCCGCCTTGGGGCGGCTGAAGCGGCTAGCTGCGAGGGTGTGGTTACTGAATGCGAAGTCCGTGACGCGTTGAAGCAGGTCGGCCTCAATAAGTCGCCGGGACTAGATGGTTTGCCCTACGAAGTGTACTTGAGGATGTCGCACATGTTTGTACCTATTCTGACGGATATGTTCAACCATTGGTTCGCCCAGGGAGCCATCCCTGGTAGCGTTACCAAGGGCGTGATCACATTGCTGAAGAAAGGTGGCAGGCATGTTTGGGAGGGTTTAGACGATTACAGGCCCATAACTCTGCTTAACACAGAGTTAAAGATTTTGGCCCGGGTCTTAGCGAATCGTTTACAGCTTGTCATTAGCGATCTGATCGGCCCCGAGCAGACCTTTGCTGTGAAGGGAAGATCGATCCAGGACAACCTGCACTTGATTCGCGAGGTCCTAGAGGGGATAAAAGACGACACCGAATCCGCGCTGATCAGTTTAGATCAGTCCAAGGCCTTCGATAGGGTTGACCATCGGTTCTTGGCGTCTGTTTTGGAGACTGCCGGATTCAAACCGGAGTTCCGCAGATGGATTAGCATGATGTACCACAACCCTCAGGCAGTGGTGCAGGTGAACGGAAGGCGTTCGGGGGTGATCGCGATCGAGCGTTCGGTCCGGCAAGGCTGCCCTCTGTCTCCTCTTCTCTATGTCCTCGCGTTGGAGCCCCTCCTGCACAGGCTTAGGGATGAGGGGACAAGTCCGGCACTGCGCGGTATCCCATTCGTTGGCCGCCTTGCGGCTAGGGTTTCTGCGTTCGCTGATGACGTCACAGTCTTTGTATCCCGCCCCAAGGATATAGAGGCTGTGAAAGAGGCGGTTGTCGAGTATGAGCGGATTGCAGGGGCCAAGGTCAATTTTGACAAAAGCGAAGGTTTGCGGCTTGGCGCTTGGAGGGGTAGCAATACTCTTCCAGGGCCCTTCCGCTGGAGTGACGGACCCATCCGCATCCTTGGGGTGTGGTTTGGGCCCGACCTCCAACTGGAGCGAAATTGGTCGGAAGTACAAGCTAAGGTGAATGCTCAGGTGGGAATCTGGCTTTCAAGGAGGTTGTCCTTAAAGGGCAGGGCTGAGGCGTGCGCCACGTACGTCTTCCCCCTGATCCTTTACCGATTGGCTGTACTTCCTCTGCCTAAGGCACGTCGGTTGGCACTGCAACAATCCCTCTCCAGATTGCTCTGGGGAGGTGCAAGGCCGATGGTCCGTAGGCAGGTCTGTATCCAACGTACTCGCAACGGGGGTCTGGGTATGCCTGATCTGGAGAGCCACTGGCTTGCTGAAAGACTTGCATATCTGGGCCGTGTCTTGACGGGGGACTCAGTGTGGAGACGAAAGGCGAGTCGGACTTTTCCTCGCCTCAAGTCAGACCCAAAGGCTGAAGGTCGACGTAGGCCTTTGGGCGAAGCACTGTTTGTCCGCGAGTGCCGAAAGGCCCTTCGTAACCTTCTTGGGTCCAGTGACCTTTCATGGCCTCGGAAGGAGCTGTATCGGGAATTAGTGGTGGGTTCCGCTTCTGATCCTCTCAGCGAGCGGCACGGCTGGACGGCGGAGGAGATCCGCTCTCACTGGAATTGGGCGCCAGGATCGAGCTTCTTGAACAACTCCGAGTTCTCGCTCACCTGGCGACTTGTTCGGAATGCGTTATCCCTTCGCGGCTTGAACTTCAAGGCGGGCCTGGCAGACATGCCTGATTGCACTCGCTGCGGCAGTGGCTTGGAAGAAACGGCTGAGCACGCCTTCTACTACTGCGAGCGAGTCCGTCCGTTTTGGGATCACGTCGGGGAGTGGACGGCTCGCATCGAACCCAAACAGCTCGTGCTGCTCGACGTTGGTTACGTCGTAGACAACGTTCTTCCTCCGTTTCACGGTGAAAAGCGTGTGGTGTTTCTCGCGATCCTAGCTGTAGCTAGAATGGTGATTTGGACGACGCGAAACAAGGGATTGTATGACGATGCAAACTTTTCTCATCGTGATCTGGTTTTGTATTTTCCGCATCAGCTGAGGGTCAAAATCAGATGCGATAGAAAACGCTTGGATCGCATAACATTCAGCAAAAGGTGGGTGACTGCAGCGAGCTTGGTCGTACGAAAGGGGGCAATGTTGGAGTCATCCTTCCCGCCTCTGCCTACCCATGGCGTCTATGGAACGGGTCCTTAGGGACCCCACCCTTGGTAAGTAGGATTTTGCTTTGTTTTGTTTTTTTTTTCCCTCCCTTGCAACCTAGTTAGCAGTATGTTGTGAGTCATTGTCCCCGTCATTTAGTCGCTAGCACTCAAGATCTTCCCCAACCCCATTATTTTTGTACCTCAACCTGTATCCCAGTCCGCTTTTTGAAGATCTTGAACATTCATATGTAAAAAATCAAATCACCCACTTCTATCGACCCATGCCGAGCCCGACCCTTTTAATTCTTTTATCCCTGTAGAGTAGGAACCCCGCCCCACTTAGGGTAGGTCCGGCTTGTTTCCGGTATTTTCGACCCGGAAAACAGTCGGCCTCCAATTTTATAGACGGGGGGATGGGAGGGAAACCAAACGGGGAATTTTTTCCTTGTTTTTCGTGTATATATGTTTTTTCGGGGTTTTTTCTCCCATTCCCAGCATATCCATCAAAATCATACATTGTAAATAAAATCATGCATAAGTTTCGGGTTTTAAGTAGGAATTTTTCATAGAGCAAACGCGGTATTTTGGTGGCTGCTGCGTGTATGGCGATGGACGAGTGATTATATATTGTATTGTTGAATGGGTCGGCGAATGTGGCTAGCTAGGTTCCCCATAGAAAATACAGTTATAGCATGACCGCTCCCTTCCCCTCGTCCTAAACCACAAGGCTTCGTGCCTTCTTTGTACTTACAAAGAAATAAAGTTTGTCTTGAGTTCGCTCTTGACTAGTTTGTTTTCGTGTCAGACCTCACCCGGATTAAGTTTGTTTGTTTTTCAGCATATCATACGGATTACACCAACGCCGAACCTCATTTCATTGTGTGACTTCTCCCGACCGGGCTGAAAATTTCTGACCTGGTTGGATAAAAAAAAAGCTAAGTTTTTTTATTTTTTCACCTTTTTTTTGTTTTTTTATTATCATATTCACAACCACTTTTTTTCCAACCAGCCTATCATTTATGGCCGGCCGGTCAGACGGCTCGGCCATAAAGGCCCTTTTCTCCCCTATCAAGGGTGACCCTCCCCCCCAGGTGAAAAAGAAAATCAAAACACCTACCCCAAAAAATGTCCCTCCCCCTGACCAGAAAGAAAAAACACCACAAAAAATATTACCCTCCCCTGAAAAAAAATCATCACCAGAAAGTAAAAATGAAAAAGAAAAGGAAAATAGTTGGACAGCCCCCCCGAAAATACAGGTCGATGTCGACGACTTGCTCCAGCGAGCAAAGGCCATCTCCAGTGAAATACAGGAGCATGGCCTTATGTTCAATTTGGAGGAGGTAAGACAAGACCAGAAAAAAAGAACGGTGTCTGTCTTTGTAGTGGATAAACGATCCAGAAAAATCGTTAAACCCGCCAAAGACATGGTCCTCCGTCAGATTTCCAGCCTGGGCGTAAAGGCACAAGCTATAATAGCTGGTGCCTCTTACGCTTTCTGGGATATATTGTTACCGACCATCGAAGAAGCCGTCGCCCTAACAAAGAAATCTTTAGAAAATAAAGAATTTTTCTTTAGAACGGAATATATGGGGCGACGGCGGACCACGGTATCAATATACGAGGTCCCGAGCTACCTAAGAGACGCAAATTTAGCCGCGTACATGCTACAATTTGGCGACATCGTCTCCGCAACACACGATGGAATGCGTGGGGAATGGAGGTTTGACATCAAGTTAGATATGAAAACCTTCTACTCCGTTCCCAACTGGTTGGAGGTGGAAGGGCGCAGGCTTCCTGTAATAGTATCAGGAAGGAAACCCGCCTGCTGGCACTGTGGCGAGATTGGTCACCTCTCCGCAGTTTGCCCGGGGAAGAAGGCCCCGAAGAAGCCCGACCACAAACCCGATACCCTCTCACCTGTGGTTAAAGCAAACGCAGAAAAGGAGGCTCCCGTAGTCTTGCCCACACCAGCGGGTAAAAAAAAGCCCCACTCCCCCTTCGTCCCCTACGGTTAATTCCGAAGAGGCGAAGGCTGAGTGGCTGACTGTGGGAAAAGGTGGAAGGAAGCTCCAACCTGAGGATCCTCCCTCCCAAAAGTCGGCCCAGGTAGGCACCGACAGTTCACCCCCCTCAAAAAACAAGTCCAACGGAAACACTTCAACCCTCTCATATGCGGATAAAACATCTCCAAATAAAATCAAACTCCCTCCCAAGACCCCACCAAAATAGCGCACTCCTCCCAAGGTCAGATCCTTTAGCCCAGGCCGGGAGAAGTTCGAGAAACTTTTAGAGTTTAAAAAGCGGCTGGACCAGGAGCGGAAATCATCTCCACGACCAGGGCCTCCTCATTCCACCCCTTCATCACCTAGACAGCCTCGTACCATCCGACCGCCACCAACAACACCACCTCATAGATCCATGCCTCCACCTCTCATGTCCGTCTTAACACAGAAAAAAAAGGGACCCACCCCCCCCTCCGCTGCCGTTGGAGTCACCACCAACCAAGCCAGCCCCACCAGCAACAGCTGCAGCAATCTCATCACCATCTACCTCACCAAAGAAACGGCAGCGGAGCTCATCCATCGACAGTTCGGGGGATGAGGTCCCAAAACATAAAAACAAAAAAGAAAAGCCGCGCCATCACACCGGGACAAACATCTGCCGGGTGGATGAGGGGGCTCTGGATCGTCTTCATAAGGTCCAGCCGCAGCTGTTGAAAAACTTGAGGGTCCTCCACAACTTCAAGGAAGTTAATGGTCGAAACGTGGAGGACCCTAAAAACTTTCCAAATTCATGGATCACCACCGTCATTCGAAAGGGCCGAGGGTCGGAAGGTGTCATGAAAATGCTAGGAGAGGCTAACGAGGCCCTCGGCCCGATTTCATTTCTTAAAGACGATTTATCATCATGTAAGGGTCTTGTTGGGAGGGTCCCTGTTGTTTTGCACCCCTCCCTTTATAGGGCAATAAACCTAACATTTCCGCGGGACGTCGGGGGTCTCGCTCATGACGGAGCCATCGATAATGAGATGGCCACAGGATCCATGAGCCAGACCGTCGGAGCCCTGACCCCAGCCATGTTCAGTCCGGGCACTCAACCCCTGTAATTTTCATGATGGATTTAAGGTTGGCTAGTTTAAATGGCCGCGGCCTGAGGTCGGATTCTAAGCGATCCCAACTATTGTTATACCTCCAGCGTCGCGGCATTGATATTTGTTGTTTACAGGAGACTCACTTCGACTCCAACTTCTATGAAGGTATTCTGGCGAGGGACTATTTGTCCTTCTCAGCATGCTTTGATAGTCGTTCTAGAGGTGTCACCTGGCTGGTAAGTAGACGTTTGGACGCTTCGTGTGCTCTTGTTCTTTCAGATCCGGCGGGCAGACTTTGTGTTCTGGACGTTACCATAAAGGGTAAGGTGTTTCGATTGATTGGGGTTTATGGACCCAATGCTACCAGTGAGCTTCCTGCCTTTTTCCGGCGCATCGAGCCGTACGTCGTGCCATCAAAGCGGGTAATTTTAGTGGGTGATTGGAACGCCGTCCTTGATCCCAACTTAGATAGAGGGGCTACTAGTGCGGATACTAACCCCTTGGATGCCAGATATTTTCGTGAGTTTGTCCAGCGGTTAGATCTGGTGGACAAATTTCGCGAAAGGCATCCAAATAAGATAGTTTGGACTTGGACCGGTAGGGGCGCCTCGGCCCAGCTATATAGCTATTTGGACCGAGTGTTAGTTAAGCGAGTCGACTTAGACTATTTAGGTGGTCCAAGTTTTGAGCCGTTTAAAAATTCCGACCACAAATTTTTATGTGTGTCGATTAAGTTAGATAAGGCTAGATGTAGGATGTCTGGTTACTGGAAGTTTAACTCTTCCCTTTTGGCAGAGGCTGACTTCCGGAACCAGCTAGAACTAACGATAAAGCGGGAATTGACGGGAGCTATTATGGGTAATAGGTGGTGGGCTAACCTTAAGGATAGCATTAGATCCTTTGCTGCCGACTATAGTAGGAGACTCAAGTCAGCCAGGGTAGCGGAGCAAAGGTCGATTAAGGATAAGCTAGATAGGGCGGTGTTGGCGGGAGATAGTGGGCAAGTTAAAGTAGCTAAGGCCGAGCTGGCCTCCTTGCAAATTAAGGAGTACAAAGCTCTGGTAGTTAGGGCTAGGTTAAAGAGAATGTCCTGCGAGGCGACGAATATGGCCCAGGAACTACGGGCCGAGGAACTGAGGCATGCTACAGATCGGCATATCGCCAGTGTCACATCGCCGGAGGGGCACCGTCGAACTACAAACGAAGCCATCTGTGGGGAGTTTCGGCAGTATTTCTTGAAGCTTTTCACTAGGGAGCCCGGACTGAGTTCTGCTCAGTTCGACGCCTATCTTGCCGACTTCCCTCGCCTTTCGGCGACTGAAGCGGCTGGGTGTGAGGGGCGCATAAAGGAGGAGGAGATTCGGGATGCACTGAAGTCGGTCGGGCTGGATAAGTCCCCCGGAATTGATGGTCTGCCCTATGAAGTGTACTTGAGGTTGTCGCACATGTTTGTCCCCTTGCTGGCAACTACCTATAACAACTGGATGAGGCAGGGTACTATACCCGGACGCTTCACCAGGGGCATAGTGAAGTTGCTTCGTAAGAACAAACATGGTGGGGATGGGATAAGTAACTTTCGCCCTTTAACGATGTTAAACACAGACTTAAAGATTTTGGCGAAGATCCTAGCGAACCGTTTGCAGACTGTCCTGCCTAGTCTAATTTGCCCCGAACAGACTTGTGCTGTGAAGGGTAGGACTATCCAGGACAGTCTTCATCTGGTCCGCACGATCGTAGAAAAAGTCGACGGAAATGCCGCGCTGATCAATTTAGATCAGTCCAAGGCCTTTGATAGGGTTGACCATGCTTTTCTGGAGGCTGTCTTGTCTTCGGCTGGCTTCGGGGTTGATTTTCGCACCTGGATACGTCTCCTTTATGCGTCCCCCGGAGTCATGGTGGAGGTGAATGGGGTAAGGTCGGAGCCCTTCACTCTGACTTGATCGATTCGTCAGGGTTGCCCTTTATCGCCCATGTTGTATATCCTGGCGTTAGAGCCTTTTCTACGCAGGATAAAGGCGAACCCGGTCCTACGCGGCCTCACGTTACCTGGCGCCAGTGAGGTGGCCAGGTACACTGCATACGCTGACGACGTCAGCGTGCTTGTAACGAGCAGTGCCGAGGTGGAGGAGGTGAGCAAAGAAATCGGAAGGTACGAAGCTGTAACAGGGGCCAAGATTAACCGCGAAAAGTCTGTCGGCTTGCGGTTGGGCTCGTGGAAAGGCTGTGCTCTTCCCGGCCCCTTCATTTGGAAAGACGGTCCGTGCAAGATACTCGGCGTCTGGTTTGGGCCTGATCTTCAATTGGAGAAAAATTGGTCGGAAGTACTAGAAAAGGTCTTAGCTGCAACGGAGTTGTGGCTACGTAGGCGTCTCTCCCTTAAGGGACGGGCAGAGGTGTGCTGTTCGCACATTTACTCCCTAGCCGTTTACCGTCTTTCTGTGCTTCCTATCCCGGCCACCATCCTATTCAAGCTGGAAAGGATTCTCTTCCGGTTCCTCTGGGCTGAGAGACATCCTTTGGTGCGGCGGGAGATCTGTTTCCTTCACCCTTCCGAGGGCGGTCTAGGTGTGCCTAACGTCGAGGCACGGCGCCATACATTGCGTCTTACTTTCTTAGACCGGATGTGTTCACGAGATACGGCGGCGGGAAGCGTCTGGAAAGAAGACGCTAGACAATCTTTCCCGTCGCTAAGAAGTGTGCATTTCGCTGACGGGGAGGCCCATCGGTTGCCTAGACGCGAATGTCCCTTCTATCGCGAGTGCCGGCATGCTTTGAAAGTTCTCTCTCGGCTGCAGACAGGTCTCTCTGACAGCCGGCCGTTGTCGAGTAGGGCATTATATCAATGTTTAGTTAGGGGGGCCGCTAGCGACGGTCTGATTGGCGAGCTCGGTGTGACGGAGGCGGAGGGTCGCTTACTGTGGCCTTGGGCCCCCAGGATGAGGTGCCTCAATAATGACGAGGCTTCCCTCACCTGGCTGGTCATTCGGAATGCCCTCTGGGTCGGCAAGAAATTGTTTGCAGCGCAACAGGTCATTTCGCCTGAGTGCGGCCGGTGCGGTGATTTGGAGGAGACTATTAGTCACACCTTCTTTCATTGCCCGGTCATACGGCCGCTGTGCAAGCTTCTTGAAGGCTACATGGTCCGCATCCTCAATGGAAAGTTTTTTGTCCTGGAAGCCAGTTCTGTGTGCAGCAATGTAGTGCCGAGGTTGAACAGACAGGAACATTATGTGTTTCTCTGCTTACTCGGCGTTATGCGTGTCGTGATTTGGACGACGAGAAAGAAGGAACTCTGTGAGGATGAGTCTTTTTCTTCTCAGACCCTGGTGGCATTTTTTAAACACCAAATCAAAGTCAAAATCCGGTCTGAGAGAAAGAGACTCTCTTCACTGGAGTTTGGCGAAAGGTGGGTGACTGTTGCGCGCTTGTGTCGCGTGGTAGGAGCCAACCTTATTTTCACCTTGGACATCCCAGGAACCTAAGAATTTTGCGTTAACGGAAGGACGTGACCACCCAGCCCAGGTAAGTTAGACTTTTTTTTAGGCCATTTTGATTTAGTTTGTTCCTAATTTAGTTAACTTAGCTAGAGTATGCAAGGTCATTGGGCCCCCATTTTTTTGTCCCCTTCTTTTGTTTTGCTCTCCCTTCCCTTCCCCTCTGTTAGATGACAGGAATTGGAGTTCTCCAGGAGTGCGATGGAGGGCTTATGTTTATTCATATTTATTGTTTACTTATATTTTTTTACCATTTATTTATCCTATTTGTTTATTTTCCTCCTTCGACACTATTTTCGACTGGTTAACTCCTCTTTCTGCCATGTTTTAGTACGTGGGGGGGACCCCATACTAACCATCATAATGTATATATGTTTTGTTCACTTTCGTTTTTAGGGGAATTGTTTGTAAATAAAGATGTACATAGCGTTCGTAAAGTTTTTAAATTGTTCCCCTCCCCCTCACTCTGTAAATATGGGATTAAGTTTAGATCTTCATGGAGTATTAATGATGTTTTGGTGATTGTTGTTTTTGGTGAATGCAGTTTGACAGTGATATGTTTAATTGAGGTATTTTGGTGTTTTTTAATTTGGAGATATGTATTGGTCAGTGAATGAGTCTAGTTAAGTTAGAGATTAGGATAGTGTAGACCAGCCTCCCCCCCATTTTTAGGCCTTGTGCCAAATTTGATTCATTCAATAAATATTTTTTCCTTTAATGGGCTGAAGGTGGATTATTGAAACAGCGGTGAGTATTTTTCTTTTCTTTTTATCGAATCACTGACCTGCACGCCAGACACAAACGAACCCTCTTTTGTCGAGAGCTGCCGTTCGTCCCACTTTCATGTCCACAACAACATACTTAGAAAAAACCAAAATCGCTTCCGAAGAAATAGATCCACGACCACACTAATATAAACCATCCGCAGAATCCTTGAAGGTGTACGGGCAAAGAACCTAAAAAGCGACATTAATATTTGTCGACTTTACCAAGGCTTTCGACTCCATTCACAGAGGAAAGATGGAACAAATCCTACTAGCGTACGGCATACCTAAAGAAACCGTAGCGGCAATAACGATTCTCTATAGAAACACTAAAGTAAAAGTACGATCACCGGATGGAGACACAGAATACTTTGACATTGTAGCAGGAGTACTACAAGGGGACACGCTGGCTCCGTACCTCTTTATCATTTGTCTAGACTTTGTACTTAGAACATCGATTGACAAAATCAAAGAGAATGGCTTCGAACTGATGAAGAAAAGAAGCAGAAGGTACCCCGCAACAACAATTACCGACGCCGACTACGCCGATGACATAGCGATACTGGCAAATACACCTGACCAAGCCGAAACTCTTCTGCATAGTTTGGAACGAGCAGCAGCAAGCATAGGCCTCTATGTTAATGCACACAAAACGGAATATATGTGCTATAACCAAACAGGGGACATCTCCACTCTAGAAGGAACCCCACTTAAACTAGTAGACAAATTCACGTACCTAGGAAGCAGCGTCGAATCAACCGAAAAGGACATCGAAACGAGGCTAACGAAAGCATGGACAGCTATCAATAGGCTATCGATTATATGGAAATCAGACCTAACCGATAAAATGAAACGCAGTTTCTTCCAGGCAGCGGTCACATCGATACTGCTATATGGATGCACTACATGGACGCTAACAAAACGGCTGGAGAAGAAACTAGATGGCAATTACACAAGAATGCTGCGTGCAATCCTGAACAAGTCCTGGCAGCAACACCCCACAAGACACCAACTGTACGGCCACCTGCCCCCTATCACGAAAACTATCCAAGTTAGACGAACCAGACATGCAGGACACTGCTGGAGAAGCAGAGATGAACTCATAAGAGATGTACTCTTATGGATCCCCACACATGGCCGCGCAAAAGCAGGACGACCAGCTCGAACGTACATTCAGCAGCTATGTGAGGATACAGGATGCTGTCCTGAAGACCTACTTAGGGCGATGAACGATAGGGAGGAGTGGCGAGAGAGGGTCAGGGATATCCGTGCTACCAGCGCGATATGATGATGATGATGATGATTCCAATTCAATAATAATAAAGATAATTTATTTGTTCACAGTTTTATGGTTTCAAGTATTTCTATTTACTATCAAAATTATCAGACATCTATTTGAACCATTGAAGAGGTCCTAAGTGTCACTGCGATTATCATTTTTACCTGACTATAGTGAACCTGGGTGTAATCGCATGTATTTGCCCAACCTCTCCACCACAGATATGATATTAAGGCCAATTTTCGAGTGAAGTACTGCTGGTTTGATTTTGGAGTTATCCTTCTCCTAGACTGGATGTCCTGTGAACTGGGGCTGTAAAATATGCCGAATGCGCCTCTGCAGAGAATTACAACATTCCACCTCCAACGAAGCCACCTGCCAGCTTTGGGTGGTGACCCTTATTGCTTCAGGATGGGATCCTGATAGCTGAGCTGTCAGTAACCTGGCAAACAAACTGGTCAAGCGACCTGCAACATTCGACTTTATCCCTTACTGAGTAGACAGGCGATTCAAGAAGCACGATCTGGTCAATCAGCTACTCATGTCAACTCCTATGACTGCCCCGACTGTATTCTTTAAGTTGCTCTATTGGCAAACTTGTAAAATAAAAATTATCTTAAAGACTTTGAGGACATGACATTACTGCATCTGATGGTGTGGGGTTTGAAGGTTTTTATGGAGGTCACAAGCTAAGGGCAAGGCTGTGTTGCCGTAAGATATCTGACTCCATATTTTGGTTATATTATTTTACCCCACGTGGACTGGCCGGCGCAAATCCTTGCCCAAAGAAGGTCCAAAAGAAATATACAAAAAGAAAAGATAGAAACATATAAGAGACGAAAACATTTCTTCCATACTTTCCTTTATTTACTTGGTGAATGGACTGACCAACGCTACGTCCCAAGACGTAGCGTGGTGCCCAAAACACCAGACAGCAAAATGATGTTGTTGGTTCGACGGACACTCCCTGACAAGACCTGGTTCACAGAAAACCTGAATATTTATCTCTCTTCACCGGCTCCAAATTCGCCACTCCAAAATCCTTCTAATTTTGGCGCGAACGCTTCCCATTGGCTACTTTACTTTTTATTATTTGTCTTTTTTTCTGATTTTAACCGGATGGATGCGTGGAGCCTTATGCGTGGCGACGCGTTTATACATTTTGTATCTGGCAGCCGACGAGTCAATATCTGGTTGGGAGTTTTACTGTTAATTCCTAAATCCCCACAATGGTGAGGCCCCAGTCTAGAGTTTGAGGAATGTGGCGTCACCCTTCCTTGGCATTACTCCTAGGTCCATTTTGATCCGGAGTGGTAGTATCTATAAGAGTCCCATCTATGGATAAAAGATAACAGTTTAATGATTTACTAAAGATTTTACTTTTATTTATTTGAAACAGTACAGCTGTGTTCAAATTGTATTAGACAAGAATACATGATAAATAGAATTATTTGAGCTTGTAATACATGAAACCATTTAACTGTGAGCAAACAAGTTATTAATATTAGATAGAATTTTTAGTGTTACATAGGAATACTTGAAACCATTTAATGTGTGCAAACAAATGAAGTCAAAGAACTTGTTTGAAAATAAAGTTACACACACACACACACACACACACACACACATATATATATATATATATATATATATATATTAGTGTTTTGAGTATTGATAGATGGTTGGCCTACTAGCAAAGACTTACATAAATCAGGTCTGTATAGATTCTGTATGCTGTGAAGAAGACCTGCCAAGAGCGAGGATTGATAGGGATGGATGGTGAGAGAGAATGTAGAAATTCCGTTTTTTCAGCATGACTTCATGATCACGATGATGTGTATGTGTGCATATGTGCGTATTTGTAGGGTAGCTGTGATTGAGGGGAGGGAACTTCAGAGAGAGAGAGAGAGAGAGAGAGAGGGGGGAAAGGGTTGAAGTATTTAACCATATAAGGTTAATGTTTATAAATATTTCTGATGCAATAGGAAACGATTTTTGTTTCTGCACTTTTGCACCGAAAATGTAATCATTTTTGATTATTAAGATAGCGAAAATGTATTTTTCTCCAGGAATTTCGAACTAGAAAGAATAAATCCTATTTAATTTCTATTGTTTCATTCCTACTCTCCCTCAAAATACGAAACAGCGGCTATGGAAGAGTTACTTCCCCTTATACCATAAATTTCTCGACAGAGTTGTCTGCCCTTTGTTCTTCTAAACACCCGCCATCGTGTTCATCTTATATGTGGTGTAATGGTTACCAAGCGAGATTAGAAGAGGTTTCTTTTTGAGAGTATCTCTCACTGGATGCCATATACATCCGGCCCGGGGTCATATCTAAGCTAAGGTAAGTTGTTATCTAAAAGCACTCTGTCGAACGTACGTTTCTCGTTAAATAACACTTTAACAGCTTTCTTGCCTTTTAGATAAGTTGGACCATAGCTTGGTTTCAGAAAGCCCTTTCCCGTGTTTAAAAAAAAGTTAAGGGCTGGTTTTATTGTCCGGTGCCTGAAGCCTCCCTCAAGGGGAACGCTAACGGAATCTAAGCAATTTTTAAATCCGCCCCTATGGGTGACATCCGCCCTGTGTAGCACCAATAATTAAACAATGACCTTGTATAAAGGGGACTCAATCGCAACCCCCTGCAACTTTATTACAGGATTATGATGGCCTACAGGGTCAGTGAGTCTTAATTCCTCGTTCCCGTTTAGAAAAGAAAATCTTCACTTGAAAAGTACAGGGTGCGGCAGAAGTACCTCCCACATTTAAAACTCTCATCTGTATGGGGCAATTGAACTTAGGCAAGTGGTAATGGTAGCTCCATCTAGCTTTTTTTTTTTTTCAGATACGACCAGTGACCATGGTGATTTGAACCAGCCTTGTCTTTATAGGTTAAGAACAAAACTATGGATCGTATCTGTTGGTTTTTATACCACTTTTTTGATGAATAGCATCCTTTAATTATTCCTGATGGCTCTTTTTAAAATGAACCTAAAGTTCTGAACTTTTCAACCCATAGCAGTATTGATTTTCTATCAATCTGATGTAACATAAAAAGTTCGCTGTGCAGCAATTACAGAAATTACAGATTCACCAATTTTCAGAAATGTTTCAACGGCAAACAAACATTTTGCACAAGTTCAACCCTTTACAGTTTTAAACATTCAGTTGGAAAGCTTTTAATGAATATATATTCTGTTGGATGAGTTATCTAATAGGGTTGGTGATTTTAGTTATTAAGAATGTTCAATATGTTGGTACCTGTTTTAAAACAAAATGCTGAAAACATTCAAACGGACCACTTTAAAATAAAAATTCTACAAATAATCAAAGCAATGAAACTCAAACTAAACTGTCCACTCAAACTACACAACCCCTGCTGACTATCAAAAGTATGCTCCAAAGTGTTACCATTGATAATATTCATTATATCAATTTCATCATATTTAATATTTGTACTTTGTTTTTTTGTTTTTTTTTTTTTGCCCGGCTGAAATTGGGTATACACCATCAAATACGGTAGTTAAATTTCATTGGCTCATTTAAGATAGAAACAGACTGAAATGAATTGATAGATTTGAACAGACTGAGATAGAGAGACGTAAAAATTTACCATGGTATCTCAAGGTAAGCAGACAACCCCTGACCACCTTACTTTCACATTAAAGGCCCTTTCCCAACCTAGTAACACTTTCTCTGTTATTTGAAAGGGGGTTGAGTGCTGGGTTTATTACTTGGTACCAGAGGCAATATCTATCTTAGCCTGTTAAAATCTATTTTTCTATCTCAGTCTGTTCATGTCTATGTATTAGTGTTTTTCCTGTGGTTTTTGATGTATTTTAAAGGAATTTAACCTTCAAAACCACCTGAAATTACTTGTCCTTTTATTTATGCTAAATCCTCCAAATCCAGCTGTCAGTATGTGGGTACCCAGTATGGAACTGGAAGGAACCACAAAAAATGAATAACTTGGGCCTGCAATGTTTTCAAGGTCAAATATATCACAGCTGATTTTAAGGCAATTTTTTACACTGGTTCCAAAAATCATACTAATTTTTTTTTAATTAGCTCAAATTTTTAAGATACAAGCTCTTACTTGAAATGTATAGAACAGTAGTATAACTCTTGTTAGATTAAACAAATAATGCTAAATTTAGGGCTAATGTATTTGTAGAAAGCTCACATTGTGCTATTGTGAACTGGAAAATACACAAAAGAAGCTTTGATGGATGAAAGGTCTTTTCAAGGACTTCCTTCTGTGCTTGGCAGCCACTGCATCCTGTTTCAAGCACCAGCAGTAGTCAGTGAGAAAGTTTACATCCCACCAGCTTTGGTAGCACTCTTTAATAATGCAGATGTCTTGGTGAAAGCACTCACCCTTATAGAAGTCAAATGACTCACCTTCTAACATGGCTGCCTTCTTGATAAAAGCTGCCAGCAATGCTAATGCAGCAGCTGGGTTGTTCTGTGCTGCCATGATGACCTGCCCAACACATTTGCATGAGTGATGTCTATTCACCCATATATTCATCCAGTAAATGGCAATAGGAATCATTTTCATTGTCAGACCACTCACAAGTGAACCAATATTCATCATGGCGCTGCGAACAGGATCTGATGATTGGCAAGAGCTACTTAGCAAAATTGGCTTCCAGCTGACTCTGCCAGGACTTATGCTAAAACTTTTGTGGAGGAAAGCATTACCAAGGATAGTCTCACCATGATAGACCGGGAAGTCCACAAAGAACTAGGTGTCACAACCATGGGACATGCCCTAGCCATCTTGAAGCTAGCAAAGGAGCAGCCTTTAACATCAGAAAGCTACATGAAGGCCCCTGCAGTTAAACTTCCCCAGCTCCATTCAGGGATGACATCACAACAATTCCGAAAGTTTAGAATTGACTGGGAGGTGTTTGTACGAATGACAAACATGCCCCCTGCACAGACCAACATCCAGTTATACAACTGCACCGATGAGGCTGTCCAAACGTTGTTTATAAATAAATACCCCAAATTTTTCTCTAAGGAACCAAAACGACTCATAGACATGCTGGAGGCATTAGTCACACAAAAATCAAACCCCATGGTTCATAGATTATCTTTTGCATCAATTTCTCAAGGACCAGGTGAATCGGTCCAGCAATTCGAGGTGCAGCTCAGGATTGTGATTTCACATGTCCCATTTGCAATCACGACCTATCTGATATCTATATCAAAGATCAGCTGATCAAAGGCACAGCAAATGACGCTCTCCAAGCAGATTTATTAACAAAGGCCTGTTCATTAAAGACCCTTGAGGAAAACATCAACCATGCAGAGGCATTTGAGGCAGCCCTGCGTGACCAAGCACAAATGTCTGGGACACTCGAAATGTTGGCGTTTGCGTGCATCGACCTATCGCAAAGAAAAAAAAATTCCCCCTCAACCAAGATGCCCCATAAATCAGATTGTAAAACCAAACAACTTGCGTTGTAGTGGATGCGGTAGCCACAAGCATGGCATCCCAAAAACCAGCACCTGCCAACAGGAATGTCCTGCATGGAATCAAACCTGTAAATCGTGTGGCATCAAAGGTCATTTTTCAATTGTTTGCCGATCCAAATCAAGAAATTGCTTTAGTGACGTGAGAGGTCTTCAGGACTATGAAGCTAACAAGGACAGTTTAATTGCACATGTAGAATTCGACCAGGAGACAGGCTCATATACTTCATCTAATAAAAATAGTGTTGTGGAGATAGAAGCAACACTAGTCCCATTTTCTCCAAGGCCTGACCCTAGAAATCCTCAAGTTATCCCAGGCAATCAAAGCACTCGGTTGAAGATCTTTCCAGACAGTGGGGCTACTATCTGCCTGGGAGGACCCAAGCACCTATATTGCATGGGTCTCAAGGAAAGTAACTTGATCCCATCCAAGAAAGTTATTCGTGCTGTAGGAGGCTCAACCTTTATTAGCCAAAGATGGTTGCCTGTTCAATTCAGTGTTGGAGAAATGTTGACAAAGCAAGTCTTATATATCTGCAATAACATAGATAAGCTATATTTTAGCAAGGCCGCATGCATTGATGTACGTATACTCTCCCCCCCCCCCGTTTCCCCCACACCTATGTCTTTGACAAACCAAAGACAGGTAAATTGTATGACCAATGATCAGACGGCACCTGTGTCCCTCCCCAATATGAAGCAAAAGCAATCCACAAATTTTCAGCTACCAATTCGCCCTAAAGAAACCCCCCTTTCCAGCAAACAAAGAAAATGTGGAGAATCTAAAAAAATGGTTACTGGAACAATTTGCTAAGTCAGCTTTCAAGACTGATGGGCAATTCCCAGCCATGTCTGGTAAACCTGCACATATTCACCTGAAGCTGGAAGCAGTCCCTAAAGCTAAACACAGACCTATACCAGTGAGGCAAGCTCTTGTGCAAGACATAGAAAGGGGCATATTAAAACAAGTGCCCATTGGTACTCCTATGGATTGGTGCAGCACAATGGTGATTACAACAAAAAAGGATGGTTGGTCAAGGCATACCATCGATTATCAATATCTGAATTCTCAATGCAAGCAAGAAACCCACCACACTGCCTCGCCTTTCCAGCTGGCAATGCGGGTGCCACCCAATACCAAAAAGACGGTGCTAGATGCTGTGGATGGTTATCACTCTGTTATATTAGATGAAGAGTCCCAACCGCTCACAACTTTTATCAGGGAGTGGGGGAGGTTTATGTACCTTATGGTACCTCAAGGCTACTTGGCATCTGGTGATGCATACACCTGTAGATATGATGAAATTATAAAGGACATTGCCAGGAAAATTAAATTGGTCGAGGATACCTTACTCTACGACACCGACATCAAAGAGGCATTCTATCATACCTTTGATTTTCTAACGAGATGTGCACAAAACGGGATTGTACTCAGTAAGGACAAATTCCAGTTTTGTAAGGACACCGTTCAGTTTGATGGATTGCAAATAACTTCATCGGGAGTATCTCCTTCTGAATCAATGCTTAACGCAATTTTAAATTTCCGAGTTCCTAAAACCATCACTGATGCAAGGTCTTGGTTTGGTCTAGTAAACCAACTTGCCTGGGCATATTCATTAAGTCCCATTATGCTACCGTTTTGGGACCTTGTCAAAAAGAGCTCAAGATTCAGCTGGAACCAGACCCTTGAGAAAGCATTTCAAGAATCAAAGCAGGTCATTGTTAAACTAGTAAGACAGGGTGTCTCAACATTTGACATTAACAGAGTTACCTGCTTAGCTCCTGACTGGAGTAAGGATGGCATGGGATTTTTGCTTCTTCAAAAGCACTGCACATGTGCAATCGACAGAGCCCCAGTCAGCTGTCCTGAAGGCTGGCGCCTCGTATTTGCTGGAAGCAGATTTTGCACCGATGCTGAACAAAGATATGCACCCATAGAAGGTAAAGCAGCAGCTATCAGCTGGGCACTTGAAAAGTGCTGCATGTTCATACTGGGTTGCCCCAATGTTATAGTGGTGACTGACCATGAGTCGCCAGGAGGACTTTTTGGTGCAAAATTCACAAGCTACGCCTATTCCGGCTCAAAAAAAAAAAAAAAAAAAAAACGCTTGAGATATCGTTTCACCATGCAACACTACCCTGGAAAATGGCATAGGGCCCCTGACGCTATTTCCCACAATCCAGTCACTACAGTGCAAAGCTTACTCGATACATTCCATATAGAACCCTCCCGTATAAATACTGATGAATCAGATGAGATTTGTGCCGCAGCGAGATTGACAGCCCTCACATCCATATCCCAATTAGATGGTCACCCTGCCATAACTTCTCTTGACCGCATTCGTTTTGCTGGTCAAAAAGAGGCACAATATACCTTGTTAGGCAAGACCATTGACAATGGTTTTCCAAACAGTCGTCAAGCAATGCCACCTACAGTACGAGAATACTGGGAAGTTCATAACTGCCTCAGCAATGATAATGGCTTAATACTACTGGACTGGAGGATAGTAATACCAACCTTCCAGTGCAAAAACATATGAAAGTCCCTACAATAGGCTCATCAAGGGGTATTTGGCATGAAAACATGTGCCAAAGAGTCAGTCTACTGGCCTGGAATGAATGCTTCAATTCGCAATTACAGAGATAATTGCATTACATGCTCAAGGAATGCCCCAAGTCAACCACATGAACCAATCCAAATGACACCCACACCAGAATGGCCTTTTTAACAAATTGTTATGGATTTGTTCTATGTTGGATCGTTCACGTATCTCACTTGTGCAGACAGGCTCACTGGATGGCTAATTGTGTACCATATCAAGCCAGGACAAGCAGTTGCCTCTAGGTTGATATCTATCTGCAGAAAAATATTCCAAGCATACGGCGCACCTGAGGAGCTTAGCACAGACGGTGGGTCACCCTTTTCAGCCTACTCATTCCAACAGTTCCTAAAATACTGGGCTGTTAAACAAAGAATCTCATCAGTAACCTATCCCCAATCCAATGGACGAGCAGAGTTAGGAGTCAAGACTGCAAAAAGACTCATAAGGGACTGCACGGGACACCAGGGTTCCTTCGACAATGACATGGCAGCACAAGCAATCCTGCAATATAGAAACATCCCTATCCAAGGCATTGGATTATCACCAGCACAACTCTTGCTTCATAGACGTCTTCGAGATTATATCCCATCACATCCACACTTATATAAACCACACCCTGAGTGGATAGCCGCAGCCCAAAGACGTGAAAAAAATGTCATCCAAATGCAACGCAGACCTCATCAAAAGGTACAATCGTACTGCACATGTCTTATCCCTGCTTTGTAAGGGTGACACAGCCTCCATTCAAAACCCAAATAGCCATCGATGGGACATAGCTGGACGAATAGTAGAGATGCTTCCCAACCGCCAATATAGAATTAAAGTTGCAGGATCAGGTAGAATAACCCTGCGGAATCGCAGGTTCCTAAGGAAACTTAAAACTCCCATAATTGAGACCCCCCATACCTAGTGCCTTGCCTTTGTCACCTGAGCCAACAATTACAGATATGAGCACACCACATCAACTTGCCAAAAAAAAAAAAAAAAAAAACAGGAAATGGTGGCATGACGTTGCAAAGAGATCTGGAATCCCAGGGCCCGACTCAATCACTGCCATCAAGAACCAGGATTCTATCTCGACTACTTCCATACAATCGGCCAGGAAATAAGGAACTGATTCCGCCCCAACGGCCACTATGCTTCCGCGATGGGGAGAGGAGGGAGATGTAGAAATTAAATGACTCACCTAACATGGCTGCCTTCTTGAATCTTCTTGGTAAAAGTAAGCCAGCTAAGCTTACCTCATTTTATAGGAGAGCACCTAATGCAGCAGGTAGGTTGTATCTGAGGTGCCAGGATGACCTGCCCAACACATTTGCGTGAGTGGTGTCTATTCACCCATATATTCATCCAGTAAATGACAATGGGAATCATTTTCTACTTGTCAGACCACTCTCAAGTCAACCAATATTCATCAACCCTGCTCTTCACTCAAATCTCCACAGTACTTTGGAAAATAGTCCAAGTGTGGCCACAGAAAGTGGAGTTTGACTAATATTCATGCTCTGAGTTGGCAGAATCTCTTCAGTAGTTCTTCAATTTCCTTCTTGTATCACTTACTCTGTTTTCCCAGCGAGTTTGTAACTACTGATTTCAGTGACTGTCAGGCAGACAGTTAAGTTTCGCTCGGCACTTTGTCAAACATGGGGTCCTTCATGATTTTTCTTATTTGAGTGCCGTTATATATGCTATCCTTGAGTTTCTCCATACTTATCCATAGGAACTTCTCTTGGAAGAAAGCAAACCTGCTGTCTTCCCTGTTGATTGCCTTCACAAAGTTCTTCATTAATCCTAACTTGATATGAAAGGGTGGAAGCAGTATTTTATTCGGTTCTATGACAGGGTGAGACTGAACATTATGTGAGCCAGGTTTTAACCCTTGTCTTAATGGCCACTCTTGTCTGACATAATATTCGTTGTTAGCTTGGTTGTCCCAGAGACACAGAAAAAAAGGATACTTTGTGTACCCACCTTGGAGCTCTCGGACCAGTCCGACCACCTTAAGATCTTCACTGATCAACCATTTGTGTTCCTGGTAGTTAAGAGCAGACAGCAAATATCCGTACTGTTGTGAGTTACTTTCATTTGTACTGAATGCCCAATAGGGATAGACAAAAACTATTCCCATTATGTAAGAGAAACTGCTTTGAAACTTCTGCTGGATGAGTCAATAAAAAGTCTCCATTTCATAGTATCATACTCTAAGCCCATTGATTTGATGAATCTAGTAATGTTGTCGCAATAAACCAATGATGGCTTATCCTGGAATGTGACAAAC
Organism: Sepioteuthis lessoniana; assembly: GCA_963585895.1. Classification (NCBI taxonomy): domain Eukaryota; kingdom Metazoa; phylum Mollusca; class Cephalopoda; order Myopsida; family Loliginidae; genus Sepioteuthis; species Sepioteuthis lessoniana. The sequence continues at coordinate 259,950 of CAUZXS010005073.1, read as the reverse complement.
TGTCTTAATTTTCTCTCACACAGTCTTGATTTCTCTTTGAGACATGAATTCAGCAGATGAGCAGATTCCTTTGAAAGGTTCAGGTTTCATGTCAAGTCATTGAGTAATAGCTGGTCATCTTCTGGCTTGTATGCATCAGCTACAACAGTCATGTCACTCTGTTTGGAATCAACTATATTCTGGTCTAGGCCATGAGGAATTGGTCTTATAACAAAAGGAGCATCATGGTATTGGACATGGTGCTTGTTCTTGCAATTTATTCCTTTTTTTGAAATCAGCATAAAATGGTGATCATATATCACTTTCAAAACTTTTGAGTTTTGGAAAAAAATCTTAACACAGGCTAATGTAATTTATGACTATTGCCAAGCTTAGTAAATGCCTAGTTTTGTTTTAAAGTATGTGATGATTGATTGATTTTTTTATGGCATATCAACCCATCTGGGGTTATATGACCAGAAGTTAGAAAACTGCATTCATTGTACATTCATATTTACATTTTTTTGTACTTGGTTTTATCAAAGTTAGGATAATTTTAAACAAATCTATTTGATCTATAGATGGGACCCCAACAGGTACTACTGCACTCCCCAGATCACCAGAACTGGAGCTTCATCAGCTGTTGTTTAGTGTCAGAATAGACCTTGACATTGGTCAACTGGTGTGAAGGGAGTTTAATATTTAAGCTTGAAACGGCTTTGAACTGACAAAGAAAAGAAGCTGAAAGTACCCCGCAAAAAGAATTACTGACGCCGACTACATAGCAATTCTGGCAAATACACCCAACCAAGCCGAAACACTACTGCATAGTTTGGAACGAGCCGCCACAGGCATTGGCCTCTATGTCAATGCACACAAAACTGAATATATGTGCTTTAATCAAACAGGCGATATTTCCACACTAGACAAAACCTCTCTGAAACTGGTAGATGAATTCACTTACCTTAGAAGCAGTGTCTCATCAACCGAAAAAGACATTGTAAGGCGGCTAATGAAGGCATGGACAGCTATCGATCTTATGGAAATCAGACCTAACCGATAACATGAAACGCAATTTCTTCCAGGCAGCGGTCGTGTCGATACTGCTGTATGGATGCACTATGTGGACACTAACTAAATGGCTGGAGAAGAAGCGAGATGGCAATTGCACAAGAATGTTGCAAGCAATATTGAACAAGTCCTGGCGGCAACACCCCACAAAGCACCAACTATACGGTCACCTACCCCCCATCATGAAAACTATCCAAGTTAGACGAACCAGATACACAGGATACTGCTGGAGAAGCAGGGACAAGCTCACAAGTGATGTACTCCTACAGACCCCCACATATGGCTGAGCAAAAGCAGGACGACCAGCACGAACATACATATAGCAGCTATGTGAGGATACAGGAGGTAGCGCTGAAGACCTGCCAGAGTCGATGAACGATAGGAAGAAGTGGCGTGAGAGGGTCAGGGATATCTGTGCTCGCGGAACAACATGATAATGATGATGTGTCCTCCATTCCCATATTATAACAGAAGTAAAATTCTAATACGATATTGTTCATGGTTTTAGAAGTCTACTGGAAGTGGAATCAACCTATTGGGAGGTAGTCAAATTATTTAACAAGCTAAATAAACCGCTGGATGTTCACCAATCAGACATAAGCAAAATACTGCTCTGCTTTTTCCACCTCAAACTTAGTTTCTTATATGCTCATTAAATCTCGCCACTTCACGTGGGCTTATCCCATTCTCCTCCATAAAATAAGTCACACATCTTGTGTCTTTTTCTTCTTCTGGTTTCCACGTGCCGGTAGCAAAGAGAGCACACCTTCTGTTTCTTTGAGGTAAGATTGTTCGTGGCATTACTACTACACTCCCCCCTGATCCTATGATCACACACGAAACATTCGGGAGGTGGTCTTTTGCGTCGTGTGCTTCTTCGTGGTAGTATAGTCACTTGGTCTTCATTAGAAGTGTTATTGGAAGAGGCATCACCTGCATTTGTGCTGGGTGCCTGTTCACATGGTCTCTCTCTAACGGTTACAAATCTTTCGCTTGCATCCTCTGAAACCATGTCAGAACAGACTGTCGACTGGCCTGGTCCCACTATGGGTCGCAGATCTTTCACATGCCGTGGCATTCCGTTGACCGTTATGTTCTGTACACCAGTGATTCTGGTCACACGTCCCACTTTATATTTTGTGGTACATCGTCCATGTGGAATCTTTACCCACACTCGGTCACCTGGTTTGAAAATGGCCTGCTGTTGATTATGTGTCGGCGCCGGTGTTCCATTGATTCCTTTCAGCTGTATGCGGTACCGATAGACCATATTGGCTGGTGCTGTAGCAGAGGATACGTCATCCTCTGGCGTGACGTACCAGTATACTGCTTCTGGTATAGTGAACTGTTTTCTGGCGGCAATCCGTTACCAGAGGGGACGTATGCACAGTGGAATTGAAGTCGGACTTTCCACTCATTTAGGAAGTTTTTAAGCACACTGCTCCGAAAGGCAGTTTGATTATCTGTCAGAATATTTGTCGGCAGGCCCCGCTCATAGAAGAGCACCTTCAGCTGGTTGATTACACTTGTCGCATTTTGTCGAGGAAAACGTCGTCAGATGGCAAACTGAGCGGGGCCGCAGTCGATCACCGTCAAAAAATGGGACCCGTTACAATGGGTAATATCCATTGCTACCCAGTGCCATGTTTGTTTAACATTCAAAGCCCCCTTCGACCAGTGCACAGGTGCTGGATCGATTGACTGACACACTTCACATTCTCTGACAATAGTTTTCACTGCGGCCTTAGAGTCCCCAGGGGCAATCTGTTTCACAAAATAAAGTATCCGCCGCACACGAGGATGATCGCTTTGTCGGTGAACAATCTTGATCTGGTCAAGCCCAACTGAGCTCACGGATGCAGTGCAGGCAGGTTGCACAGGCCCAGTGTTCCTTTTAATTGCATCAAGCCACCTCTGAGGCACTTTAGTCAATTGATCTGCCTTATTTTGGCTAGATTTGACCAAGGACACATTCATCGACAGCGTGTATTCTTTCACCAGTTTTATCATGGTGTCAAGCCGCCGTCGAATGAGCATCTCGCTTGCGGCTTTGGTTCGTACCTTGGCTTTCCCGGTAAGGATGTCCGAACTCAATTTATGGACACAGGTAGAATCAGTGAAGAAATGCAAGGTGGTTGTCTTCCAGAGGATTACCAAGTTTATTCCTTTAATAATGGCATCAAGTTCTGTAAGGTTAATATGCTGGGAGTCCTTTGCTGGTCGTAACCAACAAGCATCCTCTACTACAGCCCCATCATATACAAGTGACACGCCGGTAGCAAGAGAGCTTGCGTCAACCCATACGCTAAGGGCTTGGCCGTCGACGCACTATCTGCCCCGTGCCGGGTCTTCCTTGCGCAATCTAGTGAGAACCTCTTTAATTATAGTGTTGAGAGGGGCGTCGTCAATTTTGTCATCCCATCCAGCGGTGATGTCAGATGCTCTCTGCTTGATGAACGCCACCGCTACACGAAGCCAACCACCCATGGGACGGTGCCCAACCAATTTGCCGCATAGTGAAAATACGTTCCGTCGCGAGGCATGTCTGGGATTTTGTTCCCTCTTCTCCAATACAGAGAGTTATCCTCTCCCCAGACCTGTAACCCATCCTGTAGCCTCTCCAGCTCCTTGCTGAGGAGGCTGAAGCTGCAGAGATGCTCCTTCACATGTGCCGCAGGCACAATGCTCTTGTCCACATACACATCATCAATATAGGCAGATGTTGCTCGCTGTATGCGCTTGTCCTTCGTCAAGATAGCATCAACAATTGTCTGCATGATGGATAGTGCCACATTGAGACCAAACCCCCATGTAGGTCAGGCAATACCTTCGTCCCTTAAACAGTACAGTTTGATAGGACCATAGTGATTGGTGCATGCGTACTTGAAGGTATGCCTTGTGAAGGTCTCACACGGATACATTCGATCCTGCTCGCCGCCATTCTCTCAACTTTTTGGTGCATATGTCTGCACGAGCTGTAAATGGATCCATGTGATCATTTAACTCCCGATAGTCGAGAACCGGCCTTACCTTTTGTTTATTCTGCTGGATGACTGCCATTAATGGGATCAGGCCCTTCGGGGGCCCCAATTTATCTTCCGGGTAAGGAACTAACCACCCATTGTCAATCCAGTTTTGTAGCTCTTTATCGTATTCTGCATGAGCTCTTACAGGGATGGTGTACTCCGGTACTCAGTTGTATAACTTTTCTGGTGGCTGATCACCGGACCGCTTCCATGATACTGTCCAGGATTTGGTGCGTTGGTTGAACTCTGCTTGAAAGTCAAGCTGTTCTAGCTCTATTGTCGCACCCAAAGTGTAAGCTGCCTCAGCAAAATGTGACTTGCCTCCTTCGTCGATGTGCACGCCGCCCAATTTCTTGATGATGTCCATTCCCAGAAAGAGGTCGAATCCCAATGGCTTGCTGTTTACCACTAGCACGTTCATCTCTAAGGGATTTCTGTTGGTCACAGCTAAAGTTATGCTACCAACGCCATGGCTTAAAAGGGACTTCCTGCTTGCTGTCAGAATTGCGGTACTTTTCCATACTTCGGGTCAATATAACATTCCACTCACAACGGATGAGGAGCAGCCGGAATCCACCAACGCTATCCGATCCATTCTATTGACTTTCACCTTCATTAGAGGAAGCACTTCTAGTTTGTGTGGGGAGAGAGTAGTGCCGGCCTCTCGCCCCTTACCTCGTGTTCCTGGACACCTCGATGCGACATGTCCTTGTTGTTGGCACTGATAACAGCGTATCTCCGAGAGCGCTCTTTGTGATTTACCCCCGAGCTGCCGACAGTCTCTAGCAAAGTGATTGGGACCTCCACACTTGTAGCACTGCACTGTGACTGCATTCTGCTTGTCAGGGGTTGAAGGTGGGGCCACAGGCACACGAGGAAGAACTCGGTGTCGCCCGGCCGCTGCAGCAACAGGCTCATTGACCTCTGCCTCTTCCGTCATAAGAGCTCGAGCACTTGCAAGAATCTGTTCTAGGGTCATGTTCTCCATCCTTGAGGACCCACGCAATTGTCGTCTAACTGGACCGGGGAGTCCTGACACGAAAGCGCAACTGAGCCATCGGTCAGAGGTGTTTTCTTCGATCAGATGCGCTAGGTCCTGTAGGTCAACCAAATATTCGTCCACAATTTCCCCAGGGTGCAAACGACGCGAGACAAATGTGTCAAATGCAACGAAAGTGTCCAGCGCAAAAGCCACGAGGAGGGCTTGTTTTACCTGCTGTAAATCCTCCCTTTGGTCACGGGTTAACCGTCGGTATACTGACAGAGCCCCGCCTCTCAGCCTGTGGTGAGCTATGTCCATAGCTAGCCTTATCCAATTGCTCTTCACGCTCAGCTTCCCCTTCTTCCAGCGAACAGGTGCTGGGTCGATCGACTAGCAGGTCTCGCAAGCTCTTACGGTGGATCTCCTGTCCTTCTTGGACGCATGCAGATCAACTAATCTGACAAAATACAGGGTTTAGTTTACGCCAGGGTGTCCGCTTTGACAATAAACATTAGCCACTTGGTCCAGACCGAGTCGTCCTCCTACCACGGCGCAGTTCGCAAGCACTGGCTCTCCTCCTTTCTTTGGCAGGTCCGCGCAGTTCTGACAAGACTGCACAAGCGCCGCATCCACAGTCAGGTCATATTCTCTGATGGTCTCGACCAGGGTGGCGAGCCGCCTCTGTGTCAGCATCTCACTCGATGCCTTTGTGGTCAGCTGTGCTTTTCCACTCGAAGCATTGGTTATCAACCGATGCACGCACGCAGAGTTCGTAACAATGTGTAGGACCCTGGCCTGCCACTGAAGCGCCAGGTTAACTCCTTTCAGAGTGACATCAAGTTCGGCCAGGTTTATGTGTCTGGAATCATTCTTCGGCCGGAGCCAGCAGGCGTCTTCAGTGATGGATTCGTCAACCGCAAGGGCAACTCCGAGGGCGAGCGAACTGGCATCCACCCAGACCGTGGACTCGTTCCCATCAACGCACCAGTTTTCTCACACAGGGTTGTCATGAGTCACCCGGGCCACTGTTTCCGTCAGCATGCTCCGTAGGGCGACATCGTGCACCTCATCGTCCAACCCCGATGATACGGATGCTGCACATCATTTTATGGCCGCCACCCTGAGCCAACCACACATGGTGAAGTGGCCCACCAGCTTTCCGCAAACAGAAAAAACACTCCGACGCGTGACGTTGGACGGAACCCCCGGGGCGTCAGCACCTCTCCTCCAGCAGAGTCCCTCCTCGCTACCACTTACAAGCAGGCCAAGCACTTTTGCCCCATCCTGCAGACGCTCCGGCTCCTTGCACGTCAGCCCGAAACTCTCAAAGTTTTCTTTGACAGCCTCTGCTGACAGGATGCCCTCATTCATAAAGATGTCGTCAATTTAGTACGATGTTGCCTGTTGCACGGCCTCATCTAGTTGACGGATCGCACTCGTGATCGCCGTCATAATGTTCGGGGCCACGTTGAGGCCGAACCCCAGCCTGGTCAGACAATAGCAGGTTCCCTTGATTTCTACAGTCTGGAATGGCCATAGCGATTTTTCAATTTGCGTATTTGCAGGTAGGCGCTGCGCAGGTCCAAAATTGTCACATCCGATCCCTGCTGCCGCTACGCCCTCAGTTTGTGTGTGCAAACATCAGCTTCTTCTGTGTATGGGTCAACATGTTCATTAACTTCAAGGTAGTCCATGACGGGTTGGACCTTTTGCTTGTTTTCTTACAGGACGGCTATTAGGGGGATCAGCCCTTTGTCAATCCAAGCCTGCAGTTCTTCCACGTGCTGCTCTCTAAGCCACGTGGGAGGGGGATACTCCGATTGCCAGTTCCGCAAGGATATTTGTAGCTGATCGCCCGACCACTTCCACGACGCCGTCCATGCATTTGTGTCCCTGTCATATTTCGTGTGAAAGTCAGGCTCGTCAAGGGTGATTGCAGCGCAAACGTGTTTCTCACCTCGAGAAAACCTTATATTGCCGGTGCTGTTCACAGTGATTCCACCCAGCTGCATAATTGAGTCCGTCCCGAGGAGCAGGTCATAACCAAGCAGTTCCCCGTCCACAACTAGAGCTTGTACGGCTACTGGGAGCCCATTGCCGACGCTTATGTGAACGTGTGGTGTAATAAGCGCTTTAGACTGAAATCTAAAGGTCGCTGGTTCAATCCCGAGTCCAACACACAGGGGGATTATCCACCCTAAAACCACAAGCTATTTCGGCCTATACGCACATCGGTGTCTGAGCCTGATCCCCCACTCGTCTACGAAACGCCTAAACTCCATGCTGCAGAAGGCTGTGTCATTGTCCGTGAGGATCTCTTCAGGCGGCCCCCTTTCGTAAAATATAGACTCCAATTCACGGATGACACAGGAGGAGTCCTGTCTTACTAACGGGCGCCAAATCGCGAACCTCGTCGGTCCGCAATCTATTAGTGTGAGGAAGTGCTGGCTGCCATAATGGGTTACGTCCATGCCCAGTCGGCTCCAAGTCGTGTCTGTTCCCAGCCGACCCTTCCGCCATCTAGCCGGGGCGGGGTCGATTGACTGGCATGTTTGGCATTCCTTGACCACCGCTCTCACTGCACTTTTTGATACTGACGGATTGGTCAATCGCACAAAATAGTATGTCCGCCTCACTCCGGGGTGCCCACTGTCGTGGTGTATCTCTCTGATCTTGTCCGCCGCCTCAATAGAGGCAGCACATAGTAACGGTACTGGCCCAGCTTCTTTCTTCATGGCGTCATACCATCTCTGTGGCACTCGAGTCAGCCTATCAGCGAGGTTGCAGTTTGAGGTGACAAGTACCGCATCCACAGACAGATTGTATTCCGTCATGAGCTTTCTTATGGTCTCCAGCCTCCGTCTGATCAGCATCTCGCTGGCCGCCTTGGTGCGCACCCTGGCCTTGCCTGTCAGCGTGTCCGATATCCAGTGGTATACGCATAGCGAATCAGTGTGTATGCGTAATTTCCTGACTTTCCACTGGAGTGCCAGGTTGACGCCTTTCATCACCGCATCGAGCTCTGCCAGGTTGATGTGAGCAGCGTCATTCGTCGGTCGCAACCAGCAGGCGTCCTCAACCGCAGCTCCATCCTTCTCCAACAGCACACCAATCGCCAAAGAGCTCACATCCACCCACACATTCAGTTCGTCTCCCTGTATGCACCACTCTCCTTTTGCGGGGTCATCCTGCTTTACCCTTGCGATGGTCTCCTTCACCATGCGAACCAACAGATCGTCCGTTGTTTCGTCGTCCCAGCCTTTGGTGACCATCGCAAGGGTAAAGCAGGATGACCCCGCAAGTGGTGTAATAAGCGCTTTAGACTGAAATCTAAAGGTCGCTGGTTCAATCCCAAGTCCAACACACAGGGGGATTATCCACCCTAAAACCACAAGCTATTTCGGCGTAATGGGGGACAGGTTCGACCTTGAATTAATTCCTGAATTCAATGGTTCGACCCCAGTACTTGACAGGGTGGAAAAAGTGGAACTACATTGTCTCTTGTCTGGTGTAAAGAGCATCGAACATGTGATTCCTCTACGTCTGTCTGGTGAGAGGATCAAGGCAGCACTATACAGAGCGTTTGCTATCGACCCTGCCACTGCCTGGGAGCAATTTGAGGCAAGAGCATTACACCCAGGCGAGACTGTGGATGTATATTTGGCCGAGCTAACAAAGCTGACGGTGTTGTTCGGTGGGCTGCCCGAGCGGGCCTTGGCGTGCAAATTTCTGGCGGGGCTCCCGACCGGAGCAAAGCAGCTCCTGCGAGCGAGCTCAAACATAGACTCGTTGTCCCTTAAAGACCTGGTAGACCGGGCCAGGACCGTGATGAAGGACAACTCCGAGCTGAGGGATCCGGTAATCGCCGCTGCGCAATCCACACCAAGTGATGACAGACTGTCTCAGGGGTCTAGCCCGCGTAGTGGGGCCGTGTGTTATAGGTGCGGTGGCCAGGGCCACATTGCGAGGAACTGCTGGCGGCGACTGACAGCTGTTCGCTGCTTCCGGTGTAATGAGACCGGACATATGGCCCGGGATTGTGCGGGAAATGGGACCGGGGGCAAGGTGCCGGCGTCCCCAAAGGAAAAAAGAGAGGAGGCGCCCGACCGGAATTTTTATAGGCTAAGGAAATGGATTATGGGTAAGGTGGCGTAAATAAAAGCCGACTCGTTTTTCTTTTCGGCGTCTTTTTCTCGGCGAGAAGCAGAAGCAGGTGGAAGAGAAATGAAGGAAGAAGCACAGAGAGAGTGGAAAAGAGAGAGGAGAGAGAGAGGAGGAAAGTGGAGGAGGAACGCAAAGAGGGAAGTGGTGTAATAAGCGCTTTAGACTGAAATCTAAAGGTCGCTGGTTCAATCCCGAGTCCAACACACAGGGGGAATATCCACCCTAAAACCACAGAACGATGCTCACTCCACAAAATACTAGCGAGCCCCCGCCCACAGTTAGCACCAGAAACTTCTTCTCCCATGCATTACAACATGCTTTGCGTACGAGGATTTGGGTGCACCTGGTGTCTACAAGCGCTGAGCGCTTACACCCGTTAATGCGCATGCTCACTGCGGGTAGCGCCTTGTTCAGCGGCTATTTGGGGAGGAGACTGGCACTGCGTCTTCCTCCTCTTGCCCGTTTCCCGGACAATTCCGCACTACGTGGCCTAGCTTGTCGCAACAGTGGCAGCGTATTCGTGCCCGTGCTCTTTGGTCAGGTGTGTCCTTCGTACTTCTCCGGCTTCGGCAGTCCCTCGAGAAGTGGTTGGGTCTACCACATCTGTAGCAGCTTAGGCCTTTCGTTGGGGGTTCGGGTGCTTCCACAGCCGCCGAGACCGGTTCCGTGTCGTCTTTTAAGATGTTCTGGGCTCTGTCCAGCAATTCGTCCAGCCTGAGCTCATTGAGCCTCGAAGATGCTCGCAGTCACCGAGTAGCGTCTTCCGGGAGACCTGCCAGAAAGGCGCATCCCAATATGCGGTCGGTTGCGCCACCGAATGGCGCGGCCAGTTTCCTCAAATCGGCCAGGTAGACGTCCACCGTCTCACCCGGCTCAAGCCGTTGCTCGGTAAACCATCTCCAGGCGGCGAAGGGGTCTGCACCAAAAGCCGCATACAGTGCCTGCTTCCAGGCCTGCGTCATCCCCGAGTTGCTGGTACACGGCGTAAGCTCCCTTTGTGAGCCTCAGTGGGATAAGCAGCATAGGCTCCTTAATCTTGCACAGCCAACAAACGCGTTCGGCCTTCTCAAACCACTTGACCACAGACGGGCCAGTGGGAGAATGTCGAATTCTGGGATTAACTTTAGGTTGAATCTGTCCATGATGGCGAAATAGCTTGAGTAAAAAAAAAAAGCGAATCCAACAAGCAGCAATGATCTCCACCGATTCTCGTATTGCACTACTTTATTCCTATTTAAATGCAAAAATGGAAGGCACAAGGCCTTGAAGTTTTGTGGGGAGGGGAAGGGAGCAGTCTTGCCTTGACTATGTATTCTAAGGGAACCTAGCTAACTACATTTGCCGACCCATTCAACAGTACAATATATAACCATCCATCCATTACCATGCGCGCTGCAACCACCAAAATACCACATTTGCTCTATGAAAAAAGACCTACTAAAAACCCCGAAAGTAATGAGTGATTTTATTTACAATTTATGATTTATTTACAGTGGATATGATGGGAATGGGAGAAAAACCCCGAAATATACAAAAAACATAAAAGGCAAAAAACAAAGGAAAAAATTCCCCGTTTGTTTGCCCTCCCATAACCCCATCTGAAAAGATGGAGGCCAACTGTTTTCTGGTGTCCGAAAACACTGAAAACAAGCCGGACCTACCCTAGCTGGGGCAGGGACCCTAATCTAGTGTGCCAAAGAAATACAGGGTTGGGTGCGGTATGGGTCGGTAGAAGCAGGTAATATAATGTGAATTTTCAAGATCTTCGACAAAAGCGGGCTGGAAAATGGGTTGAGGTAAAAAAATAATGGGGATGGGGAATATCTTGAGAGCTAATGACTAGATGACGAGGACAATGCCTCACAACATACTGCTAACAAGGTTTCAAGGGGGGAAAAAATAATGCCTACTTACCAGGGATGGGGTCCCTAAGGGCCCGTACCGTAGACGCCATGAGCCGGCAGAGGCGGGAAGGATGACTCCAACATTGCCCCCTTTCTTATGACCAGGCTTGCTGCATTCACCCACCTTTTGCTGAATGTTATGCAATCCAATCGTTTCTTATCGCATCTGATTTTGACCCTTAGCAGATGCCTAAAATACAAAACCAGATTACGATGAGAAAAGTTTGCATCGTCATACAATCCTTTTTTCGCGTTGTCTAAATCACCATTCAGGCTACAGCAAAGATCGCGAGAAACACCACACGCTTCTCACCCTGAAACGGAGGAAAAAGGTTGTCTACGACATAACCAACATCGAGCAGCACGAGCTGTTTGGGTTTGATGTGAGCCGTCCACTCCCCGAGGCAAACTCGCTTGCAATAGTAGAAGGCGAGCTCAGCCGTTTCTTCCAAGCCACTGCCGCAGCGAGCGCAATCGGGCATGTCTGCCCGGCCCGCCTTGTAGTTCAAGCCGACAAGGGGTAATGCATTCCTAACAAGTCGCCAGGTGAACGAGAACTCAGAGTTGTTTAAGAAGCTCGATCCTGGCGCCCAATCCCAATGAGAGCGGATCTCCTCCGTCGTCCAGCCATGCCGCTCGCTAAGGGGATCAGAAGCGGAACCCGCCACTAACTCCCGATATAGTTTTTTCCGAGGCTGTGAAAGGTCACTGGACCCAAGAAGGTTACGAAGGGCCTTTCAGCACTCGCAGACAAACAGCGCTTCGCCCAAAGACCTACGTCGACATTCAGCCTTTGGGTCTGACTTAAGGCGAGGAAAAGTTCGACTCGCCTTTCGTCTCCTCACTGCGTCCCCCGTCAACGACCGGCCGAGGTATGCAAGTCTTTCAGCAAGCCATTGGCTCTCCAGATCAGGCATACCCAGACCCCCGTTGTGTGTACGTTGGATACAGACCTGCCTACGGACCATCGGCCTTGCACCTCCCCAGAGCAATCTGGAGAGGGATTGTTTAAGGGCCAGCCGACGTGCCTTAGACAGATGAAGTACAGCCAATCGGTAAAGGATCAAGGGGAAGACGTACACGGCGCACGCCTCCGCCCTGCCCTTTAAGGACAACCTCCTTGAAAGCCAGATTCCCACCTGAGCATTCACCTTAGCTTGTACTTCCGACCAATTTCGCTCCAGTTGAAGGTTGGGCCCGAACCATACCCCAAGGATGCGGATGGGTCCGTCACTCCAACGGAAGGGCCCTGGAAGGGTATTGCTACTCCTCCAAGCACCGAGCCGCAAACTTTCGCTTTTGTCAAAATTGACCTTGGCTCCTGCGATCCGCTTGTACTCGACAACCACCTCTTTCACAGCCTCTATATCCAGCCGGCGGGATACAAAGACTGTGATGTCATCAGCGAACGCAGAAACCCTTGCCGTGAAGGGCTGCAAAAGGGATACTGCGCAGGGCCAGACTTGTCCCCTCATTCCTAAGCCTGTGGAGGCGGGGCTCCAACACGAGGACATACAGAAGAGGAGATCGAGAGCAGCCCTGCCGGACCGATCGTGAACGCCCCCGAATGCCTTCCGTTCACCTGCACCACTGCCTGAGGGTTGTGGTACATCATGCTAATCCATCTGCAGGACTCTGGTTTGAATCCAGCAGTCTCCAAAACAGTCGCCAAAACCTGATTGTCAACCCTATCAAAGGCCTTGGACTGAATTTTCGTATTGCACTTCACTGCTTCCTCAAAGCAACCCGCTTTTATCATGTCGGAGACCATCTCATTTGCATACGAGCAGTGATAATTTGCACGACTTTGCGAGATCAGATGGTTATAAAAAGTCGCGGGCGCCATCTTGAATTTCTTTATTTCCTGGTCTGACTCTGAACAATGCACACATGAGGTTGCTTAAAAGGTAAGCCCCCCTCTCTGTTTTCACTATTTTCACCACAGATTTGAAGATGTACCCAGAAAGAAAAAAAGAGAAATGGCTTGCCTTGTCCTCTGGCATAAGACAATAGATTATGAAGATAAAGAATGACCAGTTGAGCATTCTGGAGGAAAGAAAAAAGATTAAAGAAAAGGAGAGAGAGAAATAAGATGAGCTTTCATTTTAATGTTATTTTTTTGCTTACCCCATTCTTACCACACACAAAACATTTCAAAAGAAACTTTTTTTTTTTGCACACATCATCACAAGAAAAATTCTAGATGAATTGTCCCCAAGTCTTTAAAATATAAACATTTTTATTTTTGTTGCTAAGACAATCCTACTTTGTATACAGGCCTTTGTTTTTTTTGGGGGTGGGGTTGATAATTAATTTGTATTCCAAATTGTGTGTTTCGTGTTGTCTTCATTTTTGGCTCATTCAAAAATCTCAGTGTCATGGTTTTCCCTGTTTGCTTGTGGTTGGATGACATCCTGAAATAAAATATTGTCTGATGTAATACCAGTAATACACTTGGTGTTGTCTGGGCGATAGGCGTAGGTAAAAGGGTTGAGACTAAAAGTTTGTCACCTGAAAATGCCCAAAGCAAGCTCCGCCAAATAGAGCCTCTTCTGAAAGAAAGAAAATGTGAAGCTAGTAATACTAGAAGAGAAGAAACCATTCTTTCTCAACTACGTATAGGCCACACTAAATTAACGCACAACTTTATTCTAAAAGAAGAACCTCCTCCTAAATGTCCATGCGGAAACCATTACACAATTAGGCATATTTTAATAGAATGTACAAATCTATCTCGCAGCCGAAAAATTTTTTATAAAGTTAATAGTATGAAGGAATTATTTAAGAAGATAAACCCTAAAAACGTAATCGAATTCCTGAAAAGAATTGGCCTTCTATCAAGGTTGTAGGCTCATAGACCTACAAAATAATTACATAAAAAATCAAATGCTGACTTCAGCAGACAATTCAAGACTGAACACTATAAACAAATACCAACGACATCAAAATAAAATGATATGCAAATAACTATATGCATAAAGATTATACCTAATAAAAATAATAACCAAAAACGTTTTCGGCATAAAATAACTTAATGAGTTGGGATGCCGTAAAAGCCAACCAACCAAAAGTTTATCTCCTTTGTCGACAGTAAACCAGTTGGAGAAGTTTTATGACACCCCATTGGTAGTCTGAGTTAGACTTTTCTGGATCATCTTTGAAAAAGTAATGTAACTAGGACCAAATGATTGGCCAAAATTTCAAGAATAGTTAAAAAACTACACTCAGCAAAATTCTGTCTAACAGAACCACGAATTAAACAAAAAGAACCCACAAAAAACATCCATATCCTCCAACTATCCACAGAACATCCCAAATCTCCCTCTAAAAGGAAAATTACACTGGTCACTGACAGCCCAGTTGACTGGGGCTGTAGAATATGGTGTATCTCTGCAGAGGGGTAAGTGTGGTCCTATGCTAGTTTGACATAGTCTAGTTCCATGACTACTATATCTAACTCCAACTAGTTGCTTCATCAAAAGTTTTGTGCCCACGCTATTTTTAAAGATTTATGAAACCGGCAATTGACACAGCTTCATTGGAGCCCTTTTTGTCATGTTTGGTAGGCTGCTAGTTGAAATAAGTTGCTGAGCATTGACGACTCAAAAAGTCAAGAAAAACTCTCTGTAAAAAAATAACAATTATTCATTGAAACACAAGTATGCAACAATAATATATAACATAGAATAACACCTTTTTTTTATGAGAAGAGACTGGTGCTACTTTGTGTATTAGTCAATGATAATGTTGCATTCAGGAACATTGAAGCTTTTTTTTGTTGGTTTTCCTAATTAGGTACTTGGAGAGAATTCTTTCATCTCAGTTTGGCTTGGATCTCTCTCTTGTCTTCCTCTTTCGTTTGAATACTTTATAGGGGGTTCCTCCCCATTCCAGAAACAATCACCTCTGATTTGTTCACTATTAAGAATCCTAATTCTTTTATAATATGATCTCTTAAAAAAAAAACACAACCTTGCATTTTTTTCCTGCTTCTCGATATTTCTGAAATAAACATTCCTTGATTCATAAGGCGTATGTACATGTTATTTTGTTTGGACAAATTGTTTAAGCATTTCAATCAAAATTGGAATGTTTAAACAGTCAGTGGCAAGCATGAACTGTATAATATTTTAGTTAAAAATGCCTGTTATTTTAAAGAAACACTTCCCATACCTTAACTCAGCTTTTGGTTGTTTGAATGTTTAAAATTTTGGACAAATAACATTTCCTTAATACTTTTAAGTACCAGTTGAAATATTTTGTCGTATTCCTCCCCTCACCAGCCGGACATTTACCGAATAAGTAAATGTTAGAATCAAAGAGAAAAAAATTAAACAAGAAAAATAAAATCATGAATAATGCACAAAATATGGTTGCACAATTTTAGAGTTCATTAACAGGAGCTATTTCCATTGCATGCAAACGTGATTCTTCCATGTTTGTTGTTGATTGTCATGCTTCTTCCTTTGATGCAATTGTCCATACCGTGTCTGTTAGCCTAACAGTTCTTGGTAGTATGACATCTTTGAGAACTTCCTCTTGACAGTGTTATTCCTATAGGAATTCATTATACACGAGTGATGGTTGCTAAATGTATATATTGGGCTGTTAGATGCACAAGTTCTGAGTGAATCATGTTAACCCCCTTCTGCTTCATTGAGGGTTAATAACATGAATTTTTCCTTAGTTAGGTTGTATGTTGCAACAACTGATCCCTGTTTTCCTAATGGATAAGGAATTGGCAAATTAATTACTTGGAATACCTAAAATATTTTGCCGTTATCCAAAAGAGGAAGAGGCACTACTATTAACAGTCTATTATTTTTAATGAGGGTCATGAAACCCCAGGGAATTTTAGTAGTGCTGGATCAGCCAGCGGTCTTAGATGACAAGGTACTTTGGTTTGAATCCTCAGTAAGTAGTCTCTAAAAAGAATTGGGTTTGCTATATTTGATGATAAATGACCTAAAGAGAGCATATCTAACCGGACTTACTTGCCCAGTCGGCTTGGGCTATAGAATACACTGACTTCACATCTGCAGAGGGGTAAAACCCCTCCCAACAAGTGTCCTGGATATTTCTATTCTAAATATATCAAGAGTAAAATTAGCAGGAATTGATGAAAAATTAATTAACTGATAAAAGAATTCCAAAAGATGTAGGGGGAGCTTGGAAATATCACCAGTGATATTTCCAAGCTCCCCCTACATCTTTTGGAATTCTTTTATCAGTTAATTAATATTTCATCAATTCCTGCTAATTTTACTCTTGATATATTTAGAATAGAAATACAGCTCTTCTCTACCTAAGTCAATGCCCACTTATTCTTTTCAAAACTCCTCAGCTTCATTCTTACTCCTAATTCTTCTTCAGTTATGGTACCAAAAAGTACATTTAAACCCTTCTCCATTATAGGGAGTACCAACCTCTTTTCTCTATTCTGCAACAATTTCAACTCTTTTAGATATTTCTCCATGATCTCTAAGCTACTTTTCATTATTTCCATGTCCTGCATAAGTGGACACCAAAGATTTGAACATTCTTCCTCTTCTGGAAGTATGCAACCTTTTTCTACCTTCTTTCCTACCACAGTGACATTGGTTACTTCTGTCTTTAATTTGTGTAGCCATAAGTTATATGGTTCCAAACTTTACATAAACACTACTAACCATTTTAAGTTCACTGGTTTTCTGACTCTGCCACAGAGGCTCTATCATAGCCAAGCATACCCAGCAAAAACTGGGACTTTAGGTCTGCCATTTTAAAAGAGAATAGGGATTTGAATTAACCTACAGAGCTAATAGGAGCGATATTAGTTCAATTTTATTTTAGCTGTTCCCTATATAGAGATCAACCAGTAATAAAATTTTCTATTTTTCTTTTTAATGTCCTTGTGATTCAAATAACTCAATTACATAAAAAAATTTCTTATTGAAAATTTAGTTGATAGTTATAGTAATAACATACTGAATTTTCAATGATGAGAGGTGTGGGAGGAGTAAGGAAGTCAATACACCAGAGTTGATTGGCCAAAAGGTTAGTGTTACTATGTTGGGGTTTTAAGGGAGTTCAGGATGAGATTCCTAGGGAAGAGGCCGGCACTCTTCAAATCGGGTCAGTGGCATTTCCACCAGGACAATGCACCAGTCCACAACTCCATCTTTGTCACAGACTATTTGACCAAGATGGGCATCAACACAGTTCCTCACCCTCCCTATAGTCCAGACCTTGCTCCTTGTGACTTTTGGTTATTCCCTAAGCTCAAGGAAAAACTTAAAGGCTTTCGTCGTTATGAGACAATTAAGGAGATGAAAGGGGCTGTGACAAAGGTCATTGACACGCTCACATAAGAGGACTTCTATGGAGCCTTCCAGAAGTTGTTGGGATGGTACAACAAGTGCATTGCAGCCAGAGGAGATTACTTCAAAAGGGACTAGAGTTTCATGTGTGTACTATCAATAAAAGTGCCCATACGAAAAAAGTCTGGAAACTTATTGTGTGCTCCTTGTATATCAGTTTCTTGAAGAAGTGGATTTTAATGCTTGCTGCTTCTTGGCTGACAAGCCATGCACAAGATCACATTTTGTGACTTCTTTGTATAATCCAGGCCAGAGGTATTTTCTGCCTCTGAGTTCATGTCTTATTGATACCCATAAGCCCTATTTCATTATGAGCTTATCTTAATATATCTGCTCAAGTAAGTTTCGGTATTTATAGCTCAGGTTGAATCTCATCTCCGTTACAAAGGTGATATAGCAACCCGTTCTGCACCATATATTACTCCAGTAAGGCTTTAGATGCTTTTCCTGACTCCATGGTCCTTTTTAATGTCTTAATCTCTTCATCTTCTTTGTATTTACTTAACCATGGTGCTTTCAGGTTTGGTTTCTTGATTACTATATTTGATTCTTCTAACCCTTGCCTATCTTTTATTTGATGGGAGTTGATTGTTTTAATCTGTGATAGGACTTATCATCAGACTCCATTTCTCACTGTTCTAACTTCCTTTCTAACTGACTGAGGACACAAAATAATTAAGCGCAAGTGTTTTCCTTGCCAGGAACTCATAAGAGATGTACTCTTATGGATCCCCACACATGGCCGCGCAAAAGCAGGACGACCAGCTCGAACGTACATTCAGCAGCTATGTGAGGATACAGGTTGTTGTCCTGAAGACCTACCTAGGGCGATGAACGATAGGGAGGAGTGGCGAGAGAGGGTCAGGGATATCTGTGCTGCCAGCACGATATGATGATGATGATGATTTTCAAAGTCCACTGCTGTATTTTCTTGTTTGTCCAATTTGCCTCTAACAAATATTGGAGTGGTTTGTGATCCCTTTTGATGATAAATTGGGCTGCGCTTAATTAAGAGTTTTTGTAGAGCATATACAATAGCAAATACTTCTTTTTTGATAACAGGCTACTTCTACTGTATGGGTGTCAGCTTGTTGGATAGAAAGTATATCCGTATTTATTCTGGTATTCCCAGTACAGCACCATCCCTATCTGGTCATTGTTGGGTTGGACATGCCCCAATGTACTGATCACTTGCATCAGTGTAAAAGATCATAGGCTTGTTCAGATCTGGATAAGTCAATAACTAAATTGTTGACAGTTGAACCTTTACTGTATCAAATGACTGCTGACAACGGTCTGTCCACTTAAACTAAGCATATTTCTGCGTGAGTGCTATGAACAGTGTAGCTATTCTTGAGAATGCAGGTATAAATCTTTGGTAACATCCAATAGCCTGATGAAACCTCAGACTTGTCTCACAATCTTTGGTTCTGGCATCAATTGAATTACCTCAACTTTGTCACTATTGATTCCATTCTTGTTTATAACAAATCCTTGGTACTTGGTCTCTTCCTTCATGAACTGACACTTTGGCAATTTTACTTTTAACCCATGTTTTCTTAACTGATTCAATACAGCCTGAAGTTGTTGGAGGTGCTTGTCTATACTACTAGAGAATACCAATATATCATCCAAATAAGCCATAGAAAATTGTTTCAAACCTCTCAGCACTATGGACATGACCTGTTGAAAAATACCTGGCCCATAGTCAACCTGAAAGGCATCTCATAGAATTGACAAAAGCCCTGAATAGCATGCAAACACAGCTTTTCTTCAATCTGCTGGGTTGAGTGCTACCTATCAGTATCTTGATCTTAAATCGAGTAGAAAAATAGTTAGCCTTAGCCAAAAGGGCCAGTATGTCGTCTATTAATGGTAGGGGAGTACACAAGGTGTTTAGTAATGTTATTAAGGGCCCTAAAGACTGTGCAGAAGCAATGTTCCCCATCTATTTTGTCCACAACCACCATAAGAAAACTCCATGGAGATTTAGAATAGTCACTCACTTTAGCCTCCATCTCCTTAACAAATGCTTCTACAAATTTTCTATTGTGAATTGGTGTTGGGTATGGCATCAGTTTTATTGGTGTGTGATTTCCCATATCTATTTTCATTTGAACAGACTGCATTCTCTCTAATTCTTTATCTGAGTTGGTGACAAACATCCTTATTGCTTTGTATTATATCTTCTTTCTTCTATGTCCTTGAGGTACATTAATGTCATTTGGATTGGGCTTACTTTTATGTATCTTGCTTTAGTACCTTTCTATATACTTAACCCTTTTTCTTATGTTCAGGAGGTGTTATATATTGACCCTTGACCGAGCCGTCAATCAAGAGATGCACCTGTGTAAATAAGCGGAAGAACTCCAGAAGCAGGTGGGCGTTAGAAAATAATATAACCAGGTGCCCAGACAGTTTGAGTCAGTTGGAGACAGGATGCCAGGGTGAGAACCAGCTTGCAGACTGAGGGCTTTGCGGCTCTCAGTGACCCACGGTTGAGCAACCCCAGCCAAGATGAAGAAGTTCTGCTCTGGTCAAGAAAAGAACTTGGGGTCAATATAGTAGTCTGTCCTTGTCTCCACTCATTTCTCACGCACAACAAACATCACCTTTTTGAAAATAAAGTATGAGAGATTTATATTTTTATAAAGAAATGTATTCGTTCATTATTGAAGTCTTCATTATCAGTTGATTATATTCCCGTGACTATTTGTATACACGTATGTGGTTTTAGGGTGGATAATCCCCCTGTGTGTTGGACTCGGGATTGAACCAGCGACCTTTAGATTTCAGTCTAAAGCGCTTATTACACCATTTCCCTCTTTGCGTTCCTCCTCCACTTTCCTCCTCTCTCTCTCCTCTCTCTTTTCCACTCTCTCTGTGCTTCTTCCTTCGTTTCTCTTCCACCTGCTTCTGCTTCTCGCCGAGAAAAAAAAAGACGCCGAAAAGAAAAACGAGTCGGCTTTTATTTATGCCACCTTACCCATAATCCATTTCCTTAGCCTATAAAAATTCCGGTCGGGCGCCTCCTCTCTTTTTTCCTTTAATGGGCTGAAGGTGGATTATTGAAACAGCGGTGAGTATTTTTCTTTTCTTTTCTTTTTATCGAATCACTGACCTGCACGCCAGACACAAACGAACCCTCTTTTGTCGAGAGCTGCCGTTAGTCTCACTTTCATGTCCACACTCCCCCCTGGTCTCAAGATCACACATGTGGCATGGCGGACGTGGTCGTTTGTTGCGGGCACTCCTACGAAGGGGGATTGTCTGGACTTCTTCATCTGAGCTCTCTGAAGTGCCATCGGAACTATCGGTATCAGCGTCGGTGTTCGCGGTCGGATCATCAGGCACGCGGGGTATAGGTCGGATCCACAGTTCGTCGTTGGATGATTCACCACTGCTACTACTTGCCAACGGATTCGTGTTTAAGGCGGGCCGGATGTCCCTCACATGGTGTGGAGTGCCATCGACCAGTACGGCCTGCTCACTGACGATGCCGGTGATTTGTCCCCTTCGAAAACGGGTGGTGCACCGGCTATTGGGAGGCTTCACCCAGAAGGTGTCCCCTAACTCATACGGCCCTCTTGTTCCCTGCCGATCAGGCAGACGCGCGTCAATGCCCTTGATGCGCACTCGGTACCGATGGATTGCATTGGCGGGTGCGCTCGCAGCAGTCACAGTATCCTTTGGCGTTGTATTATACCTATAGACCGCTTCCGCGATCGTACACGCCTTCCTAGCCGCGATCCTCTTCACGCTTCGGTGGCACCGCTCTGCAATGCCGTTGCCACTCGGCCTATACGCACATCGGTGTCTGAGCCTGATCCCCCACTCGTCTACGAAACGCCTAAACTCCATGCTGCAGAAGGCTGTGTCATTGTCCGTGAGGATCTCTTCAGGCGGCCCCCTTTCGTAAAATATGGACTCCAATTCACGGATGACACTGGAGGAGTCCTGTCTTACTAACGGGCGCCAAATCGCGAACCTCGTCGGTCCGCAATCTATTAGTGTGAGGAAGTGCTGGCTGCCATAATGGGTTACGTCCATGCCCAGTCGGCTCCAAGTCGTGTCTGTTCCCAGCTGACCCTTCCGCCATCTAGCCGGGGCGGGGTCGATTGACTGGCATGTTTGGCATTCCTTGACCACCGCTCTCACTGCACTTTTTGATACTGACGGATTGGTCAATTGCACAAAATAGTATGTCCGTCTCACTCCGGGGTGCCCACTGTCGTGGTGTATCTCTCTGATCTTGTCCGCCGCCTCAATAGAGGCAGCACATAGTAACGGTACTGGCCCAGCTTCTTTCTTCATGGCGTCATACCATCTCTGTGGCACTCGAGTCAGCCTATCAGCGAGGTTGCAGTTTGAGGTGACAAGTACCGCATCCACAGACAGATTGTATTCCGTCATGAGCTTTCTTATGGTCTCCAGCCTCCGTCTGATCAGCATCTCGCTGGCCGCCTTGGTGCGCACCCTGGCCTTGCCTGTCAGCGTGTCCGATATCCAGTGGTATACGCATAGCGAATCAGTGTGTATGCGTAATTTCCTGACTTTCCACTGGAGTGCCAGGTTGACGCCTTTCATCACCGTATCGAGCTCTGCCAGGTTGATGTGAGCAGCGTCATTCGTCGGTCGCAACCAGCAGGCGTCCTCAACCGCAGCTCCATCCTTCTCCAACAGCACACCAATCGCCAAAGAGCTTGCATCCACCCACACATTCAGTTCGTCTCCCTGTACGCACCACTCTCCTTTCGCGGGGTCATCCTGCTTTACCCTTGCGATGGTCTCCTTCACCATGCGAACCAACAGATCGTCCGTTGTTTCGTCGTCCCAGCCTTTGGTGACTGCGCTTGCTCTCCTTTTTATAGTGCCTGTTGCCGCACGAGTCCATCCACACACTGGTAGGTGCCCCACAAGTTTTCCACACAGAGAGAAGACAGCTCGTCTCGTGAAGATATCGGGTATTTCAGGAACTGCGGTTCCGCGCCCCCACTTCAAGGTCCCGCGCTCCTGTCGAACGTTCAGGCCCAAGACACGGGCGCCATCCTCCAAACGTTCTGGGTTCTTGCAGATCAGACCAAACTTGGCCAGCTGGGACCTTACGCGTGATGACGACACAACGTCTTCGTTCACGTATATGTCATCAAGGTACGCCGATGTCCCCTCTTTTATTGTTTCCTGCTGTGACAACACCGCGTTGACGATGGTCTTCATTATTTGGGGTGCCACGTTCAGCCCGAAGCCCTGTCTGGTAAGGCAGTACCTTCTGCCGGCAAATACCACCGTCTGAAACGGCCACATCGTCTCGCTAACCCGGACCTGCAGGTATGCTTTTCTTAGATCCAGCAGGCACACATTGGAACCCAGCTGACGCCATTCTCGTAGCTTGTTGGCACAGACGTCAGCATTTGCCGTAAATGCATCAACGTGCGCGTTTAGTTTGCGGTAGTCCATCACTGGCCTCACTTTTGCTTTGTTGTGCTGAGCGACCGCCATCAGCGGGATCAAACCTTTGGGTGGTCCAAGTTTCTTATAGGGGTAAGGAATTAACCAGCCATCCTTAATCCATTCGCGGAGCTCCTCTTCGTATGCAGGCCTTATTTGGTCGGGCACATGGTACTCGGCTACTCCGTTCCGCAGTTTGGCTGGTTCCCGATTTCCTGACCACCTCCATGAGGCAGTCCAAGCCTTCTGGTGCGGGTCAAACTCGACACTAAAGTCAGGCTGGTCGATCCTCAGTGCTGCGCACACCGGGGTCTTCTGAAACTGTACTGCCCCCGTCTGCGTTATGTGGACACCACCTAGGGCTCTGATGGCATCATAGCCTAGAAGCAGGTCAAAGCTCAGTGGTTTTTTGAGCGCTACCAGCGCCTCGACGTCGGCCGAGTTTCCAGTTCTTGTGCGGATATTTACCGCGCCCATCCCGCAACATGTCAGCGTTTCTCCACTGATCGTGGTCATCCTGACACCTTTCTCCTTCCAAGTACGGCAGAGGCCCGCGAACACTATGGTGCGGGAGCAACCAGAATCGAGGAGTGCCGAGCACAATGTCTCGTTGACATATACTTGAATAATCGGTAGCGCCTCATTTAATTTTTGCTTTGGGGACGCCGGCACCTTGCCCCCGGTCCCGTTTCCCGCACAATCCCGGGCCATATGTCCGGTCTCATTACACCGGAAGCAGCGAACAGCTGTCAGTCGCCGCCAGCAGTTCCTCGCAATGTGGCCCTGGCCACCGCACCTATAACACACGGCCCCACTACGCGGGCTAGACCCCTGAGAAGGTCTGTCATCACTAGGTGTGGATTGCGCAGCGGCGATTACCGGATCCCTCAGCTCGGAGTTGTCCTTCATCACGGTCCTGGCCCGGTCTACCAGGTCTTTAAGGGACAACGAGTCTATGTTTGAGCTCGCTCGCAGGAGCTGCTTTGCTCCAGTCGGGAGCCCCGCCAGAAATTTGCACGCCAAGGCCCGCTCGGGCAGCCCACCGAACAACACCGTCAGCTTCGTTAGCTCGGCCAAATATGCATCCACAGTCTCACCTGGATGTAATGCTCTTGCCTCAAATTGCTCCCAGGCATCAGATTGTGTTGATTTAGCGGGCAATACATCAAGCAGTGATTTCAATACGCTAGTTGGGTTACGGGAAACAGCATCAGAAGCTCTGTGCCACTTCCCAGGAAAGTGCTGGATCGTGAATCTGTATCTTGGTGTTTTTTCTTTTAGCCTGAACAATCTGGGATTTTGAATTTTGCTCAGGTCTCTGTCCCCAAATAGTCCTTTTAGGGGTTCGTGGTCTGTGACCACTATGAGGTTAGGGCAGCCCATGACGAATATACGGCATTTCTCTAAAGCCCATGCAATTGCCGCTGCTTCACCTTCGATTGGTGCATATCTTCTTTCAGCATCGATACAGAATCTGCTGCCAGCAAATATCAGGTGCCATCCATCAGGGCAACAGACGGGAGCTCTGTCAGTAGTGCAAGAACAATGCTTTTGTAACAGAAGGAAGCCCATTCCTTCTTTGCTCCAATCTGGAGCGAGGCAGGTGATGCGATCCTTTTCAAACGTGGCAATGCCATTCCGGACTAGGTCAACTATGACCCGTTTGGAATGTTGGAATGCAGCCTCGAGGCCCTGGTCCCAAACAAAGTGTGAATCCCGTTTAACAAGATCGCGGAAGGGGAGCATGACTGGGCCAAGTGAGTACGCCCAGGCAACCTGATTGACCAGTCCGAACCATGATCTTGCGTCAGTTAGTGTCTTTGGGATAGGGAAGTTTAGTATTGCTTCCAGCATGGGCTTAGAAGGGGTTACTCCAGAGGGTGTTATCTGGAGTCCGCCGAACTGTACTGTGTCCTGGCAGAATTGGAATTTGTCTCTGTTGAGCACGATTCCATTTTTGGCACAGTGGAGTAAGAAGTCAAAGCTGTGATAGAAGGATTCTTTGATGCTGGCATCGTAGAGTAGGGTGTCGTCCACTATTTTGACCTTGCGGGGGATATCTTTTATTATTTCATCATACCTCCGAGTGTAGGCATCTCCGGATGCAAGGTAGCCCTGTGGCATCCTGAGGTACATGAATCTACCCCATTCGGTGATAAATGTTGTCAGTGGCTGTGATTCTTTGTCTAGGGGGACAGAATGATATCCATCAACTGCGTCTAGAACTGTTTTTTTTTTTTGTTTGGGTGGCACTTGTAGTGCCTGTTGGAACGGTGACCCTGTGTGGTGTGTTTCTCGTTTGCATTGAGAATTGAGGTGTTGATAGTCAATGGTCCTTCGAGGTTTGCCGTTTTTTTTGGTGGTTATCACCATCGTGCTGCACCAATCGGTAGGCATGCCAACAGGCACAGGGCTTATGATTCCCCTTCGTACGTCTTCCCAAAGAGCTTGCTTTACAGGTTCCTTGAAGTGGAAGGGTACGGGGATTGGGTTATGTCTGGCTTTAGGGGTTGCTCCTTCTTTCAGGTGTATGTGGGCGGGTGGGCCAGACATTGGTGGAAATGCTCCATTGTTCTTGAATGCCGTGTTGGCAAATTGTTCTAGCAGCCAGTTTTTGAGCCTATCGACATTGTTTTCTGTTGGAGGGAATGGGATTTTGTGGGGGCGTTCTGGTAGCTGGTTCCTGCTTGTATCAGGTTCAGTGGTGTCATCTATACCTGCAATATTTGTATGGGTTGGTGGTATCACGATGGGGTTTGGAAAATTCACAGGTAATATTCCTACGTCAATACAAGCTGCTTTGCTGAAGTACAGACGCTGAATTTTATTGCATATATACAAGGCCTGTTTGGTTTTCCGTCCTTGGATTGTGAATTCGACAGGCAGCCAACCTTGGCATGTCAATGTGAAGCCTCCTGCAGCTCGGACAATCTTTCGTGATGGAATGAGGTTGTTTAAGGAGAGTCCCATTTTTTTCAGGTGTTTGGGTCCACCGAGGCATATGGTGGCACCACTGTCAGGGAAGATCATAGCTTTGATGCTTTGATTCATTGGGGTACCCTTATTTTGTCTGGGGTCTGGTGTTGGTGAGAAGGGGGCTACGAGTGCCTCTATCTCTATAACTTGGCCTGTCCCTTCGTGTGTGTATGTACCCGTTGCTTGGTTAAATGTGATGTGTGCAATGAGTGTGTCCATGCTACCTTCGTTGGTTTCAGAGTTTTTTGTAGTTGCTTGCCAAAGTTTTTTAGCTCGACACACATCTGAGAAGTGGTTGGCCTTTCTACAATAGTTGCATGTTTGACCCCATGCTGGGCATTTTAATTGCCTGGAATTCATTCCCAGGACGCCATGTTGATGGCTACCACAGCCTATGCAGGCCAGTTTATTTGGCTCGGCTTGGTTATTGGGATGGTTGGGTTGTGACCCAGTGCATGAATTCCTCTTGATTTTTTGTTGGGCATTGCTCTTTTGTCGGCGGTACGTTGACATTCGAGCTATATCAGGGGTGTTTGACATGGTCATTTGGTCCCTTACTGCTGATTCAAAAGCCTCGGCATGACTGATATTCTGCTCTAGGGTTTTAAGTAGTCCAGCTTTGGCCAGTAGGTCAGTTTGAAGTGCATCACTTGCTACCCCTTTGATAAACTGATCCTTGATATATATGTCAGAGAGGTCATGTTCACATGCGGGGCACATGTAATTGCAGTCTAAGGCCTTTGCTCTGAGGCGGACGAGGTAGCTCTGTATGGGTTCATCTTCACCCTGTGACATGGAAGCAAAAGTGAGGCGGTGAACGATTGGGTTTGACCTTCGTGTCACCAGTGTTTTTAGCATCCCGAGCAGTTTGCTGGGGTCTGTACTGAAAAAATCAGGGTGAGTGCTGATGATGGCATTTTGCGCTTCCTCGTTGGCGCAATTATAGAGGTGGATGTTAGTCTGTGATTCTGGTGTGTTTGTTATCTTAACAAAGACCTCCCAATCAATTTGGAACTTTCTGAACTGTTGGGGAGTCATCTCCAGGTTGAGTTGGGGAAGCTTAGCTGTTGGTGCCTTCATATATGTTGCTTGAGGGGTAGCCTCTTTGGCTTGTTTAAGAATGCAGAGGGTTTCTCCCATTGATGTGACCCCCAGCTCCCTCAGCATAGCTCTATCCAACATCTGTAATGTCGCAATTGTTAGTTTTCCGTTAGCAAACACTACCGCATGGGTTTTAGCCGAGGATGAGGAGATCCCTGCTTCAATGAAGTATTGCTCCCAGTCTTCAGGTTCCATTACTTTTGTTCGCAGCTCCATGTAGAATATTGGTTAACTCAATAGAGTATATCAAAAGAATTTTGTTTCCATTTACATTCAAATGGTAGGCACAAGGCCTCAAGTTTTTGGGGGAGGGGAAGGGAGCGGTCATGCTTTTCTATATGTTCTACGGGACCTAGCTCGCCACATTCACCGACCCATTCAACAATACAATATATATAACCATTCATCCGTCACCATATGCGCAGCAATCACCAAAATACCACATGTACTCTATGAGAAAAGCCTACTTAAAACCCGAAAGTGATGAATGATTTTTATTCATGATTTATATACAATGATTGTGATGGGAATGGGAGAAAAACCCCGAAATAAACAAAAAACAAGGAAAAAAATCCCCGTTTGGTTGCCCTCCCATCTCCCTGTCTCTAAAATCGGAGGCCGACTGTTTTCCGGGGCGAAAAGAACCGAAAACAAGCTGGACCTACCCTAGGTGGGACAGGGATCCTAATCTACAGGGGTAACAGAAATAAAGGGTCGGGCGCGGTAACGCATTCCGTGCAAGTCACCAGGTGAGCGAGAACTCTGAGTTGTTCAAGAAGCTCGATTCTGGCGCCCAATTCCAGTGAGAGCGGATCTCCTCCGCCGTCCAGCCGCATCGCTTGCTAAGAGGATCAGAATTGGAACCCACCTCTAGCTCCCGATATAGTTCTTTTCGAGGCCGTGAAAGGTCACTGGACCCAAGAAGGTTACGAAGGGCCGTTCGGCCCTCGCGGACAAACAGTGTTTCGCCCAAAGGCTTAAGTCGACCTTCAGCCTTTGGGTCTGACTTGAGGCGAGGAAAAGTCCGACTCGCCTTCAGCCTCCACACTGCAGTCCCCGTCAAGACTCTGCCCAGGTATGCAAGTCTTTCAGCAAGCCAGTGGCTCTCCAGATCAGGCATACCCAGACCCCCGTTGCGTGTGCGTTGGATACAGACCTGCCTACGGACCATCGGCCTTGCAGCTCCCCAGAGCAATCTGGAAAGGGATCGTTGCAGTGCCAACCGACGTGCCTCAGGCAGAGGAAGTACAGCCAATCGGTTGAGGATCAGGGGGAAGACGTACACGGCGCACGCCTCGGCCCTGCCCTTTAAGGACAACCTCCTTGAAAGCCAGATTCCCACCTGAGCATTCACCTTAGCTTGTACTTCCAACCAATTTCGCTCCAGTTGGAGGTTGGGCCCGAACCACACCCCGAGGATGCGGACGGGTCCGTCACTCCAGCAGAAGGGCCCCGGAAGAGTATCGCTACCCCTCCAAGCACCGAGCCGCAAACCTTCGCTTTTGTCAAAGTTGACCTTGGCCCCTGCAATCCGCTCGTACTCGCTCACCGCCTTCTTCACAGCCTTTATATCCAGACGGCGGGATACATATATCATCGGCGAACGCGGAAACCCTTGCTGAAAGAGGGCCAGCAAAAGGGACACCGCGCAGGGCCGGAGTCGTCGTCCCATCCCTAAGCCTACGGAGCAAGCGCTCCAAAGCTAGGACATAGAGAAGAGGAGACAAGGGGCAGCCCTGCCGGACCGAACGCTCGATCGCGAACACCCCCGAACGCCTTCCGTTCACCTGCACCACTGCCTGAGGGTTGTGGTACATCATGCTAATCCATCTGTGGAACTCCGGTTGGAATCCGGCAGTCTCCAAAACAGTCTCCAAAAACTGATGGTCAACCCTATCGAAGGCCTTGGACTGATCTAAACTGATCAGCGCGGCCTCGGTGCCGTCTTCTGTCCCCTCTAGGACCTCGAGAATCAAGTGCAGATTGTCCTGGATCGATCTTCCCTTCACAGCAAAGGTCTGCTCGGGGCCGATCAGATCACTGATGACAAGCTGTAAACGATTCGCTAAGACCCGGGCCAAAATCTTTAACTCTGTGTTAAGCAGAGTTATGGGCCTGTAATCATCTAAGCCCTCCCAAACATGCCTGCCACGTTTCTTCAGCAATGTTATCCCGCCCTTGGTAACGCTACCAGGGATGGCTCCCTGGGCAAACCAATGGTTGAACATATCCGTCAGAATAGGCACAAACATGTGCGGCATCCTCAAGTACACTTCGTAGGGCAAACCATCTAGTCCCGGCGACTTGTTCAGGCCGACCTGCTTCAACGCGTCACGGACTTCGCATTCAGTAACCACACCCTCGCAGCTAGCCGAAGTCGGCCTGATAGCTACGAAACTCCCGGATTGGGAGATCAGTGCAGCGGGCAAAGCGATCCCGAAAGTGCGCCTGAAAGGCATCACGCATCTCACGACTCGAACACAGCAGTCGCCCGTCCGGGGCCTTGACAGAAACGATATACCGATCGGGGAACCTTCGCACTTTTTCTTCACAGCTTCGTTGAGAACTCTCTTTAACCTAGATCTAACTACGAAACCCTTGTAGCGCTCGCTACTCTCGCGCTCAAGGTCCCCCCTAGCTAGCTCTACGTTTAGGGAGTCCCCCCCAACCACCGCCCGGGAAAGTCTATCGTCTATAGATTTCGCTTCCTTGGCCCTATCTAAGTTGAGCTGTTGACCGTACTTGGTAGCGAAATCTCTAATCCTATGCTTAAGAGATCCCCACCACCTATTCCCGGTAACCGCCCCCACTAACGCCCGCTTGATTAGGGATTCCAGCCGGTCCCGGAAGTCCCGTATCTCCAGTAAGGAGGTATTGAACTTCCAGTAGCCGGCTAGACTAGGCCTATTAGCTAACCGTAGACTGACGCTAACAAGTTTATGGTCAGTCCACGCTATCAAGTGGAACGTGGGACAACTAACAAAATCAATGTCAGCTCTTCTAACTAACACTCTGTCCAAGTAGGTACTCACTCTGGCAGAGGGCGAGCTTTCTAACCACGTCCACATCTCCCGCCCTGGGTGATCAAGACGAAACCTGTCGACCAGGTCATGACGAGTCATGAGGCCGGCAAGGCTGCTGTCATACCTTCCCAATCTGCTAGCTCCCTGCCCGACCTTATCTATCTTGGGATCAAGGATCGCATTCCAATCGCCCATTAAGACTAGCCGCTTCGTATCGTCCAGGAACGGCGCCAACCAACGAAAAAAGGAAACCCTCTCCGCAGCGAAATTGGGCACATAAACCGCAACCAGACGAAACTTGAAACTTTTCACGGCAACATCGGCCACAACCAGTCGGCCCCCGTCACCTGCAAAAACAGCGTCAACATCGGCATCAAGGCTGCGTCCAACCAACAAGGAAACCCCTGCGCTGGCACGGCTGCCATATGCTGAGAAAACGTTAAAACCGTTCTCCAGCACACGACAGTCCGCACCGCAAATGAAGTGGGTTTCTTGCACTGCAGCAACATCTACACCGAGGGTTTTCAGTTCACCAAGCAAGCGCGCACACTTGCTTGAATCCCTCAATCCCCTCACATTCAAAGTAGCAAGGTTAAGAGCCATCAATCCCACTTACTTTACTCACTGTCGACTACGGGCCGGAAATCCTTGGGAGTAAGGATGCCGACGGCCTGACGCAGGGAACCGGTACCGAGCTCAGTGCTGACTCGGTCGTCTCTGGTAATTCCCCCGACATCCATGGGGTACCTCAGCTTTAGGGACCTGTAGAACGACGGGTGAACTAAAATCGGAACCCTGCCCGCACAGTAAGGTAACATTTTTTTTAACATTGTATTTGTTGTGTCGGCCAGCATTACGTCCGCATGACTGGCCTCCTCAATAAATTGCCACAGCTCCTTAGTTCGGCTGCCAGCCGTACGGACGAATGTGGTCAACATTGGGGCATTTTTAAAACTATACGGGTTTGTAATGTCCGCATTGTCAATTTTTTTTTTCATAGACAACAGAGGCTTCAGGGCTTTTTTGAGGATATGGTCAAGGTGCTGGGGCTCCAATATGTCCTCGCAAAAGTAAAATGCATTGGTCGCCCGTCGCACCTCAGTTGAAGCCGACTGTGAGCGCTGCTTTATTGCTGGTGGTGGAGGAGCTGTTCTGGTCACCGAATGGGACCGTGTGATCAGTTTAGGTGTAGTGATGGATGAAAGTAGAGGTGATTTCAGGGAGAGTGGGAAGTCATCAGTGGGGGTATTTTTTGTTTGTTGTGGGAGAGGGATTAGTTGAGCTGGTCTTTCGGGTGATTTTGTGAGGTTTTCCTCCCCCTTAGGTTGAGACTGGGATGGTGTTTGTGGAGGTATTTTGGTGTCTTGGGGTGGTTTTTTGATATGTTTTTTCTCACCCCCATCTTTCTGTGAGTCCCCACTATCCCTTCTCCTTTTTAAATTGACTGAGACTTCCATGCACTCAGTTTCTTTGTTGTTTTTTCTTTTTCTTTCCCTTGGCTTTTCTTTGTTGTTGCTGATGATGATGATTCTGGTAGCTGTTGTTTTGCTGTTGCTGGTTGTTTTCCTGTTGCTGATGATGCTGCTTGATGTTCTTTTGCTGTGCTAGTAGTAGCAGCCATATTAGTGACGGCAATAGTGGAAGTTATTGTGTTTGTTGTCTTAGGGTTTTTCTTCTTTTTCCCCCTTTGTACCTGGGTCCACCCTTCTTCTTTATCAGGGTGACCCCCAGTTTCTGAATGGGGGCCTTCGCTTTCAGTTGTTGTTGTCTTTTCCTTAGTCACTGTTGCTGCTGCTGCTATGGTCGCTGTAGTTGCAGTTACTGCTTGTGTTTTGCTTGTCTTTTGAGGGCAGGATTTAGAAAAATGCCCCAGCTGTTTACAGTTCCAGCATTGGGGCTTCCTGCCCTCCACAACCACCGTCATTACCTGGGTCTCGTACTCTAGTGAGTGGGGAATGGCTACAAACCCCCCTCTGTCCAAACACATGGTGAAGATATAATCACCGTGCGCAGTCCTGCTGCTAGACTTGGCCTTAGTTATGTCTTCTATGTCGCCATACTTGCATAGAAAAGCAGCCAGCACTTCCTCATTTAGTTCAATGGGGACATTGCACACAGTGATACAAATTCTTCTTCTTCCCATGTATTCAGGTTGGAGCCGGAAGTATTTGGAATTTATGCTTTCTCCGGCCAACTTGGCCGCCAACTCTTGAGATGGCAGCAGTACATCCCAGGTGGCAAAACTGCGTCTGCAGTAGTACTTTGCCGGGATGCCCGCCGCCTTCAGCAGTTCTTCGAAGGTTTTCTTCCTAATGCCGGCCAACCTTCGGGTTTTCAAGTCAGTTATAACGAACGAAATCGTTTTTGGCTTGACTTGATCTACGAGCTCGGGAATAGGAAAAATCCTATGCCCTTCAAAATACTTTTCGTATTTCTCCCTTATTTTCTTAAAGTCTATATTGTGTGCATTGTGGGAGATTTTTTCCGTCCAGGAGGCCGGCAATGATGGCACTTTCTGTGCGGGCGGAATTGTACTACTGGCCGGAGAGAGAGTAGGCCATTTGTTTTCAGGTTTTGAGGAGGGGCTTGAGCCATCAAAAATATCTGCAAGCGACGGTGATGGTGAAGGTGTTGCCACTGGTATGGGTGATTCAGCTGGCTCTGCCATAGTTGCGTATCAGGCAACTAGGCGAGACAAAAAGTTCTTTCGTTTCCGGTGTGAAGGAGTGATAAAAATGAAAATTTTTTTTTTTTTTTCCAAAAGAGGAGTTTCAAAAAAGTAACAAGCTTTGACCCCCCTCAGCAAACAAATAACAATTGTTTGGGGGAGGGGTAGTCAACAAAAAATTTCAACAAAAGGTTTCAACAAATAACAATTTTTTAACAATCAACACTTACTTGACCACAGAAACACACTCAATAGAGTATTTCAAAAGAATGCCCTCAGTAATTCTGTTGAGGATAAATAGATGAATGGATACCACTCATGCAAATGAGTTGGATAGGTCCATTCTCATGAAGTGAGCCAATCCACATGCTGTACACATGCTGCTCATGCACTCTTTAATAAAAGAGGTGAGCTTTAGCTGGCTAGCTTTTCAAGGCGCCAGCCATTTGACTTCATTGGTCCCATTTTGACCAGTTTTTAAAAAAAAAAATTTTCATTTTTCAGTCAAAGGATTACCATTCTTCTCATCGTGACGACTTCTCCCGGCCGGGCTGAAATTTTCTGACCTGGTTGGTTTTTACAAAAGTTAAGTTTTTTTTTACCTTTTCATATTTTTGTTTTTTTTGTTTTCACATTCACCCCCCCCCTTGTCTAAGCAGCCTATCAGTTATGGCCGGCCGGGCAGATGGCTCGGCCAAAAAGGCCCTTTTTTCCCCTACCAAGGGTGACCCTCCCCCCCAGGTGAAAAAGAAAAAAGAATCACCTACCCCCAAAAATGCCCCTTCCCCGGACCAGAAAGAAAAAACGCCCCCAAAAAATCAACTTCCCCCGACAAAAATGCCACACCAGAAAAAATCTCCCAAGAAAAAGAAAATAGTTGGACAGCCCCCCCGAAAATACAGGTCGATGTCGACGACTTGCTCCAGCGAGCAAAGGCCATCTCCAGTGAAGTACAGGAGCATGGCCTTATGTTCAATTTGGAGGAGGTAAGACAAGACCAGAAAAAAAGAACGGTGTCTGTCTTTGTTGTGGATAAACGATCCAGAAAAATCGTTAAACCCGCCAAAGACATGGTTCTCCGTCAGATTTCCAGCCTGGGCGTAAAAGCACAAGCCATAATTGCTGGTGCTTCTTACGCTTTCTGGGATATATTGTTACCGACTACAGAAGAAGCCGTCGCCCTAACCAAAAAATCTTTGGAAAATAAAGAATATTTCTTTAGAACAGAATATATGGGGCGACGGCGGACCACGGTTTCAATATACGAGGTCCCGAGCTACCTTCGAGACGCAAACTTAGCTGCCTATATGCTTCAGTTTGGTGACATCGTCTCAGCAGCTCACGATGGAATGCGTGGGGAATGGAGGTTTGACATAATGTTAGATATGAAAACCTTCTACTCCGTTCCCAACTGGTTGGAGGTGGAAGGGCGCAGGCTTCCCGTAATAGTATCGGGAAGGAAACCCGCCTGCTGGCACTGTGGCGAGATTGGTCACCTCTCCGCAGTTTGCCCGGGGAAGAAGGCCCCGAAGAAGCCCGACCACAAACATGATACCCTCTCACCTGTGGTTAAAATAAACACGGAAAAGGAGGCTCCCGTAGTCTCGCCCACACCAGCGGGTAAAAAAAACCCCACTCCCCCTTCGTCCCCTACGGTTAATTCCGAAGAGGCGAAGGCTGAGTGACTGACTGTGGGGAAAAGGTGGGAGGAAACTCCAACCTGAGGATCCTCGCTCCCAAAAGTCGTCCCAGGTAGGCACCGACAGTTCAACCCCATCAAAAAAGTCCAACAGCCCCCCCATAAGTTATGCACAAAAATCATCCCCAAAACATATACTCCCACCCAAGACCCCACCTAAACAACGCACTCCTCCCAAGGTCAGATGCTTCAGCCCAGGCCGGGAGAAGTTCGAAAAGTTGCTCGAATTCAAAAAGAGGCTGGACCAGGAACGAAAATCGTCTCCGCGACCAGGACCCCCTCATTCCACCCCTTCATCACCAAGACATCGAATCATCCGACCACCACCAACCACACCACCTCATAGACCCATGCCTCCACCTCTCATGTCGGTTTTAGCACCAAAAAAAAAGGGACCCATCCCCCCTCCGCTGCTGTTGGAGTCACCACCAACCAAGCCAGCACCACCAGTAACAGCAGCAGCATCACCATCCACAACACCAAAGAAACGGCAGCGGAGCTCATCCATCGACAGTTCGGGGGATGAGGTCCCAAAACACATAAAAAAAAAAAGAAAAGCCACGCCATAACACCGGCATAAACATTTGTCGGGTGGATGAGGGGGCACTGGATCGTTTGCACAAGGTCCAGCCTCAACTTTTAAAAGAATTGAGGGTCCTCCACAACTTCAAGGAAGTAAATGGACATAACGTGGAGGACCCCAAGAAATTTCCAAGAGCATGTGTCACCACCGTCATCCGAAAGGGCCGAGGGTCGGAAGGTGTGATGAAAATGCTAGGAGAGGCTAACGAGGCCCTCGGCCCTATATCATTTTTTAAAGACAATCTCACTTCATGTAAGGGGCTCATTGGGAGGGTCCCTGTTGTTTTACACCCCTCCCTTTATAGGGCAATAAAACTAACATTTCCGCGGGACGTCGGGGGTCTCGCTCATGACGGAGCCATCGATAATGAGATGGCCACGGGATCCCCCCTGTAATGTTCATGATGGATCTAAGGTTGGCTAGTATAAATGGCCGCGGCCTGAGGTCGGATTCGAGAAGATCCCATTTATTTTTATACCTCCAGCGTCGCGGCATTGATATATGTTGTTTGCAGGAGACTCGTTTTGACTTCAACTTCCATGAAGATATTCTGTCGAAGGACTATTTGTCCTTCTCAGCATGTTTTGATGGTCGTTCCAGAGGTGTCACCTGGCTGATAAGTAGACGTCTGGGCGCCACGTGTGCTCTTGTTCTTTCAGATTTGGCGGGCAGACTTTGCGTGGTGGACGTTACCCTAAAGGATAAGGCGTTTCGGCTGATTGGGGTTTATGGACCCAACGCTACTAGTGAGCTCCCTGCGTTTTTCCGGCGCATCGAGCCGTACGTTAGTCCGTCGAAGCGGGTAATTTTAGTGGGAGATTGGAACGCCGTCCTTGATCCCAATTTAGATAGAGGGGCTATTAGTTTGGGTACTAACACGTTGGACGCCAGATATTTTCGCGAGTTTGTACAGCGACTTGATCTCGCTGACAAATTTCGCGAAAGGCATCCAAATAAGTTAGTTTGGACTTGGACCGGTAGGGGCGCCTCGGCCCAGCTTTATAGCTATTTGGACCGAGTATTAGTTAAGCGAGTCGACTTAGACTATTTAGGTGGTCCAAGTTTTGAGCCGTATAAAAATTCCGACCACAAATTTTTATGTGTGTCGATTAAGTTAGATAAGGCTAGACGTAGGATGTCTGGTTACTGGAAATTCAACCTTTCCCTTTTGGCGGAGGCTGACTTCCGGAACCAGTTAGAACTAACAATAAAGCGGGAATTGACGGGGGCTATTATGGGAAATAGGTGGTGGGCTAACCTTAAGGATAGCATTAGATCCTTTGCTGCCGACTATAGTAGGAGACTCAAGTCAGCTAGGGTAGCGGAGCAAAGGTCGATTAAGGATAAGCTAGATAAGGCGGTTTTGGCGGGAGATAGTGGGCAAGTTAACGTAGCTAAGGCCGAGGTGGCCTCCTTGCAAATTAAGGAGTACCAAGCTCTGGTAGTTAGGGCTAGGTTAAAGAGAATGTCGTGCGAGGCGACGAATATGGCCCAGCAATTACGGGCCAAGGAACTGAGGCATGCTACTGATCGGCATATCGCCAGTGTCACATCGCCGGAGGGGCTCCGTCGAACTACAAACGAAGCCATCTGTGGTGAGTTCCGGCAGTATTTCTTGAAGCTTTTCACCAGGGAGCCCGGACTGAGTTCTGCTCAGTTCGACACCTATCTTGCCGACTTTCCTCGTCTTTCGGCGACTGAAGCGGCTGGGTGTGAGGGGGGCATAAAGGAGGAGGAGATTCGGGATGCTCTGAAGTCGGTCGGGCTGGACAAGTCCCCCGGAATTGATGGTCTGCCCTATGAAGTGTACTTGAGGTTGTCGCACATGTTTGTCCCCTTGCTGGCAACCATCTATAACAACTGGATGAGGCAGGGTACTATACCCAGACGCTTCACCAGGGGTATAGTGAAGTTGCTTCGTAAGAACAAACATGGTGGGGATGGGATTAGTAACTTTCGCCCTTTAACGATGTTAAACACTGACTTAAAGATTTTGGCGAAGATCCTGGCAAACCGTTTGCAGACTGTCCTGCCTAGTCTGATTTGCCCCGAGCAGACTTGTGCTGTGAAGGGTAGGACTATCCAGGACAGTCTTCATCTGGTCCGCACGATCGTAGAAAAAGTCGACGGAAATGCCGCGCTGATCAATTTAGATCAGTCCAAGGCCTTCGATAGGGTTGACCATGCTTTTTTGGAGGCTGTCTTGTCTTCGGCCGGCTTCGGGGTTGATTTTCGCACCTGGATACGTCTCCTTTATGCGTCCCCCGGAGTCGTGGTGGAGGTGAATGGGGTAAGGTCGGAGCCCTTCACTCTGACTCGATCGATTCGGCAAGGTTGCCCGTTATCGCCCATGTTATATATCCTGGCGTTAGAGCCTTTTCTACGCAGGATAAAGGCGAACCCGGTCCTACGCGGCCTCACGTTACCTGGCGCCAGTGAGGTGGCCAGGTACACTGCATACGCTGACGACGTCAGCGTGCTTGTAACGAGCAGTGCCGAGGTGGAGGAGGTGAGCAAAGAAATCGGAAGGTACGAAGCTGTAACAGGGGCCAAGATTAACCACGATAAGTCTGTCGGCTTGCGGTTGGGCTCGTGGAAAGGCTATGCTCTTCCCGGCCCCTTCATTTGGAAAGACGGTCCGTGCAAGATACTCGGCGTCTGGTTTGGGCCTGATCTTCAATTGGAGAAAAATTGGTCGGAAGTACTGGATAAGGTCGTAGCCGCAACTGAGTTGTGGCTGCGTAGAA
The DNA here is from genome assembly GCA_963585895.1 of Sepioteuthis lessoniana. Classification (NCBI taxonomy): domain Eukaryota; kingdom Metazoa; phylum Mollusca; class Cephalopoda; order Myopsida; family Loliginidae; genus Sepioteuthis; species Sepioteuthis lessoniana. Next base: position 222,220 of record CAUZXS010005073.1, on the reverse strand, counting down.
GGCTTTCCCTCAAGGGTCGGGCAGAGGTGTGCAGTTCGCACATCTACTCCCTAGCCGTATACCGACTTTCAGTGCTTCCTATCCCGGCCACCATCCTATTCAAGCTGGAAAGGATTCTCTTCCAGTTTCTCTGGGCTAAGAGACATCCTTTGGTGCGACGGGAGATCTGTTACCTTCACCCTTCTGAAGGCGGTCTAGGAGTACCTAACGTCGAGGTACGGCGCCATACTTTGCGTCTTACTTTCCTAGACCGGATGTGTTCACGGGACACGGCGGCGGGAAGCGTCTGGAAAGAAGACGCTGAACAGTCTTTCCCGTCGCTAAGAAGTGTGCATTCTGCTGATGGGGAGGCCCATCGGTTGCCCAGACGCGAATGCCCCTTCTATCGCGAGTGCCGGCATGCTTTGAAAGTTCTCTCTCGGCTGCAGACAGGTCTCTCTGACAGCCGGCCGTTGTCGAGTAAGGCATTATATCGTTGTTTAGTTAGGGGGGCCGCTAGCGATGGTCTGATTGGTGAGCTCGGTGTGACGGAGGCGGAGGGTCGCTTACTGTGGCCTTGGGCCCCCAGGATGAGGTGTCTCAATAATGACGAGGCTTCACTCACCTGGCTGGTCATTCGGAACGCTCTCTGGGTCGGCAAGAAATTGTTTGCAGCGCAACAGGCCATTTCGCCTGAGTGCGGCCGGTGCGGTGATTTGGAGGAGACTATTAGTCACGCCTTCTTTCACTGCCCGGTCGTACGGCCGCTGTGCAAGCTACTTGAAGGCTATATGGTCCGCATCCTCAATGGAAAGTTTTTTGTCCTGGAAGCCAGTTCTGTGTGCAGCAATGTGGTACCGAGGTTGAACAGACAGGAACATTATGTGTTTCTCTGCTTACTCGGCGTTATGCGTGTCGTGATGTGGACGACGAGAAAGAAGGAACTCTACGAGGACGAGTCTTTTTCTTCTCAGACCCTGGTGGCATTTTACAAACACCAAATCAAAGTCAAAATCCGGTCTGAGAGAAAGAGACTCTCTTCGCTGGAGTTTGGCGAAAGGTGGGTGACTGTCGCGCGCTTGTGTCGCGTGGTAGGAGCCAACCTTACTTTCACTTTGGACATTCCCGGGACTTAAGAATTTTGAGTTACCGGAAGGACGTGACCACCCAGCCCAGGTAAGTTAGATTTTTTTTGGCCATTTTGATTTAGTTTGTTCCTAATTTAGTTAACTTAGCTAGAGTATGCAAGGTCATTGGGCCCCCCCTTTTTTTTGTCCCCTTCTTTTGTTTTTACTCTCCCTTCCCTTCCCCTCTGTTAGATGACAGGAATTGGAGTTCTCCAGGAGTGCGATGGAGGGCTTATGTTATTTCATGTTTATTGTTTACTTATATTTTGTACTATTTATTTATCTTATTTGATTATTTTTCCTCCTTCGACACTATTTTCGACTGGTTAACTCCTCTTTCTGCCATGTTTTAGTACGTGGGGGGGGACCCCATACTAACTATCATAATGTATATATGTTTTGTTCATCTTTCGTTTTTTTTAGAGGAGTTTTAATAAATGTATATAGCGTTCGTTTAGTTTTTTCAAATCGCTCCCCTCCCCCTCACTCTGTAAATATGGGAATAAGTTTAGAAGTCCATGGAGCAGTAGCGTTGTTTTGGTGATTGTTGTATGATAGTGATATGTTTAATTGAGGTATTTTGGTGCTTTTTAATTTGGAGATATGTATTGGTCAGTGAATGAGTCTAGTTAAGTTAGAGATTAGGATAGTGTTGACTAGCCTTCCCCTCCCATTTTTTAGGCCTTGTGCCAAATTTGTAATTTTTCCCGTATATTTTTTAAAATTACAATAAATAATTTCAAGCAGCCAGCCATGTTACTATTGGCTTGAAGGTGAGTGCTATTCATTGATGTTCTATACTTCTAGCATCAGGATTTAATTTCCCCAAAACTGTTGTTTTTAGGAGTGAAACTTTTGATCTGGAATTTATTAGTACCTCCATTTGTTTGCCCATAATCTTGACTTTAAACACCATGTCTGAGCGTTTCATATTCTTCTGTCTTTTTTTTTCTTTTGGAGTTGTAAGTGCTTCCCTGTTTGGCCAGTGCATGGAATTTTGAGGCCCGAGCTATTGCCTGATTGACACCCATGTCTTCCAAGATTTAGATTTCCTCCATGACCTTATTTTCAGAATCTATCATAGTTACATCTTTTATGTGTCCTCCTAGTCTCTTGATCAATCTTGTGATGATGATTAGGTTTTGGTCGTGATATGGTATTTTCTTTTCTTTTTTGAGGCGGAGTCCCTTCCATCCCTCTCAATCGACCATGGACAATTATATTCCCTATGTCCTAACCTACCCCATCCCCAGCACTCTTTCTGATTTCTACTCAATCTTGACTAAGCATTTCCTTCCTCAGATATTATGGTTTGTTGTGTTGGCTTGCTATAATTATAACAACCATAGCTCTCTCCTGACCACATTTTTCCATTTTCTAACTTGGGTACCTATAACACAGTATGGGAGCCCATCTGACCTTGCCACCAATTTGCCCTTCTTGGAATCCTATCATTGAAACTTAGTTTTTCCTTTTGTTGCAACCTAGAAGTCACTTGTAAAGTCTTTAGCTTTCTCTTGCCAATGACAAGACTTCTGATAAAGTCATTGGATAAGCCCTTGTCATATCTTCTTTAATGAAGGGCTTTGTTATTGAGTCCATAAAGAATTCATCATATTCCATGACTGCTGATCCTTTTCTTAAGTCAGCATCTCTATACTCCAACTTAGTAACTCTTGAGGATCAATGAAACTCTAAGTAGATCCTATCGTGTAGAAACTATGGATATTGAAATTAACAACTGCAAATGTCAAAGCAGTATTTGCAGATATAAAAAATGTAGGCACTTATAATGTAATAATTATTTTCACAGAAAATGGAAAAAGCAGCCTGAGTTCAAATTCTGGATGAAGCTGTTTACATTTTATGAAGTACAAATACTCTTTGGAAAAGTATGAATCCAACTATTCTTCCTCCATGTATGAATTGTAAGGCAGATTGAGCTCTTTGACTTTAGTGTGGCAACCAGTCTAGGAGAAGGAAACTCCACTCAAAAATGGCTTTGTGTCACATTCTTTTTGTGCAAAGAGTTTGGTCAATATATATAATTCATGTAGATAAATTCCAAAATTGACTTATATGGAATAATTCATATATAGAATATATGGGAGGTAATTCTAATAGAGTGCTCAATGTATGGTTATTGATATATAAAAATGTTTATAGAAAAACTCACATACAGATTGCCCAGTTGGCTGGGGGGGGCTGCTTCTTTGCAGAGGGGTAAGACCCCCCCAACGAGTGTCCTGGATATAACACTAAACAATCTGAATGCTGGAGCTTTGGGGAATGCGGAGTACTCCTTCATTGCCATTGCTCCCAGGTCCACTCTGGCCCAGAGTGGTAGCACCTGATAAGGGTCCTATCTATGGGTTAAATAGAACTACGTGCTTCTTTCACTATACTGATTTTTGCATTTAAACTGCGTATTTATTCTAAACTGAATTGTTTTAAATTAGAACTGTTTTGAAATTTGAACTGCGTACTAGTGCTGAACTGAATTGCACGAAATAGAACTGTTTTTGACGTCTAAACTGTGTACTTATGCTGAACTGAATTATCTGAAATAAAACTGATTGACATTTAACTCTGTGTATTGCCCAGTCGGCTGGGGCTGTAGAATACACTGACTGCACCTCTGCAGAGGGGTAACACCCCCCCTAATGAGTGTCCTGGAATATGACACTAAACAATCTGATGGTGAGGTTCCAGCAATGCTGGAGCTTTGGGGAATGCGGAGTACCCCTTCATTGCCATTGCTCCCAGGTCCACTCTGGCCCGGAGTGGTAGCACCGGATAAGGGTCCTATCTATGGGTTAAATAGAATTAACAGCATACTTATGCTAAAATGAATTGTTTGAGTAAAACTGAATAGTTTGAAATAGAAATGACTTTTACAATTAAACTGTACTTACATTTAAACTGCGTGCTTATGCTTAACTGAACTATTTCAAATAGAACTAGTAATTGTCTATATTTTTGGGATGAGGTGTTTCCATTGATTATGCTATTCGGACTGACTTCCTCATCTTGGTTGTTTTTTTCACAACGTTTCCTCTGGCCTTCTTCAGGTTTATCTTGAACTCGGGAACTCTGGAATTTTTAACCCAACCCTTTATTGTTCCGGGGGTACCATGTTCTTATTCCATTAAAGCCATTGCTGCTGCGACTGCATAATGCTGTCGCTGTCACTGCCATTGTTTTGTCACTGCCACTGCACTCAGGATTGAACTCAGCACCTTGGGGGACTTCCAATTTTTGATTCAACGCCTTAGTCGCCTCGGCCATCCAGTTATAATCGTGTTGTAGCAGCTGGAGATGCATTAAAAACAGGACTATACAATAAAGTATTAACCTAAAGATATATTCAAAATCCAAAAATAAAAATCCTGATTTGGCATAAAATAATTTTAGAAAGGTTGACATGCTGTAAAAACAACCATCCAAATCTGATCTTAGAAAAGGCAAGATCATCAAGCACAATTTTGAAATTCCCAGATGTTTAGAAATATACTTTATTGTAACTCTGTCAGTCATAATGAGCACATTAACTGAATCCACTATTTTAGGTGTACTTGTCATAGGCCATCTTTATTTTGGAATACTATTTCAACCTTCTTTAAACATATTAGACCATTTGCAAATATATTTTTTACTAAGACAAACATCTCTATATACATCTCTCATAGTCCTGTAAATTTTCTCCTCTTAGCCTCCAAAAGTTTGATGAATGAGTTCTGTTCAAGCTGGAAGCATTCTGTTTGGTTTGCTGCCATTTTGAATAGCCTCCAAAGAAGTATTTTTTGCAAGATTAAAATCATTTTGACTATAAAGAATGCAGAGTTTACTTTTATGGAAAAAAAATTGTAAACAAAAAAAAAAATCCAATTTTCTTTTTCTACAAAAACTTCTGTTTATTCATTGAATGACCTTCATCCATCATTTGTTTCTCAATTTCAATTTGACAGAATGTTTATCTGTGGAACCACCCGAATGCGGGTCGCTACTGGGCGGCGACTCAGGGGTCGTGCCCTTCGTGGTTCACGACCATATTCAGACGATGCTTATTATGAAAAGAAAGAGATTCGACAAAGGATGAAGTGGATTGCTCATTTTTATAATCAGAGTGTCATTGACATGGCAGTCAACAAGGTAAGATGACAGGGTTTCTCAAACTTTTTACTTGCTGTGAAACTACAAGGCTGAAAAGTTCATGGGCTGACCTAGATACTCCCATGGAATGTGACCAAATGAGGTTTATTCAATTTTTATTTCCAACATTGTGGTTCACACATCTCTTCCAGTCATCAACTGCAGATATGATATATGATTATAAACTTGAATATTAGACTAAAGAAAGTGTGTCAGTTTCTTTTTAGCCTGCCTTTATAGAGAGATATGAACAGTCTGAGAGAGACAATTTGATAGTAATTCACTAAGCTTTTTGCTTAGATGTAGCTCAAGGTCATATGAATGGGGCACCTAATGAGACTCGAACTCATTCATGTAGGTTTGCTTGTCTAACTTACTAACCATTACACCACCTGAGAGATGACCAAATGATGTTTTTTTTTAGTTTAGTCCCTACTGCAGTGGTCCACACATTTCTTTCATCAATGTTGCAGTGCTTAGATCCCAATGGTCAAAAAAAGCTATCAACAGCAAATATGACATTATGATATGAACTTTTCAACCTGTCCTTGTATAGTGTGTAATAATGTATATGCATATTGTTCTCTCCAATGAACATTTGGGTTTTAGTGAAGTTTAAGGCTTGTGAAATGCTTCAAGTATTGGATGCTCTGTCAGTGACAGGGCTAGAATATATGACTGTATTCCCTGCTGATAGGTAAGACTCTTCCCTGAAAAGGGGTGTCCTGGGTATGACACTAAACTGCATCTGATGGTGAGGCTCCAGTTCTGGAGAGTGGAGTACCTCTTCCATGCCATTACTCCCAGGTCTACTCTGACTCAGTGTAGTAGGGGAGTTTATTTGGTGTAGTGGCTAATGTGCAGGACTGTGATATTTTAATAAATGAATTTGAACTCCAGTTCATTTTTTACTAATACCCTTGGGTAAGGATATGAGCCCCCTTATTCCCCACCTCAGCTATGGGTTAAATAGTACCATTGTTGTTTTTCTACAAGGTTGGCTTTGATATTACATAACTCATAAAGGTTTGATATGCTATTAAACAACTAACTAATCAATGAAACTCTCGGCAAAGTGTATGAGCCACCTTATCATACCAGCCATGGGTTAAATAGTACTCTCCATCCACAAGGGTGACTTTGGCATCAAATAACCTATGTGAAGGTTGATATGCCTAGAAAGAGAGCTATTTACTTACCAATAAAACTCTTGGGAAAGTATACAAGTCACCTTAACTATAGGTTAAATAGTACCACTACTATTCACCTACTAGGATGGCCTTGGCATTAAATAACCCATGAAGACTGATATCCCATTAAAAAAAAAGGAACAAAATCAAATGAAGCCTAATTATTCATTATTTATTTCTTTTTCAAATGATATTTCCTAATGTATAAAAGGGATATTTCAGAAATCAGTATCTTTCTAAATAATCAGTTTAAAATTGTTTTTGAAGGCTTCCTTTCATAGAAGCTGTTTTCTTTCATTAGATCTGTTGACATTTGTAGTGTGTAATCTTGGGAGATTATGAATAGAAATGGTGCCAATGTATCTCTTAGTGAGATTCCAGCAACATTGTCAAACAAATAGGTGTCAACATTGTGTAAACCATTATTTCATGTATTTTTTTTTTTTTAAATTTTCCTATTTGTTTCATTTCCACAGCCATCAGTACGTTTGACACCTGGTGCAATTTTATATGCGGGAAAGAACCATGATGGAACACATATCTTAGTGAGTAAATATTTTTGCCTTTATCATTGAGCCTCAAACCACTTATATATATATTAAGTATTTTGTAATTTGCTTGAAGCATTGCACAAATTATTTTATTGTAATGATTATCCAACATCAATCACACAATATTTAAATAATAATAAATCACGGAATCTACATACACCCTCTTACACCTGTTTCATGAGACTACCACATTACAGTGAAATTAACACCAAAGAAATAGGCAATCCTTTTTACAAGGAAAGACTAGATATACAACTGGTCCACTCTGGACCCTTACTATGCCAATACCTAACAAAGAAAAATCACAATACTATCACAACATGCACTCTAGCCAACTACCCAATAAGGGATCCAAACATATGCCAAAAAACTTACACTATTTATCATTTAATTTGCTTAAAATGCCATCATTTTTATATAGGAAGTACAATCAAACCACTCCATATCAGAATTAAAGAACATCTTAACACACGTACTTCCTCATTCCATAAACATTTTGTAGTTTAGGATCAACAAATCGTACATCCTACTCGTCAATATGCAATTTCACTCTCCCCTGACAAAGGAAAAACAGAGGCTTCTTATGCAAATTGGTAGCAGGTAATTTGCATACGAAGCACGAGAAGTTTTGTTACTTTACGAGACTTCACTGTTATATGACCCAGTACCAATCGCCATCTTGTTTTTCTTCTTTTTCTTTTTATCTCACAACTGGAGGAGGGGAAGTCATTTTTTGTCTTTCATATTCTTACCACAAGCGCTAATGAATCCATTTTACTTCACACCCCCTTGATCTTAAAGATCAAAAATCATCTGCGTAATCCGCCATCCAAGCTGGGCGTCTTCGCTCGCGTTGCGACCTTTGTATATGTTCTTCTTGGGGAACTTCCGCTACCTCCTCATCTGATGGCAGTGAAACCCTCTGTATGTCTAGCACTTTGTTCTGAGACAGTACCTCCGTCACTTTTCCTCAGCCCCATCACATTGTACAGGGAGCATTGGGTGGTTTCGTCCACATTTCCTCACACACTGTGATGTTTGCTTGCCCCCATTCTCCTCGTCTTGGCCATTCTTTGGGGCCATGTTATACCAAAAGATCGCCTCTTGGGGTGAAATTCGGCTTCTCTCTGCTACAACTTTTATGGTCTGATGGTTTCTTTCTATGATCCCATTGCCACTCTGGTGATACACGGATCTAGAATATTGCTTGACACCCGATTTCTCACACAGCTCCCTAAGGACCGCCGAACGGAAGGATGCGCCGTTATCCATTAGGACCTCTTCCACTGGCCCCCTCTCCATAAACACCTCCTCAACAACACTCTATCTCTTTCGCGGTTTCCACTCTAATTTTTCGCCATATCGCTACTCTCCCAGGCCCACAATTAACACATAATTAAATACAGTTCATGGTGATAGTGCGTAACATCTATAGCCAATTGCTTCCAATTTTCTGTTACGTGCAGCTCCCTTTTCTCATGCCTGGTTGGCACAGGGTCAATGGATTGACATTCCTTACATTGCCTTACCACCTCCTGAACAGCTTCCATCGTGATGTTTGGGTTCACTTTACTCGCCAAATAAAGCATTATTTTTTTTTTCTAAAATATTATGCAGATCTTTCAGGTCTTCTCCCACTCAGCACAAGAGAGCCTGATCTTTTCTTCTCCTGTAGCCACGCCGTCTTCACGCTGGTCAGCTTGGTTCTTCTGCAATTGAACTAATGTAACTGTTATTTTTAGTCCGAATTTCAAGTGCTCCAAGTCGATTCTTGATGAGCATCTCAGCTGCCCCTTTTGTCTTGATCCTCCTCTCTCCTGACACTTCTAAATTGATCCACGATGCCACTGTTGCAGAGTCTGTTCTTATTTCCACTGCTTGCAGGCCCTATTTCAAGGCCAAGTTGACGCCCTTCATCTTAGCATCAAGTTCTGCAAGATTAATGTGGGTGCTATCATTCTTTTTCCATAGCCTAGCGGCATCTTCAGCCATTGCTGCTCCTATTTCTAATATGGCCCCTGGTGCCAGGCTGCTAGCATCACACCAAATTACCTTTTCCTAGCTCCTTCCCCCTTTACAGAGTCTTGACTTCCATAATCATACACAGCACTTCATGGTCTATTTCATCCTCCCACCAGCCCGCCTTTTGATAAAACTGCTTCCTTATTCCGCTGCAATTTCAAGCCCAGAGCCATTCCGTCTTCTAAAGCTTCTGTCGGTTTAGCAGTCAATCCGTATGTATTGACATGTTCTCTAACTCTTTCCGCAGTTACCTCTGTCTCGTCCACCAGTATATCATTGATATAAGAGCAGGTGGCTCTTTTAACTGCTTCGTCCTTAGGCAACACATTCTTAAGTACTGCTGTCATGATCTTTGGTGTGGAATTTAGTCCAAACCCTCACTTGGTCAAGCAGTAAACCCGACCCTTATACCTGACCAATTGATACAGCCACAATTTCTCCTCCACATAAATTTGAAGGTAAGCCGACTTTAAGTCCACAATTTTCATGGCTTTCTCCATTTTCCTCCACTCTCTCATAACTTCTTCACATATGTCAATTTCATCTTTGGTGTGACATGCCATGTACTTGTTCAATTCTCTGATAAGTGGCAGGACTCCCTCAACCTTCCCTGACCATGAGATCAAAATTCTTTTATCAATCCACCTCTCAACTTCCTTCTCGAACTTTGGTCTCACCTCTTCTCTCAGCGTGCCCTTGTAACAGCCAACCTGATTTGTTAGCACGGGCGGTCCCATAGTCCATCGCCACTCTACTAACCACTTGTGACCGTCAAAATGGGCTCGGAAGTCCTCGTCTTCAATCTGGAACAGTCTGGGCTTTGTAGGCTGAACAGTATCATTGCTGCTCACTCTTACCACTCTAGCTGTATCCTGTCTTCCGAACCTCACCTGGCCCTTAGCTATTGTAGCTCCTCCCAGCCGGTCTATAACATCTAGACCCAGTATCACATTGATTGCTGTGATGACCTTTTCCAGCACAATTACTCAGACTTGCAGAGGTATGTTTCTTACTACGATCTTGGCGTGGGCTCTCCACAACACCTCACCTCCCAATCATCCACCGCTCTGACATTGTTGGCTCCTTCCCAAAATTTGGCGACACTTGCCCTGACGAGTGTTGTCGTACAGCCGGTATCTACAAGAGCTCTAGCCTTCTTTCTGTTGACAGTTACCACTATCTGTGGCAACAAACTTCCGGGCGCCTTTCCATTCAAAAAAGGGTGACTACTGGTACAATATCACTCCTTTACTCATTTCCCTGTAGCAACGAGCAATGCCTGCTAACATGGCCAATCTGGAAACAGATAATGTTAGGCCGTGGCTCTTTGCAATCTCTCATCAGGTGGGGTCGCTGACATAGGAAGAGCCTCATAACAGATCTTTGTCTCTGTCACTTCAATAACTTCCCTTTCTCACCGGGAATATCTCTAGTAGAGGTCGGGGAAACCAGACACAAAAGCCATTTTCACAGTCTTCTCGAGGCCTAGTCTCGCATATCCGACCAATCCTGCTAGTCACCTTATTCCACCGCATATACATCCACCGATTCTCCAGTCCAGGCGACTCTCCTCAGCTTGTTAGAGGCTTTAAAAGAATCCTCAGGAAACGCCGTCTTCATTCCCTTCTCAATGCTCTCAGCATTAGACTGGTCCCCCCCCCATCTCCAGATAGACTGCTCGCGCATTCCCCTCCAGATACATCGGGATTAAAGTCGCTATGTCCTCAATTTTTTGTAGCTTTGCAACCAGATTGCCTTCTCCTGTAAACGGCCTCAGGATGTCGCTGCTTAGCTTCACTCTATCGCCCATAACGATTATTTTAGAAATACTGCGAAATAGCTTATTACTTATGATCAACAAATTGTACGTCCTACTCATGGATATGCAATTTCACTCTCCCCTGACAAAGGAAAAACCGAGGCTTCTTATGCAAACCTTTAGCAGATAATCTACATACAAAGCTTGAGAGGTTTCCTTACTTTAGGACACTTCACCTTTATATGAACCAGTACCAAAGGCCATCCAGTTTTTCTTTTTATCTTATGTCCAGAGGAGGGTAAGTCATTTTTCGTCTTTTATATTCTTGCCTCAAGCGTTAACAAATCATTTTGCTACAGATATGTTATAGAGTTTATTGATCATTTTTTATGGGTGTTAAAGTGGTTTAGAATTCAACTATCAGCTACTTTTTTACTTTTGTGTGTGTGTGTGTATATTTGTTTCTGTCTGTGTGTGAGTATAGTTCATATTTTGTCCAGTGTGGGTTTGAATTTTTCTATGAAGCTTTTTTCTTTTGAAGTAATGTGGTTTAAAATTTAACAGGCAATTACTTTTTCCTATTTTCTGTGTGTGTGTGTGTGTGTGTGTGCAGTTTGTTTTATTCGGTGAGATCTTGAATTTTTTTCTTTTATCTGAAGTAATGTGTAGTTGTTAGTTTGATATATGAGCATTGTTTTGAATTATTTGATTTTCTATTTTCTGGTAATTTAATGTTGCTTTTGTGGAGTGATATCCTGGTATTGAGAGCTTGTGTCAATCTTATGTATACTTTACATTTGTTACATTCGATTATGTAGATTATATTTTTTGACTTGCAGCGTAAATCTTTATTATGAATTTTGCTTTTGGGTTTTTGAAGGAATTGGATTTTCTTTTTATAATTATATCAGATACTCTGCATTTTTTATTCTTGCATTTAGTTACTCCTTGTGTCATGTTTTCCCTAAATGTAGAAGAGGTGAATATTCCTTTAAGATTTTTGGGTTGTCTCTTGCTTTTAATGACTTTTGTTGTGTCTAGTATTTCTTTGATTTTGTCATTGTTTTTAAGTTCTAGATTTTTTATTATTTCTAAGAAAAGTTCTCAGTTGTTTTTATTGTAGGTTGTGATGTATGCTGTGGGTTTTTTCATTGTAATGTTTTTTTTGTTTTCATAATCCTTTTAGTGGTAATTTTTTTTGCTAATTTGAATCCTTTATTTATCAGGGTTGTTGGGTATCCTCTCTGGTGGACGGTTGTGTTTAGCTCTTTAAGGAAAGTTTTCTGAGCTTTTTATAAGTGATTATGGCACATATTCTATGTGCTAGAGGGTAAGGTGTGCCTGGTAGAATTGTTGCAACGTTTCTTAGCAACAGAAAACCGCAATGACTGACCAAAACCTCCTTTCTGTATTAAGTCATTCTCTTTTCACTGTTTCTTTAAACTGACCTCTGCTTCTCCTCAAACCAATTCTTGTCCAAAGCAAAAACAAGTCCCCCAAGTGACCAACATTCATTGTTTTTATGTCTTTTTCTGCCTGTCTTTTTCATTTGCATGCGTATCTTCACTCTCAATGGTTTTACGTGACTGTCAGCATGAAGATATGTGACCATTTCCGATGTAAACTCGCTGGGGGCAGCCATGTTTTTTCCTGTCGAGAAAATAAATCTTGCATGCGGAGCATATGCGCTGACATTGTGGAAATGTAGGGTGCTCTTCCGTCAGGTTTCCCACACCCTATCTATCTACACTAGTTTGGTCATTTTCATCTTCAGTATCTTCTTCAGACATTGACTATGCAGATGAATGTTGGCCTTCCGAAGTTACTATGACCCCCATTTCACTACCAGACTGTGTCACTTTCATCTTCCTCCGTAATGGCTGATTCGTCGCACCTGCAAAGGTCTTTCACATGGTGGGGTGTGCCATTGACCAGCACTGTCTGAGGACTGATCACCCCATCAACCTGTCCTTTGCAAAATCTGGTGGTGCATTAGCAGTCTAGTGGTTTGACCCAGACAGGCTCCCCAACTCGGTATACGCTACTTCTGACTTTAGGCAGAGATGGTTTGGGGTCTATGCCTTTCACGTGCTGCTCATACTGGTATATGGCATTCGCTGGTGTGCTAGATGGCGTTTCACTATCTTTGGGCGTCGCATTATACCAGTACATAGCCTTCACTATCAAGCAATGTGACCTCGTGGCTATTCTCTTGACAGTGCAGTGACACCGCTCCGCAATGCTATTACCTTCTGGGACATAAGCAAATCGGTATTGCATTCATATGCCCCATTCATCTGTGAAAGCGAGGAAAATTTGGCTACAAAAAGCTGAAGCATTATCCGCGTTCAAAGACGACTGACTTCAGTTCTTGCATGATGGCTGACACATCCTGACATGCCAGTTGGCACTACACAGGGAAATGTGTCGGCCCACAATCAGTCAGTGTCAAGAATCCATTGCCACTGTAATGGGTTATATCCATACAAAGTTGATACCAGTTGTTTCCCACTTCAATTCTTCCCTTTTCAAACTGGTACGTAGCTGAGTTGATCAATTGGTAGTCTTCGCTAGTTTGTATTATTGATCTGGCTATAGGATTCGAGGTAGAGGGGTATATCCTTTTGAAGAAATACAAGGAGCACACTATAAGTTTCCAGACTTGTTTCGTATGGGCACTTTTATTGATAGTATACACATGAAACTCTAGTCCTCTTCGAAGTAATCTCGTCTGGCTACAATGCACTTGTTGTACTGTTCCAACAACTTCTGGAAGGTCCCATGGAAGTCCTCTTGCATGAGCGTGTCAATGACCTTTATCACAGCCTCTTTCATCTCCTCAATTGTCTCATAACGACAACAGCCTCTGAGCTTAGGGAATAACCAAAAGTCACAGGGAACAAGGTCTGGGCTATAGAGAGGGTGAGGAACTGTCTTCATGCCCATCTTGGTCAAATAGTCTGTGATAGGATGGAGTTGTGGACTGGTGCATTGTCCTGGTGGAAATGCTACTGACCCGATTTAAAGAGTGCTGGCCTCTTCCCTAGGAATCTCTTCCTGAACTCCCTCAAAACCTCAACATAGTAACCCTAACCCTTTGGCCAATCAACTCTGGTCTATTGACCTCCTTACTTCTCCCACAACTCTCATTATTCCTCACAGACTCCCTGCCTTCCTTGAATCTCTCATACCACTCAAAAACTGATGCTCGATTCATGCAAGATGGTCCAAAAGCAGTCTGAAGCATTCCATACATTTCTGTGGTATTTTTTCCATGATTAAAACAGAATTTTATTGCATATCGTTTTTCTAAAGTGTCCTCGCGTCCAGATTGCATTTTTGAAATTCACCAGCTGTGACAATCAGGTTTTAGTAGGGTGGATTCCAATTCCTGCTGTAGCTGTTCATTTGCAGCTGAAATCATAAAAATTGGTCAGTCATCTCAGGAGATGTATAGCAATAACAGAGTGAATTTTCAAGAGTCTATGACAATTTTAAATGCCTGTACAAAAAAAGACTGGAAACTTATTGAAGGCCCCTCGTAGGTTCTACATCTGATGCCAAGATGTCCACATTGTCAATGCGGTCTTTGGATTCATTCAGGTGTTAATTAAACCGTCACAGCTACACACATCCGAGGTGAGGAATCGGACCTGTGCATTATTTAATCTAGCCATCTTTTTGGTACTCTAGTCGGCTCATCTGCCAAATTCTGCTCCGACACAATGAAACATTCACTTGGAGGCTGTATTCATGGATCAGCTGCTGTAGGATCGTCAACCTCCTTCAAACCAGCATATCGCTTGCAGCTTTGGTTCTTACTCAGGCTCATCCTGTCAGTGTGTCGGTTAGCCAATGGTAGATGCACATGGAGTCTGTGTGCAGATGAACTGCTCTAGCTTGCCATTGCAATGCAAGGTTGAGATCTTTCACCATGGTGTCAAGCTTTGCTAAATTTATATGCTGGATGTTTGTCAGATGAAGCCAGCATGCATCCTCCAGGATGTCACCACGTCTCTCCTACATCACGCCAGTCACCAAGGAGCTCGCATCAACCCACGTATTCAACTCTTCTCCGGATATGCTTCAGTTACCTCAAACAGGATCATCACGAGTCACCCTCGCCAGCACTTCTTCCATGACTTACCTGAAGGAGACATTGTTGACTGGGTCATCCCATCCCTTGGTCACCGTGGTCATGCACCTCTTTAGGACTCTGGCTATCACACGTAGCCAGCCGCAAACAGGGAAGTGGCCCACCAACTTCCCACACATGGAAAATACAGTGCGTTGTGTCATCTCAGCAGGGGGTTCTGGAATTGCAGTTCCTCACTTCCAACATGAGGTATCGCACTTCCTCAGACTTTAAGGACCAGCAATTTAGCTCCATGCTTTAAGCGCTCAGGGTCTTTACACGTTAGACCAAAAGATTCCAACCTTGTCTTGACCTCGTCCGCAGATACTATGTCCTCATTTACATATATGTCATCAATGTAGGATGATGTCACCTTCATCATCTGTTCCTCTTGTGGCAACACTGTACTGATGATCGCCTTCATGATCATTGGCACCATATTTAGCCCGAAGCCTGACCATATGAGGCAATGTCTTTCCCTCTTGATCAGTATCGTCTGATAAACCCAGAGAAACTCGTGGACTCGGACTTGTAGAAAGGTTCTCCGTAGGTCAAGCAGTGCCATATTCACTCCTTGCTGATGACACTCCCATCCGCAGTGAATGCATCTACATGCTTGTTGAGCTCCTTGTAGTCCATCGCCAAGTTCACCTCACCTTTGGTATGTTGTACGATGGCCATTAGAGGAATCAAGCAGTTAGGGGGTCCTAGTCATTACTGGGGGTATAGGATCAGCCAACCATTCGTGATCCATACTTGCAATTCCTTCTTGTACTCTCCCCTGATGTTATCGGGTATTTTATATTCTGCAACTTGGTTGTGGAGTAGAGTTGGTGCGTTGTTTAGGGACCATTTCTACCCAGCAGTCCATATCCTCTCGTTATTGTCAAAAGAGGCATCAGAATCTGATTCATCGACACAAAGGGCTGCACATGCTTCTTTTTCTCCACCAAGTTTCATGTGTCTAGCTGGCATGATTGTGATGCCTCCCAGTGCTCGTATCACGTCAATTCCATCGTAACCGTGAGGCTTCTCACGTACTGCCAAAATGTTAACTTTGGCATGACCGCCTCCATCAGTGAGGATTGACATGGTCCTAACTCCATAACAGGCCTGGGATGTTCCATCAATTGTCCGCATGTCTACTTATAGACTATTCCATGCTGTGCATTGGTCTACACTACCTATCGATCGGGAATATCCTATGTTGACGAGTGCTGAACATCGCACACCATTGACTTGTACCTTAATTACGAGCAATGCCACATTCACTGGCCAATTGTTCCTGAACCTGTTTCCCGAACAATTTTGTGCAATGTGGCCCAGCCTGTTACAGTAATGACAGCACAGTCGCTCCCGTGATTTTGGATCATTAGCACCTCCTGTGTTACCTTGGCTTCAGCAATCCCTGGAGTAATGGTTAAGACCACCACATCTGTAGCATTTTGGGCTCTTTCATGGCCTTGGCACAGAGGAATTACCTGCAGTATGTTTCATCTCAGATGGTGTCTCGGTCATTCTTGCAGCTGCTGCAACCATTTCTGTGTCTTTCAGAATGTTTCAGACCCTGGCTTGCAGTTCTTCGATTCCCAGTTCGTCCTGTCTTAAAGACGCTCACAGCAGCCAACTAACGTCATCAACTAGTCCAGCCAAAAAAGCACATTCTAGTAAACGGTCTGTTGCTCTGCCAAATGGTATCGCTAGCCTCCTTAAATCAGCTAGATAGACGTCTACTGTCTCACCTGGTTCAAGCTGTCGCCCAACAAACTGTTTCCACATGATAATGGGGTCTGTCACAAAAGCCGTATACAGGGCACGCTTAAATTTCTTCCAACTTAAACTCTATGGCACATCAGCTATACACACACAAACCAACCCCAATAAGGAATCTATCATGAAATTAAAAGAAACAAACACCCCCATCAAAACATTGACCGCTATATAAAATGAACACCACACCCGAAAGAACATTAAAAGTTGTCTGAAGAAAGCCATTGGTTGGGAATGCTGCATAAGAACTAAAATAATTTTTAAAAGGATATAAATCTCTTTGTGGACCTGTTCATTTTGAAATATATATATATATAAGACTTGACATTGAATAATCCACATGTAATAAAATTACCAAACCTAACCTAACCTTCCTTGTAAATTCCTCATTTTTCTCTTTTGTCTTAAATCTCTTTTACTTTTCTCTTTGCAGAGATCTGCCCAATATTTACACAAAGAGCTTCCCGTCCGAATTGCACACAGAATTGGAGGATTTCGGGGTTTGCCTTTCATTGTTGGTTGCAACCCGACCATCTTGAAAGTGGTAAGCAAACTTAAAAAAAACTTTTTTGTGAGTTATTTGTCTGAATGATTAGATTTCAACACAAATAAATCTCTTTGGATAGCTCGGACTTCAGTAGCATGGACTTGATGCTGATGACTTTTGCCTGTTAAAAGACTTCAGTGTTTTTGATGAAATTACTTGGGTGGATGTTGTTGTCAAGAGCGGGCGTAAAAAGCAATAGGAAACTGATTCTTGTATTAATTCAAGAGAGGACACTGTTGTTGGTTTCAGGGCGTATTAATCGAGCACTTTCTCCCTCTCTCTCGTTAGCTGTTCCTTCTCTCTCGCTTTCTCCCTAGTTCTCCTTCCTTCCTTCTTTCTCTCTCTCCTTCTGGTTCTCGCCTTCCTTCCTCCCTTCCTTTGCTTCCTTCCTTCGTTGTGTTGTAACACGTTCGTCGAGCAAATCCACTCAGAACACA
Organism: Sepioteuthis lessoniana; assembly: GCA_963585895.1. Taxonomy (NCBI): domain Eukaryota; kingdom Metazoa; phylum Mollusca; class Cephalopoda; order Myopsida; family Loliginidae; genus Sepioteuthis; species Sepioteuthis lessoniana. The sequence goes on along the minus strand of CAUZXS010005073.1, from coordinate 204,551 downwards.
ATCCTCGTTCAGCCGTTACCGTGCGTATTTGTATGTTCGTGAGCTCTTGTAAAAATTTGCATACATGCAAATTACCTCTCGCTAGTTCGAGATCTCCCCTCGTCAAATAAGCTCGCGGCAGCCATATCGGTTTTTTCTCTACAAGCCAGACACGTTTGTGCGCGCTTCGAATGCCCAGGTACATTACCTTCACACTCCTCCCTGATTTGGGAATCATACAACGTACAGTGCGCTCATATTCACCTTGGAGTCGCTTAGGGGCAGGGTATTCTGAAATCCTATTTTTCAAAGACACAAGTGGCTGGTCACCGGACCATTTCCAAGATGCGGTCCATACACACTTGGCCTCGTCGTATTCAGCGTGAAAGTCAGGCTCGTCGAGGGTAATAGCAGCACACATCAGTCTTTCACGCTGAGGAAATTTCACTTCGCCGGTGGCAGACATAGTCATTCCACCAAGTTGTCTGATCGCATTTAGCCCGAGTAGCAGATCACATCCAAACAGCGCCTCATCTACAACCAGGGCTCGTACGGCGACTGAAGGTCCATTGCCGATGCCAATTTGGACCACGCTCTCTTCACAACACATTGACGAGTTCCCTCCTACAACCATCAAGGGGACCTGCTTTTTCTTCCACGTCTGACAGCATGGTTTGCGTACTAAGGTTTGCGTACAGCCTGTATCCACCAGGGCAGTTCGTCGTACTCCGTCAATCTGCACACTGACTGCAGGCAGAGCGCCATTCATATGAGGTCTGGGGGAGAGACTGGCGCTGAAGACTCACTCGTTTCCCGGACAATTCCGTGCAACGTGACCCTGTCGCTTGCACCGATAACAAATGAGAATCTTTGGGGACCTAGGACTTCCGCGCCGCCTAGGACAATCTCGAGCCATGTGGTTCGGTTCTTGACACACATAGCATCTCCTTAGAGCTGTGACTCCCTTCTCCTGACGTCCCGGTAGTTGAGCTGCTGCGGCTGCAATTCTGTGCCTGTGAGACTGTCCTTCAATATTGCTCGGGCACAGGCCAATATTTCGGATATCGGCAAATCGTCTACTCGGGTAGTGGCCTGAAGAAGATTCTCCACATGCTCTGGCAACCCAGCAATGAATGCGCAGACCAGACCTCGCTCCGTCGTCCCTCCGAACTGAGCCGCAAGCTTGCGTAGCTCCACCAAATAGACGTCCAGTGTTTCTCCCGGACGCAAACGGCGCGCCGCGAACTGCTTATAAGCCGTTACAGGACTGAGGGGAAAATGCTGTGTAAAGAACATCTTTTATACGGGCAAAGTCAGCCCTCTTCTCCTCACTGAGCTGCTGATACACTGCATATGCGCCCCCCCCAGAGGTGCATCGGCACCACGCATTCGATATTTTTTACCCCGCTCAACCGGCACACCAACTCTGCCTTCTCCACCCATTCAACCACCGATTGCCCGGCATCGGTCCCGTCAAAGAGGGGAATTAGTTTTGGATCAAAGGCCATGATTGCCGAAATAGCTTGTTGTCAAGAGCGGGCGTAAAAGGCAATAGGAAACTGATTCTTGTATTAATTCAAGAGAGGACACTGTTGTTGGTTTCAGGGCGTATTGAGTCGAGCACTTTCTCCCTCTCTCTCGTTAGCTGTTCCTTCTCTCTCGCTTTCTCCCTAGTTCTCCTTCCTTCCTTCTTTCTCTCTCTCCTTCTGGTTCTCGCCTGCCTTCCTCCCTTCCTTTCTTCGTTGAGTTGTAACACGTTCGTCGGGCAAATGCACTCAGAACACAATCCCCGTTCAGCCGTTACCGTGCGTATTTGTATGTTTGTGAGCTCTCGTAAGAATTTGCATACATGCAAATTACCTCTCGCTGGTTCGAGATCTCCCCTCGTCAAATATGCTCGCGGCAGCCACATCGGATTTTCTCTCTACAAGCCAGACACGTTTGTGCGCGCTTCGAATGCCTAGGTACGTTACCTTCACAGATGTTGAGGATGATGCAGAGGCAGCACTAGTAGAAGTGCTTGAGATGTCATGGTGATGATAATATAATTATATACAGGATGACATTATGATGGTAAATGACCTGTAACTCTAAGCTATATAGGAGGCAGGATATGGGATTATTGCCTGCTGAAGATTACACTATATGTTAAATTGGCCACTAGCCAACACAATCGATTGCCCAGTCAGCTGGGGCTGTAGAATACACTGACTGCACCTCTGCAGAGGGGTAAGATCCCCCCTAACGAGTGTCCTGGATATGACACTAAACAATCTGATGGTGAGGTTCCAGCAGTGCTGGAGCTATGGGGAATGCGGAGTACCCCTTCATTGCTATTGCTCCCAGGTCCACTCTGGCCCCGGAGTGGTAGCACCTGATAAGGGTCCTATCTATGGGTTAAATAGAACAGCATATTTATGCTAAACTGAATTGTTTGAGTAAAAGGAATAGCTTGAAATAGAAATGTTTTTGACAATTAAACCGTACTTACATTTAAACTGCGTGCTTATGCTTAACTGAATTATTTTAAATAAAACTGTTTTTCGACAATAAAATTGTATTTACACTTAACCGAATTGTTACATAGAACTGCTTGAATAGTTTGAAATGGAAATGTTTTTTAAAATTAAACTGTGTACTTATGCTAAACTGAATTGTTTTCAATAGAGCAGATTATTTACATAAAAATGGATTTGGCGTTAAATAACCTACAAAGGTTGATATGCCATAAAACCAAACAAACCAAACCAACATAAATGAGTGGTACAAAAGAAGCAATACAAGGACCATTTGAAAAAAATCTTGCAAACTTTGCATCTAACAGTCTGCTGTGCTTTCAGTCAAATTGTGTCTCATGTTACTGTAATTTTGGTAAACTTTTGACCTACCCAAGTAGATGTTGAGGTATGAAAGAATTGTTAACAGAAACTATTCTTCCTTCCAACAAAAAAGTTAACTGAGCTCTTCTTTAACCTTGCTTTGGCAACCAGCCTAGAGGAAGGAAAACTCTGAATTCCAGCTTGTTGAAATCTGCTTTAAAAATTGACTTTGTGTCACATCTTACTTGTACATAAGGCTTGGGTAAATACATGTATTTATATAAAGATTGCAGTTGGTCCAATAATAGAAAGTAAATATTCTAAAATGAATAGGTCTGCAAATGATTCTGATTTTGTTATTTAGGTCTATATTATTTCATATACTTCTGCTCTACATGTATTTCAGGCTTTGTCTTTTTCAGGAGATAGATAAGGTTGTCTTTGGTTGCTGTCTTTATAGTGAAGATTGTTTTGATTGGGATATGATCCTTTTCAATTGCAGGATTTGTCTTTGTGAATATTCTATTGGAGTTGATTGTCTGGTCTCTGCTAACGTTTTTTTTTTTTTTTTTTTTTTTTTTTTTTTTTTTTTTTTTTTGTATATATAAAAGTGTGTGTGTGTGTGTGTGTGTATATATATATATATATATATATATATATATATATGAACATACACACCTGTACACATTTTCTAAGAGTTGTTTTTTTCTTTCTCTCTCTACTTATATATATACACCTGTAATACAAAGTGAAGGATTGCTTTATCATTATTTTTTGGAAAAAATGTTGATCAAGTTGAAATAAGTTGAAGCTTTTTACTTCACAGCATGAGATGTACATCCGAGCCTTTAACATCCTTTCAGAATTTCCAAGTGTAAGTAGATTGTTTTTTAATTACAAACCTGTATACAAGACTTATGTAGGATCAGAGACTTGTGACATTAATTAATTGCAGTTCCACCCCAGAAAATTTATAAAGATTATATTGTGTAACATACTGAGAAATTCAGATACTTAATGTGTGTGTATATATATATATATATATATATATATATATATATATATAGGCAAGGTTAGTGTGTCATGAGTGTGCACTGAAACGCCTTCATGTCAGACATGAATTTTCAATTATTATTGCTGTATTGTTTGACAAGAATGACAAAACTATTGACTTTCTTAGGGTAGGGCTTACGGTTGGAAATAGGGTTAAGATTTAAGAAGACTGGGGCTAATTGTAAAGATTTAACATATATTATCGATTGAAAGTAAATTTAACTAAAATGAACTTCGAGGAAAGTTACTTATGTCTATATATTTTTTTTTTAACCTTATCAGATCCATAATTTTGAAGATGAACAAAGATACAGTGTGACACTGCGAAAACTTTTGGATGACCACAAAGATGTTGTTTCTCTTTTAGCTGAAGGACTTGGCGAATCTCGAAAGCATATCAAGGTAAAGAGAGAAAGATTTGCACAAGATATTGCTATATGACTTGAACCTACAGCCATATAACTCATCTGTGTGTGTATATACAATGGTGGATTGAAAAGTTCACAAGCTGAAAGGTCATATTGGCTGCTGTTGACTGTGTTGAAATTGATTACGGTATTTGCTTTTCAATAAAAAATGCAGAGTATCTTAACTTCCAACTTTGCTTCTCATTCGTCCAGTCCGTTCTTTCTCTCTTCTCTCCAATTAATCGCTTGCTCTCTGGTGTTTGTTCTCGTGTTTGTCTCCGAGCCTAGTTTTATGCAACAAAAATTTGAATACGATGTAGGCCGAGTCTCTATATGTATATTCCACTCACTAACATTCTACATTTTCTCGATTTTTGCTGACATTGAATTTAAGGTAAGTCTTTTTATTTCTCTGCTCTACACGCCAAACAAAGACTTGCCCTCTTTCTGCTGGAATCTCCATTTGATTCTCGTTCACTGTCACACCCCCTCCTGGTCTCGTGATCACAAAGGTAACAATGCAGACCTTGGACTTTTGCTTCAGGTGCTTCTCCGAAGGGAAATTGGCTGAACCTCTTCCTCCGAAGAGCTCTTGGAATGATCGGTTGGTGGATTTTCAAGTGAGGAATTGCAAGTTCAATCAATAACTCACTTTCAGATGATTCTTGCTCGCTATCACTCGCCGATGGGGTTGTTTGTAGCGCAGGGCGAAGGTCCTTCACATGACGCGGGGTTCCATTGACTGATACGGACTGCTCACTGATGACAGTGATTAGCCCCTTTTTTGAACTTGGAGGTGCACCGGCTATCGAGAGGTTTTACCCAGACAGGATCTCCTATTCTGTATGGGCCGCGGACTTCTCTTCGACTGGACATGTACGTGCTGCCAATTCTTTTTATTTGAACCCTGTAGCGGTGGATTGCGTTGGCCAGTGCACTTATAATGGATACACCATCCTTTGGTTTTGTATTATACCTATACACGGCCTCGGCGACTGTACACTGCCTTTTGGCGGCAATTCTCTTGATACTTCGGTGGCACCTTTCCACTATGCCATTGCCACTTGGTACATGCACGCATCGCAATCTGAGCTGGATTCCCCATTCGTCCAGGAAACACTCGAATTGTTTACTGCAGAAAGCGGTATCGTTATCTATGAGTATCACCTCTGGCTGCCCTCATTCGTAAAACACTGAGTCTAGTTGGCGGATGATACTTGTAGAGTCTTGGCGTAAGCAATGGCCACCAGACTGTGAATCTGGAGGGTCCACAGTCGATGAGCGTGAGGAAATGTTGGCTGCCATAATGGGTCATATCCATGGTCAGTCTACTCCAAGTACTACCTACTCCTAGTTTTCCTTTTCGCCATTTGACCGATGCGGGATCTATTGACTGGCACGTCTGACATCTCTTGACTACGTCCCTCGTGGATACTGATGGATTGGTCAGCTGCACAAAATAGCATGTCCTTCGTACACCACGGTACCCGCTGAGATGGTGTATCTTCGTTATTTCATCTCGGCTGTGCAAGCTCATCGCCCTTTTTCATAGATTCGTACCATTTTTGTGGTACCCGAGTCAACCCTTCGGCAAGGTTACTGTTCGATGTCACCAGGGTCATATCCATGCACAGTTCATATTCAGCAGCCAGTTTCTTGATGGCACTCAGCCTTCTTCTTATGAGCATCTCGCTGGCTGCTTTAGTTCGCACTCTGGATTTGCCTGAAAAAGTGTCCGACACCCAGTGGTACATGCATAAGGAGTCGGTCCGTACATGCAATACTTTGACACCCCACTGGAGCGCCTGGTTGATGTCTTTCAGTACCGCGTCCAGTTCAGCCAGATTAATATGCGCGGCATGATTCATTGACCGCAGCCAGCATGTGTCCTCGATTACGGCTCCATTCTTTTCCAACAAGACCCCAATCGCTAGGGAGCTGGCATCAACCAAGACATTCATCTCTTTTCCCTGCACGCACCAATCCTCTTTAGCAGGATCGTTTTTCTTCACTCTGGTTACCGTTTGCGCCACCATACCAATAAGCAGGGTGTCAGCAGTCTTGTCATCCCAGCCTTTAGTGACCATACTAGCTCTGCGTTTCATAGTGCCAGTCGCTACGCGAAGCCATCTGCATACTGGTAGGTGTCCCACGAGTATACCACATAGTGAAAAGACACCACGTCTCGTTAGGACATCAGGTACTTCTGGGAGCGCGGCCCCGCGCCTCCATCGTCAGCTTCCTTGCTTTCCATGGACGTCTAAACCCAATACACGGGTTCCATCTTCCAGTCGTTCTGGCTCCTTACACATCAAACCAAACTGGGCCAGTTTCGCTTTGACGTGTAGTGATGACACGATATCTTCGTTCACATAGATATCATCAAGGTGCGCAGATATCCCGTCTTTCACTTTCTCTTCCTGAGACAGCACTGCATTAATAATTGCTTTCATTATCTGCGGTGCCACGTTTAGTCCAAAGCCCAGGCCAGTGAGACAGTGTCTCTTGTCTGTAAACATCACTGTTTGAAACGGCCACAAGGATTCGCTGACCCGGACCTGCAAGTAGGCCCTTCTCAAGTCGAGCAAAGACACATTAGGCCCATGCTGGTGCCACTTCCGCAGTTTGCTGGCACAAACATCGGCATTGGCCGTAAATGTGTCGACGTATTGGTTGAGTTCCCTATATACCGTTACTGGCCTCACTTTTGACTTGCTCTGCTGCACAACGGCCTTTAGGAGGAATCAGGCTTTTCGGAGGTCCAAGTTTCTTATGGGGGTAGGAAATCAGCCAACCAGCGTCAATCCATGCACGGAGCTCCTTTTCATACGCCGCTTGGGCGGTTCACTCTCTGCTGACCATTTCCATGAGGCGGTCCACACCTTTCGCCGGTCGAATTCGACACTAAAGTCAGGTCGGTCAATTTTGAGTGCTGCACAGACGGGTGCCTCTCCACAAAACTTTACTGTTCCGCTCCGTGTCATTAGAGCACCACATAAGGCTTTGATAGCATTGTAGCCCAACAATAGGTTGAAGTCTAACGGTCTCTCGCGTACTATACGTGCTTCGATATCAGCAGAATTCCCGGTGAATGTGCAGACCTTCACTGTTCCTATTCCATGACACTTGTTTGCTTCGCCGCTTTTAGTGGTCACTCTGACACTCCTTTTCTTCCCAACATGACAGAGCTTCGAAGTTACAATGGTTCGGGAGCATCCAGAGTCGAGGAGTCGTCCCATTGGTGTGAACTCTAATGACTGGCAGTGTCTTATTTATAAGTTGTCTGGAGACGAGATCGACGCCATCTCGTCTCTGTTCCCGTTTCCTGGGAAGTCCTATGCTAAATGTCCTGCTTTATTGCAATGGTAACACTGTACATGCGCACCTTATTTTCTGCTCTGACAATCTCTCGCTAAGTTCGTGGCAGTTGTAGCATACTATACTAGTACGGGGCCCAACTTTAGGAAGGTTCTGACATTGCTTCAACTTGCTTGTGCAAGAATTCGTCCATCGTTTTGTTTTGCCGAAGTTGCCGTGCTGTGAATTTGTCAAATGCGTTGAAAGCATCCATCGCATATGCTGTCATTAGGGCTCTCTTTATTTCCTCTGGGTCCGTTCTCTGCTTCTGGCTCAGTTGCCGATATACGGTGAGGGCACCACCTCGCAGTCGTAACGGTAGTACGTGCTCCACCCTGTCCATAGCACATAGTTCCCAGACCATCTCCACGTGTTCTAGCCATTCAACAACGGGCATATCCGTCACAGCGCCACTGAACTCCGGGATTAACCGAATATCGAATGCCTTTCCCGTCATGGTTGATGAATAGTGAAAGCCGAAATAGCTTGTGTTGAAATTGATTACAGTATTCGCCTTTCAATAAAAAATGTTCGTCTTGATAATACTAGTTCACTGTTTTATGGGCAGAGTATCTTAATTTCCAACTTTGCTTCTCATTCGTCCGGTCCCTTCTTTCTCTCTTCTCTCCAATTAATCGCTTGCTCTCTGGTTTGTCTCAGAGCCTAGTTTTATGCAACAAAAATTTGAATACGATGTAGGTTGAGTCTCTACATATTCCGCACATTACTATTCTCCATTTACTCGATTTTCGCTGACCCCAAATCTCTAGCGTCCTTTTGTCAAACATAAGTCTATTCCAGGCCATATCAAGTGATCATCAAGAAGGATTTTACTACATTCGACCACTTTGACTCATCTTCATTCTGTGTTGGCTTCTCCCAGCTGGTTGGAACATAAGCTTAATCTTTTTTCCCCTTCATTTCTTCTCCTTTCCCACACCTCTAATTTAGTTTATCACCCGTCCCACCATTTATGGCCAGACGGTCAGACACCTCGGCCGTAAAAGCCTTATTTCCTCTGAGTATGGGTGATCCCCCCACAAAAAAGAAGAAAAATAAATCACCCTCATCCAAAAATGACCCTGACCCTGAGCAAAATGTTATACCACCGACTTCCCCCCCAAAATACCTCTCTTTCTGACCAAAGTATGGAATTACCTTCCCCTCACAAAAATGCCTCTCTCCCTGATCAAAATTTTAATTCACCCACCCATAAAATTGTCCCTCCTTCTGACCAAAACATGAAATCCCCACCCCAAAATATAAATTTACCCCCCTCAACTAAAGACGAAAATGAAATCGAAAATATCTGGAAAGCTCCACCAAAAATGCAGGTCGACGTTGACGACTTTCTCCAGTGGGCAAAAGCCATCTCCAGCAAAGTGCAGGAGCATGTTCTTTTGTTTGATTTGGAGGAAGTGAGACAAGACCAAAAGAAAAGAACGGTGTCTGTCTTTGTCGTAAACAAACAGTCCCCTAAGATCGTTAAGCCCGCCAAAGACACAGTTCTACATCATTTATCCAGCCTGAGCATAAAGGTACAAGCCATAATAACTGGTACCTCTTACGCTTTCTTGGATGTACTGATACCGACTGTTGAAGAAGCCGTCGCCTTTACGTGAAAAACTCTCGAAAATAAAGATTATTTCTTCCGTACAGAATATATGGGGTGGCGGACAACGACGGTATCAGTATACGAGGTCCCTAGCTTCCTCAGAGACGCCAATTTAGCCGCATATATGCTAAATTTTAGAGACATTGTCTCAGCCACTCATGACAGAATGCGCGGGGAATGGAGGTTTGACATAATGTAAGACCTTGTACTCCATTCTCAACTGTTGAATTTGGAAGGGCGCAGGCTTTCAGTCATTGTTTCTGGCCGCAAACCTGCCTGCTGGCACTGCAGCGAGATTGGTGACCTCTCCGCAGTTTGCCCGGGGAAGAAGGCCCCGAAAAAGCGCAACCAAATCCCAGCAACCTCCCACCCCTCATTGCAAATGATGAAAAGGATGCTCTCGTAGTCTCACCCACAGTCAGAGCAACAGCCTTGGATTCGGCTGGGAATAAAACCTCCACTTCCCCTTTGTCTTCTGCGGCTACCACCGAAGAGCCAAAGGCGGGGTGACTGACTGTGGGATAAGATGGGGTAAAGATCAAACCTGCGGGTCCTCAATCCCGAAAGTTGTTTCAGTTGGACACCCACAGTTCACCCCCCCTCACAATCCTATGCAAAAACTGCCAGTCTTCCCAAATCAAAATACCCTCCCAAACACCCCCTAAACAGACCACTCCTTCTTAGGTCAGGTCCTTCAGACCAGGCCGGGAGAAGTTTGAGAAGCTGGTAGAATTCAAAAAGCGGCAGAATCAGGAGTGAAAATCATCTCCAGGACCCGCTCGATCCACCCCTTCATCTCCTAAACAGCCAAGGACAATTAGACCCCCTTCAACACCTCAAAGTCCCATGCCTGCTCCGTCTTTAACTATCTTAAAACCCATAAAAAAGGGACCCGTCCCACTCTCCACTGCCATTGGAATCGCTTCCGGTCAAACCTTCTCCACCAACCACTGAACCCATAGAAACTTCATCTCCTCCAGTTTCAACATCTCAAGCAGCTACATTTCCATCACCAGCTGTAAATCCAAAGAAACGGCAGCGGAGCTCATCCATAGAAAGCTCTAGGGATGAGGTCTCTAAACCAAGGCTGAAAAAAGACAAACTTCGCCACCATTCAGGACGTAACATTTGCCGGGTGGATGAGAGGGCCCTGGATTGTCTACATAAGGTGCAGCCGCAACTTTTAAAAGACTTGAGGGTCCTCCACAATTTCAAAGAAGTGAATGGTCGAAATGTGGAGAACCCCCCAAACTTTCCCAATGCATGGATTACCTCTGTCATCTGCACGGGCCTAGGGTCGGAAGGTGTAATGAAAATGTTGGGAAAGGCGAACACAACCATCGGCCCTTTATCATTCGTTAAATATGACCTCATTTCGTGTAAAGGCCTTGTTGGAAGGGTCCCTGTTATTTTGTACGCCTCCCTTTATAGAGCAGTAAAACTAACCTTTCCACGGGACATCAGGGGTCTCGCTCATGACGGGGTCATCACGAATGAGATGGCCACGGGTTCCATGAGCCAGACTGTTGGCGTCCTGACCCCAGCCATGTTAAGTCTGGGTACTCAACCCCTGTAAATGTTCATGATGGATTTAAGGCTCGCTAGTTTGAATGGCCGCGGCCTGAGGTCGGATTCTAGAAGATCCCATTTACTTTTATACCTCCAGCGCCGCGGCATTGATACATGTTCTTTACCGGAGACTCGCTTCGATTCCAACTTCCATGCGATTATTCTGTCGAAGGACTGTTTGTCCTTTTCAGCATGTTTTGATGGTCATTCTAGAGGGGTCACCTGGCTGGTAAGTAGACATCTGGTCACTACGTGTATTCTTGTTCTTTCAGATCCGGCGGGCAGACTTTGTGTTCTGGAGTTACCCTAAAGGATGAGGTGTTTCGGCTGATTGGGGCTTATGGGCCCAACGCTACCAGTGAGCTCCCTGCCTTTTTCCGGCGCATCGAGCCGTACGTGATACCCTCAAAGCGAGTAATTTTAGTGGGAGATTGGAACGCCATCCTTGATCCCAATTTAGACAGAGGGGCTATTAGTCTGGGTACTAACACCTTGGATGCCAGATATTTTTGTGAGTTTGTCAAACGATTTGATCTCGTTGACAAATTTCGCAAAAGGCATCAAAATAAGATAGCTTGGACTTGGACCGGTAGGGGCGCCTTGGCCCAGCTTTATAGCTAATTGGACCGAGTGTAAGGTGAGTCGACCTAGGTGGTCCAAGTTTTGATCGTCAAAGTTTCGATCCTTATAAAGATTCTGACAACAAACTCTTATGTGTGTCTGTTAGGTTAGATAAGGCTAGACGAAGGTTGTCTGGTTACTGGAAGTTCAAGTCGTCCCTTTTGGCTGAGGATGACTCCCGGAACCAGCTAAAACTAATGTTATAGCGGAAACTGTCGGGGGCAATTATTGGCAGTAGGTGATGGAGTAACCTTAAGGATAGTATTAGATCCTTTGCTGTCAATTATAGTAGGAAACTCAAGTTAGATATGGTAGCGGAGCAAAGATTGATTAATGCTAAATTAGATAGGGTGGTTTTAGCGGGAGATAGTGGGCAAGTTAACGTAGCTAAGGCCGAGCTGGCCTCCTTGCAAGTTAAGGAGCACCAAGCTCTGATACTTAGGGCTAGGTTAAAAAGAATGTCGTGCGAGGCAACGATTATGGCCCATGAGTTACTGGCTGAGGAACTCGGGCATGTGGCAGATCGGCATATCGCCAGTGTCACATCGCCGGATGGGCAACGTCGAACTACAAACGAAGCCATCTGTAAGGAGTTTCAGCTGTATTTCCTGAAGCTTTTTACCTGAGAGCCCGGACTGAGCTCTGCTCAGTTTGACACCGATCTTGCTAGCTTCTCTCAGCGACTGAAGCGGCTGGGTGTGAGGGTTGCATAACGGAGGATGAGGTCCGGGAAGCGTTAAAATCAGTCAGGTCAGATAAGTCTCCTGGAATCGATGGTCTGCCCTACGAAGTGTACTTGAGGTTGTCACACATGTTTGTCCCCTTGCTGGCTACCATCTATAACAACTGGATGAGGCAGGGCTCCATACCCAGACGCTTCACCAGGGGTTTCGTGGAGTTGCTACGTAAGAACAAACATGGCGGGGATGGGATGAGTAACTTTCGTCCTTTAACGATGTTAAACACTGACTTAAAGATTTTGGCGAAGATCCTAGCAAACCGTTTGCAGACTGTCCTGCCTAGTCTGATTTACCCCGAGCAGACTTGTGCTGTGAAGGGTAGGACTATCCAGGACAGTCTTCATTTGGTCCGCACGATCGTCGAAAAAGTCAATTAAAATGCAGCGCTGATCAATTTAGATCAGTCCAAGGCCTATGATAGGGTTGACCTCTGTTTTCTGGAGGCTGCCTTATCTGTGCTAAAAGGTTTCCTTCGATGCGACGGGAGATCTGTTACCTTCATCTGTCTGAAGGTGGTCTAGGTGTGCCGAATGTTGAGACGCGACACCATACTTTGCGTCTTACTTTTCTAGACCGGATGTGTTCACGAGATACAGCGGTGGGGAGCTTCTGGAAAGAAGATGCTAAATGATCTTTCCCGTCGCGAGTAAGTGTGCATTACGTTGGCCCAGAAGCGAGTGCCAGCATGCGCTGAAGGTTTTCTCTCGGTTGCAGACAGGTCTCTCTGACAGCTGGCCATTGTCGAGTAGGGCATTTTATCGTTGTTTAGTCGGGGGCTGCTAGTGTTGATCTGATCGGCGAGCTCAGTGTGACGGCGTTGGAGGGTCGAGATGAGGCTTCCCTCACCTTGCTGGTCATCCGGAATGCCCTCAGGGTTGACAAGAGATTGTTCACAGCACAATTTGTTATTTCGCCAGAGTGCCGCCGGTGCGGTGCTTTGGCGGAGTCTATTGATCATGCTTCTTTCACTGCCCGGTCGTGCGGCCGCTGTGCAAGCTTCTTGAAGGTTTCATGGTTTGCGAGGTTGAACAGACAGGAACATTGTTTTTCTCTGCTTACTCGGCATTATGCGTGTCGTGATTTGGACGACGAGAAAGAAGGAACTCTACGAGGATGAGTCTTTTTCTTCTCAGACCCCGGTGACTTTTTATAAACGCCAAATTAAAATCAAAATCCAGTCTGAGAGAAGGAGACTCTCTTCACTGGAGTTTAGCAAAAGTTGGGTGATTGTTTTGCGCTTGTGTCACGTGGTAGGAGCCAGCATTATTTTCAGCCTGAACATTACAGGGACGTAAGGATCTTGGGTTACCAGAAGTTCATGACCACCCAGCCTAGGTAAGTTAGATTTTAGTCCAGCTTTGTTATCTTTGTCCCATTTTTAATTAACTTAGCTAGAGTATATGAGGTCATTGGACTCTTTTCTGTTTTTTAGTCTCCTTGAGTTTTGTTTCCCTTTCCCATCCCCTTTTTAGATGACAGGAATTGGAGTTCTCTAGGAGTTTGATGGAATGCTTATTTTTATTCATTTATCTATTCATTGTTTATTTGTTTAATTTTTATTTATTTACTTTTCCTCCATCTGCACTATTTTCAACTGGTTAACTCCTCTTTCTGCTATTACTAGTTTGTGGGGTAGGGACCCCCATACTATCATTTGTATTCCCCTAAAAACGAAAAATGAGCAAAAATATTTACAAAAATTGTAAATATTTTTGCTCATTTTTTGTTTTTAGGAAAATTGTATATATGTATATAGCTTACTTTTGATTTTGAATTATTCCCCTCTCCCCCACTTTATAAATATGGGGTTTAGGCTAGAAGTCCATGGAGCACTAGAGTTGTTTTGGTGAAAGTAGTATGATAGTGTTGGTTTCAATTGAGGTATTGTAGTGTTTTTTTATTTTGGAGATATGTATTGGTCAGTGAATGAGTCTAGTTAAAGATTAGGATAGTGTTGACCAGCCCCCCCCCCCCATTGTTTAGGCCATGTGCCACATTTGTATTTTTTATATTATACAATAGATATCCACAATTTTCGCCGACATCGAATTTTTTCTCTGCTCTACATGCCAAACAAAATCTTGCTCTCTTTCTGCTGGAATCTTCATTTGACTCTCGTTCATTGTCAGATTGACGTTTTGATTAATAGGATCCAAGCTTTGCAACACTGATAGTGGAATAAAGTGTGCAGACTGCAAGTGAGACCATGTTGAAAACTAAAGCTAATTTGATCTCCTTTCTCAATTAACCTCTGAACTTTTCAGCCAACCCATTGTATATCCAAGTTGGACACACACAGTCAATGGGTTAAATAGTATTGCTGTTCTTACTGTTGAACACACAATGTATATTTTGTGTTTTCTTTTTAGGATGATTCGTTAATCAAAACATTTCTGGACAAAACCCTTACATCTCGCCTGGGAATTCGTTTATTAGCAGAACATCATTTGTCTATGCATGAAGAAAAGGTAACTCATTTTCATGTTTATGTGTGAGTAAACCTATTCATTTTATGAAACAGTAAATGATTGAGTTGGTTAAAAAAAAATGGTCATGTTGGTTGGGGTGATGTACTTTTGGTTACAGACAGATAAATAATCTCTATTATAATAAGATATGATTTTATTTTTCTCAGCCAAATCACGTTGGAATCATCAACGTCAATTTTTCCCCCCGGAAGCTCATCGAGAAGAAAGCAGAATTTGTCAGGTAAGTTTTGAGTAATCAATTTTCTTTTTACCTAATGACAAATTTACTTATTGAAATTTTTTTTCTTGTATTTATTTCCTTCTTTGGTTAGAATTTGAGACAAGCTTGGTTTGTTTGGTGGGGTTCTCCACTGGAAGAAGCAAGCCTTCCACTGTGGGATATATAAAAAGATTGCTTGCATTTTCTCGGCCTCCTCTTTGAGGATGTCACTTCAGACTGCATGAAATAGCCCCCTCCTCTCACATACACTGCCGCCCTGTCGGCTGGGGCTGTAAGAATACACCGACTGCACCTCTGTAGAGGGGTAAGACCCCCTCAATGGGGCTACCTGTAGGCTGTGGGTGGCGACCCGTGATGCGTGAGGACGGGATCCTGGTGGCTGAGCGGTCCATGACTTGCAACACTCCACTTTGGCCCTTACTTGGGCTTGACGGGAGGTCGGAGGGGCCCGATCCAATCAATCGGCTGGTCATGTCAGCCCTCTATCAGATTACTTTAAAATCTTGATGAGGGTGATGGCTGTAGGGTCAATCATGCTGAAGAAAGACCTTACTGTCCCTGGTGAGTAGTCATCTTGGGAACCAAAACCCAGGAACTTGATAAAATTGTCCATCATCAGCATGAGTATACTGATTATGTAGCCCTGGTATTCCTAGGCGAATGGATTTTCCCCTCGGTGTATCCCCGAATGGGGCTCTGTGGTGGGAGCATAGTCAATGAAACTCAAATAATAAATATATGGATTTTTCAACACAAAAACCCCAAGCAATTGGTGCAAATAAAAAACTTAAAAGAAATTTGAGAGAAACTGATTCAGAAGATGAAGTAGAATCTCCCTTCCCGAGATTCCTTACTATAAAATCCAAAAGCTCGCCAATAACGAGTCTCTCACCGTTCATAATAGAAAAAGATATTTCAAGTAACATAACGCCAAAATCAGTCAAAAAATTTAAAAAAATGATACATTACTTGTTGTGGTGGAAAAAAGAAAACATGCGGACTTTCTGTTAAAAATGACAATGTTCAACAATATTGCAGTCAAAACGTACCCTCACAAATCTCTGAACACAAGTAAGGGGGTGGTGAGGAGTAAAGAACTGTCATTATGTACTTTGGAAGAAATAAAAAAGGAGTTAAAAAGACAAGATGTAATTGATGTCAAAGGAGTTTCTATTAAAAAAGAGGGTAAATCAATAGAAACAAACACCTATATTATGACATTCAATACACCAAAAATCCCGGAAAAAATAAAGGTTGGCTACTCTATGGAGAAGGTTGAGCAATTTGTTTCTAACCCATTGAGATGCTATAGGTGTCAAAAATATGGACACCATGAGGACTCATGTAGAGGACATGAAGTGTGTGGGAAATGTGGCCAAAGTGATCCTGGCCATCACATGAATGAATGTGAATTTCCCAATAAATGTACGAATTGTGGTGGTGACCATCCGATCTACGCAAGATCTTGTGATATTTGGAGGAGAGAAAAAGAGATCCTCACTGTAAAATATAAGAATAATATTCCTTACCATGAAGCACGGAAAAGGATAGTAGGGTCTAACACCTATACTTACTCCCAAGCAGTCCAACGAGAAAAAAATGAAATAAAATCTGAGGAAATGGTAAAAAAATTAATTCACCTTGATCCGAGTGATTGGGGAAGCTTTATTGATGAGATAAAAACCATGATCAGAAATAAATCTTGTAAAATTTCAACTATGCAAGGAAAAATCTCCACTAATGAATAGACCTTCATAGGGGAGGGTACTAGAGATGAGGGGGTAACAGTAACGGCATCTCACCAACCCTCTCCAAAATTGCACACTCCTATTAAGAAGCAAAACAGACCGGAATCTCCTAAGGCCATGCAAAATAATATTAAAAAGAAGCAAAGATCTTCAATCCGCCTACCAACATTCGAATTAAACAAAGGGAGGGAAGCTGGGGAGAACTCCACAAAGGGGAATAACCTCACTCAGGCCTGTTCGTCTCCTACTGGAAAAATATCAGACCAAGCAATAGAACCAACGAGCCCTACAGAGACTAAAAATAAGTATCAAATACTAGAGAAAATGGAAACTGAAGAGGCTACCCCTGTAAAGGAAAAGAACCAAAAGAAAACCTTTAAAAATCCTCCATAGTACATTCTAATCAAATATGCCTAACTCAATCATACAATGAAACTGCAGAGGAATTAGAGCTAATTATGAAGAACTCCAACTATTTCTGGAAAAATACAATCCCAAAATAGTATGCCTCCAAGAAAATTAAAGAAAATAAAGAAAATAACCAGATAAACCTCAACAACTATCAGGCTTACAATCACCTACACAAGGATGGACTCAGGGCTTCTGGGGGTGTCTCCATCCTTGTCAGGAAAGATGTACCGCAGAACCAAATCAGCATTGACAGTGATCTCCAGGTGATTGCTGTCAAAGTAACTCTATATCCCACCACATGATCCTATAAATGAATCTAAATTAAACAAGGTAATAGAACAGATTCCGAAACCCCACATATTGTTAGGTGACTTTAACAGTCACAATACTGTATGGGGATGCCTGCAAACTAACAAAAAGGGCAAGGATCTGGAAAACCTAATTAATAGCAACAATCTATGCACATTAAATAATAAATCTCCAACATATCTCAATTCATTTACCGGCTCCTACTCGGCTATTGACCTCACTCTAACTGATCCTTCAAGCTACATGGATTACACATGGAAAGTCCATAACGATCTCTGTGGCAGGGACCATTTCCCTATCATAATAGATATTCTTCAACTTAGTCATGACAACAACAGACCTCCCCGTTGGAAAACTAATAAGGCCAACTGGATTGAATTTAAAGTTTTATGTGATAGAGAACTTGTCCAGAACCCAAATGATACATGCATGATAGACCATTTCACAGAAACATGAATTGAAATAGCTAATAAAACCATTCATAAAACCTCACCCACAAATGAACGCAACACACCCTGGTTTAATGATGAATGCAGGGTGGTAATTCAATAAGGAAATGCTGCTCTTCGCAAATTCAACAAAGAACCCTCCACGAGTAACCTAAACACCTTCAAACTGCTCCGAGCAAAAGCACGGAAAAATCAGTTGGCAAAACTATGTCAACAAACTCAATTCCTCAACCAAAACTAACACAGTCTGGACGATGATATGAAAGATTTCGGGGAAAAATACAAGCTACACCTCTGAAAAACCTTATTAAAAATAAATCAGAAGTCACAAATATATAAGACATTGCCGATGCACTGGCTGAAACCTTCTCAGCAAATTCCTCCTCCAATAACAAACATAAAACAGGAAATCCAAAATTAAGTTTTAAATCTAACAATGCTGAAAATTATAACGGATGCTTCACATTGGCAGAGCTAAAAGAAGCCACAAAATTCACTATGAATTTCTCAAACAATTACCCTGAAGGTCTCTTAGCTGCTCTAAATGAGATCTGGGAAAGTAGTAAATTTCCAGACTCATGGAGAGTAGCTACCATAATCCTTATACCTAAACCAGGGAAAAATAGCCTCTACCCTTCTAATTATCGACCAATAGCACTAACAAGCTGTCACTGCAAAACCATGGAACGTATGGTCAATAAAAGATTAGTTTGGTTCATTGAATCCAACAAACTTTATACCAACTCTCAATGTGGCTTTAGAAGCCAAAGATTTATGATGGATCATGTGGTCAAGTTGGAAACCTCTATTAAAGAGGCAAACATCCAAAGACAACACCTTGTCGCGGTATTCTTTGATCTAGAGAAAGCATATGAAACCACTTGGAGATATGGTATTATGAAAGAGCTGCATAATATGGGTTTGAGAGGTAGACTCCCAAACTTTATAAAAGCTTTTCTCACAGACAGGAAATTTCAAGTTCGAATTGGAACAACATTGTCTGATATTCAAAAACAAGAAGGGGTCCCTCAAGGGAGTATATTATCAGTAACCCTCTTCAACATAAAAATTAATAGCATTACCAATTGCCTGAACCCTGGAGTTGATAGCTATTTATATGTAGATGATTTCTGCATCACATCGAAATCCAAATATATACGGACAGCAGAGTATCAACCAAATAAATAAATGGGCAACCATAAATGGATTTAAGATCTCCAAAACAAAAACTCAATGCGTGCATTTTTGCCAGTTGAGAAAAATGCACAACAACCCTACATTAAAGTTGGACGATTCGGAATTCCGGTCGTCAGTCAATACAAGTTCCTCCGTATTATTTTTTACCGAAAACTCTCTTTCATTCCCCACATAAAATATATAAAAGATAAGTGTAATAAAACACTGAAACTACTCCGGATAATAGCCCATACAGACTGGGGTGCAGACTTTCAAACATTACTAAAATTATATAGAACATTAATCCGCTCAAAAATTGACTATGGCTGCTACGTATATGGAGCAGCCAGAAAGTCCTATCTGAAAACATTAAATACTGTTCACCATGAAGGATTAAGACTCATCTTGGGGGCTTTCCGCACATCCCCAGTGGAGAGCCTTTACTCCGAAGCATACGAACCACCTCGAAAACTCAGATTCACAAAGTTAGGTTTACAATATTACAGCAAAATCAAGTCACTACCAATCAATCCAGCTCATGACTGCATCTTTAACTCCAAACACCAAACCCTATTTAACGAAAAGGAAAAGGCCATAAAAAACCTTTGACCTCCGCATGAAACCCATTCTGGAAAATGCAAATATCTCTATTAAAAATATTCATGATACAGTACAGCTAAATTACCCTCCTTGGCTACTTGAAAAGTCAGAGGTAATACTAGACTTAAAGAAACTCTCAAAAAAGATAACGCACCCCTTAATATACCAAGAAAAACTCCATAACATCCAAGACAACCTTCCTAATTATCTACACATCTACACAGACGGCTCCAAGGACAACAATGGAACCGGGTGTGGAGCAGTTCTAAACAATAAAACTATGAAACAATCCCTTCCTATAGAAGCTTCCATATTTACAGCTGAAATCTGTGCAATAAATTTGGCACTTAAAATCATTTCAAATAACAAAGCTAAGAAATTCATTATCTACTCAGACTCCATATCAGTTCTACACTCTATAAAAAACCAAAAACTCCATAACCCTCAAATCGTCAACCTATTAAACAAACTCCACACCCTAAGACAGACAGCAAAAAAAATCATATTCTGCTGGATTCCAGGCCCTATGGGAATCCAGGGAAATGATAAAGCTGATTCACTGGCTAAAGCTGCAATTAACATACCTCCTGACAAAACCTCCAAACTACCATACACAGACTTGAAACATAAAATCAAACAAATAATCACAAAAAGATGGCAACAATTGTGGGATGAAAATGCCCAAAGCAAGCTCCGCCAAATAGAGCCTCTTCTGAAAGAAAGAAAATGTGAAGCTAGTAATACTAGAAGAGAAGAAACCATTCTTTCTCAACTACGTATAGGCCACACTAAATTAACGCACAACTTTATTCTAAAAGAAGAACCTCCTCCTAAATGTCCATGCGGAAACCATTACACAATTAGGCATATTTTAATAGAATGTACAAATCTATTTCGCATCCGAAAAAATTTTTATAAAGTTAATAGTATGAAGGAATTATTTAAGAAGATAAACCCTAAAAACGTAATCGAATTCCTGAAAAGAATTGGCCTTCTATCAAGGTTGTAGGCTCATAGACCTACAAAATAATTATATAAAAAATCAAATGCTGACTTCAGCAGACAATTCAAGACTGAACACTATAAACAAATACCAACGACATCAAAATAAAACGATATGCAAATAACTATATGCATAAAGATTATACCTAATAAAAACAATAAACAAAAAAGTTTTCGGCATAAAATAACTTAATGGGTTGAGATGCCGTAAAACCCAACCAACCACATACACTGCTTACCTGGACCACAACCTCGATATGAGCGAGTTGGAATTCTGATCACACTATTGTTTGCTTTTGGACTTATATGTCTTGGGAGAAGGGACAAACCTTTGTCATCCCACAACTGCAGGTTAAATAGTATCACTGCTGTTTTTTTACCTTTTTTTTTTTTTTTTTTTTCATCTTCGAGCTTTTTCTATTAAAAGTCCGTGTTGCAATCATACAACTGGAGCGAAATGGCTACTGCTCATAAGAATTGTCTGTTTTATTTCATTGGAGAGATCAGATTTTCATATGGTTGTTAATCCCAGTCTGGTGCAGTGCAGCTGTCCTTTACACAATTAAAGATGTTGCTCTTGCCTCTTGTTAACAAGATATTGATGAATGTTCAAATTATTAATGAATCTTTTCAGAGAAAAGAAATATTTCTGATTGTTTTTCTTTCCTAGGAATGTGTGTTTGGCCAAATATGGTGCTGCCCCCAATGTTCGAATGAATGGTCATCTGAATGTAACCTTTCCTTATATTGCACCCCCATTGGATTATATTTTGGTTGAGATTCTCAAGAATTCTATGCGGTAAGTATAGAAATGAATCAGATTTCTGCATTCAATAACCCATAAAAAATTATGTGCCATTAAACCAAATGAAACCTTCATGAACAAATCAAATACTCTCCTTTTTCTCTTCTTTCCTTTCTCTAACTTGTCAAAGTTGGGATAGCATAGGCATAGATTCAACAGTGCTTAGTAAGTTTCAATTTCTCACCTAGGCATGAAACAGGCACTTACCAAGCACTTGATTTTATATCTATGCAATACTAAATTATATAGATCTCATATTTAGTTTATCTCTCTCTCTCTGTGTTATATATATATATATATATATATATAAAATCAAATTGCAAATTTTTCTTAGTTTTTTTTCCTGAAAGTGCTGACAAACCTTTGAAAACCTTTTCTGATTTCATTCCATAGGGCAACAGTTGAAAACCACTTGGATAATTTACATCATTTACCAGACATTGTCATTACAATCGCTAATAATGATACCGACTTTGTGATTCGGTAAGTGTAACCCCCGTTTGCTGGTATGAACTGATATAATTCATTTTCTTCTATTTTACTGCTTGATCAACTCTGAAAATTGGTTGCCTGCAGTAACTGCAAAAAGGACAAAACTTTTTATGCTTATCAACTTGATTTTTGCTTAAATCTACCCAACCTTACCCAACCAAAACAAAAAAAGATCTCCCAACAACCCAAAGGAAGATAACAGTTAAAGAAATTTAGGTATCAATTGTTGTTATTACTAATACTATTACAATAATTTTTTACATATATATATAAAACCATTAGTTTTTTTGTGGGGGGAATGTTTTTTCTCATCCTATTTTTGTCTTCTTATTCAGAGTAAGTGACCGAGGAGGTGGTATCCCTGTTGATCTCGTTCAGAAGGTATTTGATTACAGTTTTACAACCAGTGGTACTTTGACTGATGATCGTGTTAGCGGAGGACTGTTTGGCACGATAACTCAATCTGATTTTACTGGACCCGCTCCAGGGTCTATGGCAGGGTGAGTTGGATTCTATCCTGGATGTTTTTTCTCTTTTTATGTAAGGTGAGTGTTTTCGGTGAATATTTGAGTCTGAGTAATCTTTCAATTTATTATTGTTCTTGTCAGAGTTTCTCACCACCCTTATAGATGATTGCCCAGTCAGCTGGAGCTGTGTTATATTTTGACCTTTGCCCCGGCCCAAAAATGCTATTCCTAGGTAATACACCGGAAGGAAGTGACACATTCCAACGGCCAGTAATCGAAAGAGATCGCGTGGGCAGTTTAAGGTTTATGATATGGGACAAGGTGAAGGTCCCATTCTGCCATTACAGTCATGCACCGGAAGAGAGTGACCTCTGAACTGCATGACAGTTATTTCCGCTTGATGACAATTGAACATCCGATTCAAAGATCCAGTAGGCGATCGTGTGGGCGTTGAGTTATTATTTAACTCAGTTGAGTTTGGGTCCCAGGGCAGTTGCCGGGAGAGATCCAGACAGTAGAGACCAGATGTGGTAGGGAAGGCCACACCCGACCGAGGGGGCACTCGGAAAACCCCCGAGCAGTTGCCAGTCGAATTGCAGACAGTAGAGACCAGATGTGGTAAGGGAAGGCCACACCCGACCAAGGGGGCCCTCGGAAAACCCCCGATGGAGTGGACCCCAACATCAGGAGAACAAGACACAACGTGATGGTCATAACAGTGGGGTCAAAATATTGCATTTATGTTCGGTCTCCAGCATCCTCTCACATGCTAACCTTTCGAACCCTTGCAATAAAGTGAGAGGTAAATGTAATTCTAAAGAATTCTTCTTGTGTCTTCTTTCATGCATCTTAATTCTTCTTGCGTCTTCCTTCCTTCATGCGTCTTAATTATGGTGTCGTTGTGATGCTGAATGAAGATGTATATGTATACAACATATATTAATTTGGTGCTTGTGCCAGGCGAGTTCTTCAAGGACTCAGAATGAACCTAGTTACCGTAAACTGCAGTTTTAGGCATCACAACACGACAGCAACGAAGAGGACAAGGAGGGATGCTGGAATTGAAAGAAGTAAAAAGAAAAAAAAAAAAAACAAGAACAAACTAGCAACAAAGAAAAAGAGGAAGGAGAAAGGAACAGACCGACTCGAAAAGAACAGAAAAGAGACGGAAAGAAAAAAGAGAAAAAGAGAAAAAAAAAATTGTAAGTAGAGCGCTCATTCATGTAAACTCTATCTCTCTCTGTTATTTAAATTGATTATAATTGTGAAAGATTAGTTGTAATGACAAGGGCCTTTCTAGAAGCATAAAATTGGAAATAATTTAAAAAAAAAAAAATGTGTGGTCCCTAGATAAAAATTGAAATTACTGCAATGTGTAATAGTGTATCGAAGTGAGGGAGGAAAAAAAGAAGAGAGAAAGAAAACAAAAGATAGCTGTGGGACAGTCATTGTCCGTTTTTTGATGGACAGCTTATCGTAAACAATAAATTTTATGATAAATTTTATGAATGGGGATTTTTTTTTTATCGTAAATAGGTCTTTGTGAGAAAAAAAAATCGTAACCTTTCATTGGTCCAGACAAGTGGTGATTGGAAATGAGAATTTTAATCCGAGAAATGGAATCTTGGGAGCATCAATGGGATTGTCCATGAATTTCGATCATTGGTGTTTGTCTGAATAATGCGCATATCATCATCATCATCATGTCGTGCCGCCAGCACGGATATCCTTGACCATCTCTCGCCACTTTTCCCTATCGTTCATCACCTCCGGCAGGTCTTCTGGGTTACATCCCGTGTCCTCACATAGCTGCTGTATGTAAGTTCGGGCTGGTCGTCCTGCTTTTGCTTGGCCATATGTGGGGGTCCATAGTAGTACGTCACTTACGAGCTCGTCTTTGCTTCTCCAGCAGTGTCCCGCGTGTCTGGCTCGTCTGACCTGTATAGTTTTCGTGATGGGAGGCAGGTGGCCGTACAGTTGGTGTCTCGTGGGGTGTTGTCGCCAGGACTTGTTCAATATTGCTCTCAACATTCTTGTGTAGTTGCCGTCAAGTTTCTTCTCCAGCCGTTTGGTTAGCATCCATGTAGTGCATCCATATAGCAGTATCGATACAACCGCTGCCTGGAAGAAACTGCACTTCATTTCATCGGTCAGGTCTGATTTCCATATTATTGAGAGCCTATCTATGGCCGTCCATGCTTTTGTCAGCTGTGTGTCGATGTCATTTTCTGTTGATGAGACGCTACTCCCTAGGTAGGTGAATTTGTCCACTAGCCTCAGAGAGGCTCCGTCTAGAGTGGTAATGTTGCCAGTTTGGTTGTAACACATATATTCAGTTTTGTGCGCATTGACATGGAGGCCAATGCCTGCTGTAGCTCATTCCAAACTATGCAGTAGTGTCTCTGCTTGATTAGGCGTATTCGCCAGTAACGCTAAGTCATCAGCGTAGTCGGCGTCTGTGATTGTTTTTGCGGGGTACCTTTTGCTTTTTTTCTTAGTCAGCTCGAAGCCATTTTCTCTGATTTTGTCGATCGAAGTTCTAAGCACGTAGTCTAGACAGATGATAAAGAGGTATGGGGCTAGCGTGTCTCCTTGTGGTACTCCTGCAACAATGTCGAAGTATTCCGTGTCTCCATCTGGTGAACGTACCTTTACTTTTGTGTTTTTGTAGAGGATCATTATTGCTGCTACAGTTTCTTTTGGTAGGCCGTATGCTAATAGGATTAGTTCCATTTTCCCTCTGTGGATGGAATCGAAGGCCTTGGTAAAGTCGACAAATAGTAATGTCGCCTGAGGGTTTTTTGCCCGGACGCCTTCAAGGATTCTACGGATGGTCAATATTTGTGAGGTTGTGGATCTATTTCTCCAGAAGCCATTTTGGTTTTTCCTATGGATGTTGTCTATTTTGGGTTCTATGCGGTTTCGTAGTAGGGCATTGTAGATTTTGGCTGCTATGGATGTAAGTGTTATCCCTCGGTAGTTCTTGGCTAATCCGAGGTTGCCTTTTTTAGGGAAAGGAAGGATGCATCCCTTCATCCATCTTTCTATCCTATTTTGACTATAGACAGCGTTGCATTGCCGGAGCAGTATATCGTCGAATTGTCTAGTCTTCCACACTTCTGGGGGGATCTCGTCTAGCCCTGAAGCTTTCCTATTTTTAATTTTTTTAAGAACCGAGTCGAGTTCTTCTTTGGTGAAAGGCCCTAGTTTAATGTCTAATTGCTTACTGATAATTCTGGTGATCGGTTCATCCGTTATTTTCAGTGGGCTTCCTAGTAGATCTTTGAAATGCTGTTCCCACAGTTTTACTCTTTCTTGTTGGCTTGCAGCTTTCAATTTTGCTTTGGCTGTGCTCTTCCTTCTACTTAGTTCGTTTATTGTTTGCCAGGCTATCCTGGATTGTCTATCTTCCACCGAGTCTCTAATCTTATCTATCTGATTTTGTATGTATTCTGCCTGTTCTTTTAGATATATTCCTGCTAATTGATATTGTGCTTTTTCTAGTTTTCGGGCATTTGTGTTTGTTGGATTCTTCCGATAGCTTTTGGAGGCAGTTTTCACGAGTGCACATTTTTCTCTAACCTCTGACGTTTCCCAAGGGACTCTATATTTAGTTCTAGGTTTTGTTTGGATATACTTTGATGCCACTTCTAGGTGTGCTTCAACAAAGTTTTCATATTCGTCATTTGGGGTAACTTTTTCTGTCTTCTCTTGTTGTGTTTCGAATCTGTTTCTTAATTCTAATGCATATTTGTCTCTAATGTCAAGTAGGGCCCAGTCATAGCGCCTATTGTCACTGTTCGTGTGGCGTTTTTTCGTCGGCTTAGATGTATTTTGGCCGTGACTATTCGATGATCGGAGGACACGCCCTCGAAAGTGGAGTATGCCTCGCAATTCATCGCACTATTTTTCCATTTTCTGTTTATAAAGAGGTAGTCTATCTGTGCTTTACTCTTGTTCGCGTATGTGTGGGTCCATAATTTTCCCTCCCTTTTTTGAAAGTTTGTATTGAGGCATGTTAATCTATTTTCTATCATGAAATCAATTAGATGTTGTCCATTCCTGTTTGACGTGTTGTGTTGGCTGTATTTGTTGTTTCTGTTTTTCCCGATTTGTGCATTCATATCTCTGCCAATGACTAGCAGGTTGTGTTTCGGAATGCTACGTACTAGGGAGGAAAATGCGCATATAATTTTTCGATATTTATGAAGTTGGGAGAATCGATATTTTCGGCGCTGGTAGAATCAGGCCGGTTTTTTCTGTGGAAGTTTTAGATACCAATTATTGAAGACATGGGTATCGTTTCAGAATTGTCGTGGTCTGAATGGATTGGAAACGGTCTTGCCGTAGAGGCAGAGTAACTAAGAGACAGATGTTTTTTGTGTCTGACGAGACAGGTATTTTGTGAGTTTCCCCTGCAGTGAAGCTTTGAGATTGTTATTGGGGAAGATATTTTGAAACAGGGTTTTGGATATAATTAAGAGATGCGCAGAATTTTGACGGAACCAAATGTGGTGAAGATTCGCAGATTCGGAAATATTTTGAATTGGGAAATGTTGGCAGAATTTATAAAAGTTTGGGTTGTTTAGAAAAAAAACCCGGGATAATTTGTGAAAAAAAAAAAAGAAAAAAAGAAGAATGCTCGGAAGCTATTGAAAAAGTTGTATTATAAATCAGGCTTAATTTATGGTACTATAGACTGAAATTGAATAAACTGGGAAGCGAACCTATAGTTATCGTGTTAAGGTAAAGACAGAGAGGTAGATATAAGGTTGAAAAAAAAAAAAAAAAAAAAAAAAAAAAATGAAAACCAAAACAAAAAAAACAAAAGGCTACAGGACAATGAAAATGGAGAAAAAGAAGAAAAAAAAAACAAAAAGAAAGAGAAACTTGAACATTGTTGAACACAGCATATGGAGAAAAAAAAAAGAAAGAACATTTTTTTAAATCGACAGTACATCACTACATAGATTGAAAAAAAGAAGAAAAGAAAACAGAACATTTTTGAACTGTGATTGTAATATTGTTTTGACTTGTTGTAAAGTGAAACTTTTTGAGTTTGAGTTTAAAGGCGACATTAGAAATTTTTTTTTCCTGTTCATATGAAATTTTACGAAAACCATTAACAGAGGATTTTATTCTAGGTTTAATGATATTTGAAATTATATTGATTCTAAAATTTTTTTTTAGAATTTGGGGTTTTCGTAGAATAGGAAATATTTGTTTTGGGTTTCTGTTTTTGAGGAAATCGTGGCTGACGTGAGAATAGGACAGACGTTCATCCAATTGGTTTCAGATTGTTGATGGGTAGACGGCAAAGAAAGCAATTCTATCGAAAAATTCGCCGACCCATGAAGCTGTTGGGGGCCTATTTGGCTTCTATTTTTTTAGTTTGGAGTTCCGAGGATGGAATAAAAGAAAAAAGGCGTGGCCTACTCCAAAATTTTGTGGATGATGTCTATGTCTTTCAGTCACGATGATGTTTTGGATTCGTGTGTGATTTGGCAAAGTGAAACGAATCTGGGAAAGGCGAGATGCCTATATATTGGTAGCCACGAGGGTTCCTGATTAAATTGAAAAGAAATCCGGCGCGGGTTTGATCAGGTAAAACATGTTTCCTCGAGGGCTTGCAAACCAATGGGCATGAAAACAGAAACTTAAAGAAAAAAAAATGGGTAACGCATTGGTAATTAGTATTTTGCGTGGACTATTTTAGGTGGTTTACAGCATGCGTGCCAGATTGTGATACATTCGGATGTGTTGTGATACATTGTTTTGGGCCATGATTTTTGTGGATTGCTTTGTGTTTTAGTTTATGAAATTCTCCGGTTACTCTAGGTAGGAACCTGTTGAGCAAAGAACTGGAGTGTGGTCATGGGGAATCCAGGCAAAATGTATTGCTGGAATGACCAGGGTCACTAAGTTTGTGACCAGGATATGGACCAGAGTATGGTCCTTTTAGGGTTTTGAAATTTCTTCAAGGAATTATGGAGGACCCACTGTGTTGAGAAGATAAAAAATGCATCCGTATGGTACCTTGATGTACACATGTCAAGATGGCCAACCACGCAAAGATAGTAAGAGAAATTTAGATAATAATTAGCCGGGCAAATGTTACATAGAGAGAAGGTCGCCTTCTAAGTAAGATTTTGTTTGCTATGGTTCAAGTGATTCTTTTTGTGTTTTCAGCCATTTATTGTCCTTGTGATTTATTCTGTAAAATATGTGTGAGGCTGGTGGAGACGAACGTGAAGAAAATTCCACATGTGGAATTTTGAAAAATAATTTACGGATGAATGTTATATTTTGACCTTCGCCCCGGCCCAAAAATGCTATTCCTAGGTAATACACCGGAAGGAAGTGACACATTCCAACGGCCAGTAATCGAAAGAGATCGCGTGGGCGGATTAAGGCTTAGGATATGGGACAAGGTGAAGGTCCCATTCTGCCATTACAGTCATGCACCGGAAGAGAGTGACCTCTGAACTGCATGACAGTTATTTCCGCTTGATGACGATTGAACATCCGATTCAAAGATCCAGTAGGCGATCGTGTGGGCGTTGAGTTATTATTTAACTCAGTTGAGTTTGGGTCCCAGAGCAGTTGCCGGGAGAGATCCAGACAGTAGAGACCAGATGTGGTAGGGAAGACCACACCCGACCGAGGGGGCACTCGGAAAGCCCCGATGGAGTAGACCCCAACATCAGGAGAACAAGACACAACTTGGTGGTCATAACAGTGGGGTCAAAATATTGCATTTATGTTCGGTCTCCAGCATCCTCCCACATGTTACCCTTTCGAACCCTTGCAATAAAGTGAGAGGTAAATGTAATTCTAAAGAAGTCTTCTTGTGTCTTCCTTCCTGCATCTTAATTGTTCCTGCGTAATCCTTCATGCGTCTTAATTATGGTGTCGTTGTGGTGCTGAATGAAGGTGTAAATGACTATATAACAGCTGTAGAATACACCGACTGCTTCTCTGCAGAGGGGTAAGACCCTCTCCAACAAGTGTCCTAGATATGACACAAAACAATCTGATGGTGAGTTTCCAGTAATGCTGGAACTTTGGGGAATGCGGAGTATCTCTTCATTGCCATTGATCCCAGGTCCATTCTGGCCCAGAATGGTAGCACCTGATAGGGCCCTATCTATGGGTTAAATAGAACTAAACTGTGTACTTATGCTAAGCTGAATAGCTTGAAATAGAAATGTTTTTGACGATTAAACTGTGTGCTAAACTGAATTGTTTGAAATAGAACTGTTTATTTGTATAAAAATGGATTCGTTTTTAAATATCCTACAAAGGTTGATATGCCGTAAAAACCAACCAACCTTATAGATGAGTAGTAGTAGTAGTTTACGGACTTTCATCCTGACTGTAGTAAAATGATTTGTTAACGCTTGTGGCAAGAATATGAAAGACAAAAAATGACTTCCCCTCCTCCAGTTGTGAGATAAAAAGAAAAAGAAGAAAAACAAGATGGTGATTGGTACAGTGAAGTAAGGAAACCTCTCAAGCTTTGTATGTAGATTATTTGCTACATGTTTGCATAAGAAGCCTCGGTTTTTCCTTGTCAGGGGAGAGTGAAATTGCATATCAATGAGTAGGACGTACAATTTGTTGATCATAAACTACACTGACCATAATATGAGAAATTAGAAAATGACGTGTAAGAAAATTAAACCTTAAGTTGATATGCAGATTATTAAATAAACCAAACCTTTCTCACTCTCTCTCTCATAACCTTAACCCTGTCTTAGAAATTATTTATGCTGTTTCTCTCTCTTTCCCAGCTATGGATTTGGCCTTCCTTGTTCGCGTGCCTTTGCTCAGTATCTTGGGGGCAATTTAACTTTAGAATCTCTACAAGGAATCGGAACGGATGTCTACCTACGACTTCGACATGTTGATGGCAAACGTGAGAGCTTCCGGATATAGATATATACTTTTATATATAACTTATATTCTTTGCATTTATGTTACATATTCAATACATGTGTGTCTCAATATATATATATATATATATATATAGGCATTTTAAGACATTGGATATATATGAATATATACTTGTATATTTATCTCTGCATATTCACATAGATAAGTACTTGAATGGATAAAATGTATAATTGCAGATATTGGTTACCTCTTCCAAGTGCAATTATTTAAGTTTTAAGTTTAGAAAGACCAATGAAAGTAAACAAGAACATGTAGAAAAAGATTTGAAACAGATGATGGGTATAACCAATGAATTGAACAGCTTGAACAGTAGCTCTTCCTATCTCTCAAAACTTTTATTACTAAATTTTCCTTATTTAAATAAATGAAACTGTAAAGAATTAAATTAGTTATTTCTTTTTGTTAATGTATTTGTTTAAGATTGATCAACAGCATATTTTTTATTAAAATAAAACCAAACTAGTAGAAATCAATAATACCAAACAAATATTTATTAAAATCAAATCAACTGAAAAACAAACAAAAGAATATTGTTTACTTGAAATAAAATATTTTTGCCTGCAATTTTTGTTTGTGTTAGTTTTTCAAAAAATTTTCATAACAGTTCATTATGCTCATTGACTACAAGAATACTAAGGTGAGTAAAAAGGTTTGTAATATTTTAATAATGTACTTGTGTGTGCCAAATTTAATACTCATGAGAAACCTGATAGTGGCTTTTGATGTGATTGTGGTGCCTGCAGCAGCCATTAACTTACCTGCAGAAGCTTCTTTGGTGCCTTTAGCAGCTTCTACAGTTGGTGAGGTGGCTGCAGTTAGGGTCGAATTAGTAATAATATGCATGAAAATTAAAATAGATACTAATTTGAATAATAAAGAAAAAATTCACTGGAAAAATTAGTGTGTTTTGTGAATTATTTATGTATCAGTAAATGTCTTATTTGTAGTAAAAATTCATCTTTTTCTATGATTAATATTGATTTACAAGTCTAATGTGGCAGTTTGTAAGGGGGGCACAATTGTTGACAATAAAGCAGACTACTGATAAACTTGTTTAATGTTGGTAGAAGTCATTATTTTAACAGGTCAATTTTATGTAGAAATCAGACATGAACATACCAATAATTTATTTATGTATTCATAACCTATCATTGAAATGTTTATTCTAAATTTACTAAAGAAACAACTCTAATCCATCAGATAATTTGTAAACTGATTTGTATATATTTATCCAATATCTTTAGTACTGGTAGGATGTGAGTCAAGGTCAATTTTTAAGCAGAGCATACCTGTTTTGAATTCAGAATTTTCTTTCTCCTAGGCTGGTTAACTTATAATGGTCCAGCCGTCCTCACCAAACACTGGGTTGATTCCACTTCCAATCAATTGATTGTTTTGCTGGTTGGATGACATGACCGATTCTTTACCTGCCCCTGTTGTGTTTTTTTTAATATCCTAATGCCAAGAAATGGAACAAAACATGGCTTGCTAAAATAACAAAATATATATATATATATATATATATATATATATATATATATATATATATATATATATATATATATATATATAATATCTTTCAAAAACGATACATATATTTACCCATACCAGAGGTGGCAAGTTTTAGTCAGAGACCAGTTCACATATTAACAGTCTGTCAATTCCTCATATCAGTTTTAGGCTTTTCTGTCTCTTGCTGTCTAATGTCTGGCACAAGGCAATCCTAAATGACAGCTATGTTTGCTTTCCATAATCGTTAGTACTACCTTACCTGTATTTTTCTTTGCTTTTTCACAGTGTCATACTATGGTCAGCTTTCCTTGCTTTCTATACTCAGAGCAGTCTGGTACAAGGTCAAAGACTTAGAGCTTCAGGGATACTGCTCACTGACTCATCCATCTGCTGTACTTACTTTGTCTCTCAAGTTCTACTGCTGTGAGGGACAAATCTTGTCATTTTATGTACATCTTAATCTGAGGTTAGGGACACAGAAAAAATAATCAATTTTAAAAAACAAAATGGCTGCCATTTTTCAAGATGGTTGTCTCATATAATAGGAAAAAAGGGTTTTCAGTGCTAAACGTCTATAAATAGGAACATGCTATTGATCCAAATGTTTAATAGATTGTATTTTGACAGAAGTATATTTTGGCACTAATATTCGAAAATGGTTACCAGTTTTCAAGATGGTGGCCATTGCATGCCTTAAAAACAATATTTTATAGCTGTCTTACAAAATTATCATAGGTATTACTGGACAACATTTGTGATCATGTATTGAGGTGATATGGTCACACTCTATTACATCATGTAAATAAGAGTGATGTTAAAACGCAACCAGTGTACACTAATGACATTATTGCTGTGAGACTCAGCATGGGGTTCAGTGTTGGCTTAGAGTGTACTACTTGTAAACTGTAGTTTGGAGTATACTTGAGTGTCCCAAATGCTATCTAATCAGCCCCTGTATATATTTCAACTAGAAGTATAGCTAGTTGTAGTATTACACTATTAGATCATCATCATCATCATGTCGCACTGGTAGCACGGATATCCCTGACCCTCTCTCGCCACTCCTCCCTATCGTTCAGGCAGGTCTTCAGGACATCCCGTATCCTCACATATCTCCTGAATGTATGTTCGTGCTGGTCGTCCTGCTTTTGCATGGCCACATGTGGGGGTCCATAAGAGTACATCACTTATGAGTTCGTCCCTGCTTCTCCAGCAGTGTCCTGCATGTCTGGTTCGTCTAACTTGAATAGTTTTCGTGATAGGAGGTAGGTGGCCGTACAGTTGGTGTCTTGTGGGGTGTTGCCGCCAGGACTTGTTCAAGATTGCACGCAGCATTCTTTTGTAATTGCCGTCTAGCTTCTTCTCCAGCCGTTTTGTTAGTGTCCATGTAGTGCACCCATATAATAGTATCGATGTGACCGCTGCCTGGAAGAAACTGCGTTTCATTTTATCGGTTAGGTCTGATTTCCATATAATCGATAGCCTATTGATAGCTGTCCATGCTTTCGTTAACCTCATTTCGATGTGCTTTTCGGTTGATTCGACACTGCTTCCTAGGTATGTGAATTTGTCTACTAGTTTTAGAGGGGTTCCTTCTAGAGTGGAGATGTCCCCCGTTTGATTATAGCACATATATTCCGTTTTGTGTGCATTAACATAGAGGCCTATGCCTGCGGCTGCTCGTTCCAAACTATGCAGTAGTGTTTCGGCTTGGTCGGGTGTATTTGCCAGTATCGCTATGTCATCGGCGTCGGTAATTGTTTTTGCGGGGTATCTTCTGCTTCTTTTCGTCGTCAGCTCGAAGCCATTCTCTCTGATTTTGTCAATCGATGTTCTAAGTACGTAGTCAAGACAAATGATAAGAGGTACAGAGCCAGCGTGTCCCCTTGTAGTACTCCTGCTACAATGTCGAAGTATTCTGTGTCTCCATCTTGTGATCGTACTTTTACTTTAGTGTTTCTATAGAGAATCGTTATTGCTGCTACGGTTTCTTTAGGTATGCCGTACGCTAGTAGGATTTGTTCCATCTTTCCTCTGTGAATGGAATCGAAGGCCTTAGTAAAGTCGACAAATATTAATGTCGCTTGTAGGTTTTTTGCCCGTACAACTTCAAGGATTCTACGGATGGTTAATATTTGTGAGGTCGTGGATCTATTTCTTCGGAAGCCATTTTGGTTTTTCCTAAGTATGTTGTCGATTTTGGGTTCTATGCAGTTTCGTAGTAGAGCATTGTAGATTTTGGCTGCTATTGATGTAAGTGTTATGCCTCGGTAGTTTTTGGCTAATCTGAGGTCCCCCTTTTTAGGGAAGGGGAGTATGCATCCCTTCATCCATCTATCTATCGGATTTTGATTGTATAATTCGTTGCAGTGTCGGAGCAGTATGTCGTCGAATTGTCTGGTCTTCCATACTTCTGGGGGTATCTCGTCTAGCCCTCCAGCTTTCCTATTTCTAATTTTTCTGAGAACCGAGTCGAGTTCTTCTTGTGTGAACAGTCCTAGTTTAATGTCTAATTGTTTACTAATTATTCTGGTGATTGGTTCATGTGTTATTTTCGGTAGGTTTTCGAAGTGCTGTTTCCACAGTTTTATTCTTTCTTGTTGGTTTGCTGCTTTCAGTTTTGCTTTGGCTGTGTTCTTTCTTCTACTCACTTCGTTTATTGTTTGCCAGGCTATCCTAGATTGTCTATCTTCTACCGAGTCTCTAATCTTATCTATCTGGTTTTGTATGTATTCTGTCTGTTCCTTTATATAAATGCCTGCTAATTGATATTGTTCCGTTTTTAGTTTTAAGGCATTTGTGTTTGTTGGGTTTTTTCGATAGTTTTTGGAAGCTGTTTTCACTCGTGCACGTTTTTCTCTCACTGCTAAAGTTTCCCATGGGACTCTATATTTAGTTTTGAGTTTTGTTGGAATGCATTTCTCTGCTGCCTTGAGGTGCGCATTGACGAAATTTTCGTATTCGTCGTTTGGTGTACTTTTTTCCGTCTTGTAGTGTTTCGAATCTTTTTCTTAATTCTAATACGTATTTATCTCTTATATCTCTGTTGTTCAAAAGGGCCCAGTCATAGTGTTTGGTGGTCGCTGTTCGCTTGGCATTTTTTCGTAGGCTTAGTCGTATTTTCGCCGTGACTATTCGGTGATCGGTGGACACACCCTCGAAAGAGGAGTATGCCTCGCAGTTCATTGCACTATTTTTCCATTTCTTGTTTATAAGGACGTAGTCTATCTGACCTTTAGTATTGTTCGCGTACGTATATGTCCATAGTTTGCCCTTCCTTTTTTGGTAGTTTGTATTGAGGCATGCTAATCTATTTTCTATCATAAAATCTGTTAGATGCTGTCCATTCCTATTTGACGTGTTGTGGAGGCTGAATTTGTTGTTTCCGTTTTTCCCGATTTGGGCATTCATGTCTCCGCCAATGACTAACATGTTGTTTCGGGATGCTACGCACTAATGAGGATAACTCATCGTAGAAGGTGATTAGTTCAGTTTCTTCACTAACATTGGTAGGGCTCTAGCAGGAGATAATTGTTGCTCTGGGGTTGCCGTTAAAAGTTGCTGCCATCATTCGAGGTTGTATTTTCTCAATGCTATTTAGCGTTTTTAATGCTCTAGGTCCTATAAGTAATCCTACCCCTCCTACTGCGGCGTTAACAGAGTTTTTCCATGCCGATACAGTGACGAGCGACCATCCATTGCCAGTTTCGTGATATTTGATATCTTCGGTGTGCGTGCATCTGTGTTCTTGTATGCATATTATGTCTATCTTATGTTCTACGGCCGATGCGATCAGTTCTGGTAGTTGTCCTATTCTATTTAAGGTTCTTACGTTAAATGTCGCTATTTGTAGTGTTTGCTTGCATTTTAGTAGTTTTGGTCGTTTGAGCTCTGTAGCTGATTTTTCGAACACCGAGGCCAGGGCTCCAACCTCAGCAGGACGCGCCCCCCCCCCTTTTTTTTTTTTTTTTTTACCCGCGCGAAGAGCGATGCGGTTTGTGTATGTGGTTTGAGTGTGGGTCATGGTTATCTTTCGATGGCTGTTTTATTCTCTTCTATAGAAGCCACTCTTATAGAGGAGCAGCAGTAGTTCCCCGATCGAACTAGCGATCCTGAGCGTAGAGTCGTCAGACTCACGTCCACGACCTGTTTAGGTATTGAGTTTGGTCGACCATGGGTTTATTCAAATACCATTACATACTTCATGCTGCTTCCCATGTGTACGTAAAAATAAAAAAAAGGGGGGTAATTTTGATTTAAGTTTTCTTAAGTTTTAACTTAGTTAAAGTCCAAGATTAAGGTACATTCAATGGTACTGAATTTCTTTTTTTTTTTTTTCTTGGCGGTATTGGGACATTTTCATAGGCTTCTTAATTTTTCTTCTATACTACCGTTGGGAGCCTAGTAGGCTTTAGGAATTATAGAGCTTTTACAGATGTCAATTTTTATTTATTTATTTATAAAACACTATTAGATAGCTGCACCTAAATTGAAGGATATGCCAGCGAGGGAGAGCTGAGCCAAGCCAAGGGTAACGGGGCTTAAGTTACCCAGGTGAACAGATCATATAGAACTTAAATAGCACTAAATGAATGATCAGGCTTGGTGTAAGGCATTTGTATGTATGAACCTAGTTGTATCCCATATGTAAGTGTGCTTATGTATTTTGTACGGTTTGGTGGTAAAAGGATAAACCCTCAGCCTTAACCTGTTTAATATGTCAACAAGATATCCATTGAGTCATACTCCTAAACTGACTTGAAGTCTTGTCTCTGTCAGACTGATGCAAAAGAAGAGTTGAAATCTTCCCCAACCTGTTACGGGTGTAGTTCTATTGGTTATAACATGATCGCAAAAACGTATCACAATTTGAGGCAATCCATTAGTTACCAATCAGATTAGAGGAAGGAGGTGGTATTGAGTATTCACTGAGGCAAAGTAGTGCCAAGTACCACCAAAATTTTTGCCTAATGTTTGACAGCTATAAACTTGTGTGTGCCACAAAATTTTCGGACCGATCCTATCTGAAAAACACATGCGAACATACACTGCAGGGTGCAAAATGCAAACTGAGAGCCCTGCTAACTGTTAGTGGCAGAAAGATGGTGAGGTCTTCTATCCATTGCTCAGAGTTTTCAGTAGTTAACAAAATGTGGCTGCAAGACGAAATGCTTAAGTCTCAAATGTACACAGTTGTGTCCATGCAAATGTGAGGGGTAAATCATTGACTAATCTACCAAGTGAATCAAAAGATAATAATTTCCTGCTGTATATGCTATATTATTTTTCATTTTTTTTCCTTTTTCCAAAATGTAGCGGTAAAAGAGCCTGTCGTCTTAGTTTTCAATAATCACGGTTTTGTAAGTGCGGGACTTGATTTTTCTAACTTAAAAACTTATATTTCTATGGACAGCACGTTAAAATACCATTATTCCATCAAAATTTAGCTCCAACACATATATCACTTCAAATGGCGGTCATTTTGTCTTTCAATGTGGGTCATGTGCTTTTCTGAGAGAATCGGCCCAAGAGCAAAATTTGGTGCCTTATCACCAAGTGAAAGATTATTTCAGTAATCTACTGGACTAAAATTCCATATTCAAAGTTTTATTCTAATTTTAGAAAAGTAGCTTTTTGTAGCGAGAGAAGAAACTTACCTCCTGGATCAAAGCACGTAAGACTGTGCCTTGCTTGTCAAGCTATAAAAAATATGTTCACTTCTGGAAGCAGAAGTTATAGTTTTTGACTGACTGACAGAATGAACGAGTTGATACTGAGGAAGGGCTGCTAGTCACGTGTGTTGTTATTTTTAGTCAACTGAAGCAACCCAATTGTCTGAGGACTGGGTTACTGTTTTTGCTTGGACTAGTTCTACAACAAGCTATTTCAGCACAATGGCAAAGGTTCGCCTCGGCAGCGATATTTTAAAGCCATTTTTAAGCGATGGTAAGGTAGTGGCGTGGCTAAAAAAGTTCAGGCTAGTGGCGAGACCTCAGGATGTAGATGTAGAGGCAAGCACAAAAATACCCGTTTTTACCTAATTTGAGGGAGCTGAATTCAAATTTGATATCCGTTTTTACTCATCACCTCTAGTTTTTTTAGATATGCATTGTGTGCATTTTGTGTATATACGGTACATAAAGGCGTATATGAATTCAGGGTTAATTCTAATATTATGAGACTTATGGCTTATTTTTTAGTTATTATGCACCAAATGTAAGTGATAGCATTGTATATATATATCAAGACGGATTTTGACAGTTAAGGCAGCAGATCTCAATCCACACTCTGGCATTCATTGAAGAGGTTGTCTCGCAGGCGGCGCAGGGGGTTGGTGTCCCTCAACTATCGTGTTACACATCTTTTGGGTTACTAAATATGAATATTACATTTTCAAATGCACATTTAGTTTTACTTTGTTATATTTTCAGATTCTCCAATGGCTTCAAGCACCTCAAAATGTCGAGGATGCCTCAACAAGGCCAATTCTTTCTGCTACGTGTGTGGGGACTTCACAACAGTTGCACAGCGTCGAACCATCACTTCCCTCCTCAGATCCGCCTACTTTCACTATTTTGACTGTAAAATTGGTGATCAGGACAAGTCTTGGGCTCCACACATCTGTTGTAAACCCTGCTACAATGGACTAACTGCATGGTTTAATGGCAAGGAAGCGGCTTTCAACTTTGCAGTCCCGATGGTTTGGAGAGAGCCACGAAACCACGCAGATGGTTATTATTTCTGTTTAACTAATATAACTGGTTTCAATGCATCTTCTAGGAAAAAGACCAAATATCCCAATCTTCGATCTGCTATGAGACCCGTTACCCATTCAGATGATCTTCCTGTACCCACACCTCCAGTAAATAAGGATCTTCTTTCCTCATCAGATGAAGAAATGCCTTCAAGGGAGGATTCTTCCGAGTCAATATCTTTGGAAGATATTGAGTCTACATATTCAGGAACAAGTGGCAATGAACCACACTGGATCACGCAAGAAGACCTGAATGATCTTGCTCGTGATTTGTATCGGTCAAAACAGCAGTCAGAGCTCTTGGCTTCTCGGCTTAAACAGTGGAACCTAGTCCAGGAAGATGTAAGGATCACCAGTTTCATGAATCGGAACAAGTAAGGTCATTGGTCTTCTTATGGGTATGCAAGCGGGCTTCACAAAATATTGTTGTTTTCTCTATTTCTTGGATAGTCGAGCTGTATCCCAGCATTACAAGTAGAAAGAATGGGGGTCGAGAAGCACTTTTTTCCTGGCGAACGCAGCCTCAAGGAGAATCCTCTGGTGGACATGAATAATGTGCTTCTTCC
The DNA here is from genome assembly GCA_963585895.1 of Sepioteuthis lessoniana. Classification (NCBI taxonomy): domain Eukaryota; kingdom Metazoa; phylum Mollusca; class Cephalopoda; order Myopsida; family Loliginidae; genus Sepioteuthis; species Sepioteuthis lessoniana. The sequence goes on along the minus strand of CAUZXS010005073.1, from coordinate 165,435 downwards.
ACCTCTTCACATCAAGCTTGTTTGATGAAGAATTTCGTGAAGGCGTTGCACAAAAATGGTGCTGCCTTCCAACACTTGTGTACTGTGTTCCCAGGTCTTAGTGCTGCTAAGCTCAAAGAGGGCATCTTTGTCGGACCTCAGATCCGAGAAGCGCTGAGGTCCGATGAAGATATTGATTTTGAGGAGCTTCTTAACTTAAAGGAACTAAGAGCATGGGAAGCATTCAAGTCAGTCTGTAGTGGTTTCCTTGGTAACACACGCGTACCAGATTACCAAGCCTGTATTGAGAAGTTGCTAAAGTCTTACGAGGATATGGGGTGCCGAATGTCACTCAAGATTCATTTTCTCCATTCCCACCTCAACTTCTTCCCGCCAAACATTGGAGCAGTGAGTGATCAGCATGGAGAAAGATTACACCAAGACATTACGAAGATGGAGAGCAACTATCAAGGCAAATGGAACCCCGGCATGATGGGAGACTTCTGCTGGATGCTCTTGCGTGACATCCAGGAGGCAAAATACACCAGATCTTCTAAGAAAACACACTTTTGACTGTCTGTGATACTATGAATTGTGTAATTGTGTCATCCAAGTATATTGATTCAGTCAGAGTTCTTTATCTATCCTGTTTTATCTGTTATAAGCTGCTGCAACTCTTGAAATATACTAAAATGACACTGTTTATACTAAAATGAGACTATTTAAAAGCCAGAAAACTAGAGGTGATTGAGGAAAACTATTTATAAATTTGAATTCAGCACACCCAAATTAATAAAAAAACACCTATCCCCATTCTTGCCTCAGACCAAAAATCTATTTTTGTAAACCAGTGTAATCCAGGAGTTTGCAATCTGGGAAGTTAGATGGCTAAGTGTTGGAGCAGGAATTTTTTTCGCCGCCAAGAGTGAGTTGTCCTTTTTTTGTGGCCAGATACGGAATCCTGTTGATATACGTAAGGTCTTCCAGCAGCCACCCTGTTGATCAAGGGAAGCACTACCTGTTCCAAATGTAGGCGTCCATTTTGTGTTTAAGGCAATGTGGGAGCATGAATGGAGACACATCATCATCGCTTATGACCATGTCGTGCCCTATCAAAAACGTAAACAAACCAGACCACTCCAATCCTTTACAAGCGCAACGTCTGGCTATGACCGGAAATGATGAAATCATCTGTTGTCCAGAGCGGGCGTAAAAGGCAATAGGAAACTGATTCTCGTATCAATTCAACAGAGACCACTATTGTTGGTTTCAGGCCGTATTGAGTTGAGCGCTCTCTCCCTCTCTCGGTAGCTGTTCCTTCTCTCTCGCTTTCTCCTAGTTCTCCTTCGTTCGTTCGTTCGTTCGTTCGTTGAGTGGTAACGCGTTCGTCGGGCAAATGCACTTAGAACACTCCTGGCTTTCAGCCGTTACCGTGCGTATTTGTATGTTCGTAAGCTCTCGCACTAATTTGCATACGTGTGCATTACCTCTCGCTGGTTCGAGATCTTCCCTCGTCAAACTTGCTCGCGGCAGCCATATCGGTTTCTCGTCGACAACCCATTTTTTCTGTTCTGTGTAGCCAGCCACTTTTGGTTTTGGCTGCTGACGAAAAGGTTGTGTTTTTTTCAGGCAAAAACGATAAGGATTTTACCATCTTCTCCCGGCTGGTCTGAATAGTCCTGACCTTGTTGGAAAAATAAGATAAGTTTTTTTTTCTCCCACTTTTTTTTACTTCATTTCTTCCCCTTTTTCATCCTCACCCCCCCTTTTTTTATCCACTCGGCCCATTATTTATGGCCGGCCGGTCGGACGGCTCGGCCATAAAGGCCCTATTTCCCCCCAGTAAGGGTGACCCCCCCACATTGTCCAAAAAAAAGAAAACGAAATCACCCTCCGGCAAAAATGACCCTCCCCCTGAGGAAATTTCTGTGCCAGTATCTCCCCCTAAAAATACCCCTCCATCTGAAAAAGAAAGAAAATCACTTTCCCCTCATAAAAATACCCCTACTTCTGACCAATGTGAAAAAAAGAGTTCCCCAATGAAGGAGGGCTCACCCCCCAACGGGGATAAAAATGACCAGAAAGAAGGCGGCGAAAACATATGGAAAGCGCCGCCGAAAATCCAGGTCGATGTCGCAGACTTGCTCCAGAGGGCAAAGGCCATATCCAGCCAAGTGCAGGAGCATGGCCTTATGTTCAATTTGGAGGAGGTGAGACTCGACCAAAAGAAAAGAACGGTGTCTGTCTTTGTCGTGGACAAACGCTCTAGGAAGATTGTTAAGCCCGTCAAAGATATGGTGTTACGTCAGCTCTCCAGCCTGGGCGTAAAGGTGCAAGCTATAATAGCGGGCTCCTCTTACGCTTTTTGGGATGTACTGCTGCCGACTGAAGAAGAAGCCGTCGCCCTAACGCGGAAAACACTCGAAAATAAAGAATACTTTTTCCGGACGGAGTATATGGGGCGACGGCGGACCACGGTCTCAGTATACGAGGTCCCCAGCTTCCTGAGAGACGCGAATTTAGCCGCATTTATGCTAAATTTCGGTGACATCGTCTCGGCAACCCATGACGGAATGCGTGGGGAGTGGAGGTTTGACCTAATGTTAGACGCTAAGACCTTCTTCTCCGTTCCCAACTGGTTGGATGTGGAAGGGCGCAGGCTTCCGGTTATCGTCTCTGGACGTAAACCTGCCTGCTGGCACTGTGGCGAGATTGGTCACCTCTCTGCAGTTTGCCCGGGGAAGAAGGCCCCGAAGAAGCCCGACCAGGATGCCGGTACCCCCCCACCTGTTGGTAAAAACAACGACAAAAAGGAGGCTCCCGTAGTCTCGCCCACTTCAGCGGCAATAAAAAGCCTCACTCCTCCTACGTCATCTACGGTTAGTTCCGAAGAGGCGGGGGGCGAGTGGCTGACGGTGGGAAAAGGTGGGAGGAAGATCCAACCAGCGGATCCTCAATCCCAAAAGTCAACCCAGGTGGGCACCAACAGTTCCCCCACCTCTAAATCATACGCGCAACTATCCAAGTCCCCCCCCTCCAGCAGCAAAAAATTACCGCCCAAAACTCCTCCCAAACAGTCCACCCCTCCTTTGGTCAGGTCTTTCAGTCCAGGCCGGGAGAAATTCGAGCAGCTGATGGAATTCAAGAAGCGGCTGGACCTACAGAGGAAGTCAACCCCCCAACCAGGACCCTCTCGATCCACCCCTTCATCACCCAAGCAGCCCAGGACTTTAAGACCTCCCTCCACACCTCCACCAAAGTCCATGCCTCCCCCAAACCTAACGGCTTTAAAAGCCCACCTGAAGAAGGGACCCACCCCCCCTCCGCTGCCGTTGGAGTCGCCACCTTCAAAGCCGTCACCGCCACCAGTAGCAGCAACAGCTTCGCCCTCCTCATCGCCGAAGAAACGGCAGCGGAGCTCATCCATCGATAGTTCGGGGGATGAGGTCCCTAAACACCAAAAAAAGGAAAGGAGGGGGGAGAAGAAACTCTATCACTCTGGTGTAAGGATTTGCCGGGTGGATGAGGGGGTCCTGGACCGTCATCACAAGGTCCAGCCGCAACTCATCAAAGACTTGAGGGTCCTCCACAATTTCAAAGAGGTGAACGGTAAAAATGTGGAGGACCCTCTAAATTTCCCAAAGGCATGGGTAACTTCAGTTATCAGGAAGGGCCGGGGGTCCGAAGGTGTAATTAAAATGTTGGGGGAAGCCAACGAGGCCCTCGGCCCGGTTTCATTCATAAAAGATGACAGTGATGCATGTAAGGGACTCATTGGGAGGGTCCCTGTTGTGTTACACCCTTCCTTGTATAGGGCTGTAAAATTAACTTTCCCGCGAGACATCGGGGATCTCGCTCATGACGGAGCCATCACTAATGAGATGGCCACAGGATCCATGAGCCAGACCGTTGGGGTCTTGACCCCTGTCATGTTTAGTCCAGGCACCCAACCCCTGTAAATGTTTAATGATGGATTTAAGGTTGGCTAGTCTAAATGGCCGCGGCCTGAGGGCGGGTTCTAGAAGAGCCCACTTGTTTTTATACCTCCAGCGTCGCGGCATTGATATATGTTGTTTGCAGGAGACTCGCTTTGACTCCAACTTCCATGAAGATATTCTGTCGAAGGACTATTTGTCCTTCTCAGCCTATTTTGATGGTCGTTCCAGAGGTGTCACCTGGCTGATAAGTAGACGTCTCGACGCTACGTGTGCTCTTGTTCTTTCAGATCCGGCGGGCAGACTTTGCGTGGTGGACGTTACCATAAAGGATAAGGCGTTTCGCTTGATTGGGGTTTATGGACCCAACGCTACCAGTGAGCTCCCTGCGTTTTTCCGGCGCATCGAGCCGTACGTTATTCCGTCGAAGCGGGTAATTTTAGTGGGAGATTGGAACGCCGTCCTTGATCCCAATTTGGATAGAGGGGCCATTAGCGCGGCTACTAATACCTTGGATGCGAGATATTTTCGCGAGTTTGTACAGCGACTTGATCTCGTTGACAAATTTCGCGAAAGGCATCCAAATAAGCTAGCTTGGACTTGGACCGGTAGGGGCGCCTCGGCCCAGCTTTATAGCTATTTGGACCGAGTGTTAGTTAGGCGAGTCGACCTAGACTATTTAGGTGGTCCAAGTTTTAATGCCTATAAAGATTCCGACCACAAATTTTTATGTGTGTCGATTAGGTTAGATAAGGCTAGATGTAGGATGTCTGGTTACTGGAAGTTTAACTCTTCCCTTTTGGCAGAGGCTGACTTCCGGAACCAGCTAGAACTAATGATAAAGCGGGAACTGACGGGGGCTATTATGGGAAATAGGTGGTGGGCTAACCTTAAGGATAGCATTAGATCCTTTGCTGCCGACTATGGTAGGAGACTCAAGTCAGCTAGGGTAGCGGAGCAAAGAGTAATTAAGGATAAGCTAGATAGGGCGGTTTTGGCGGGAGATAGTGGGCTAGTTAACGTAGCTAAGGCCGAGCTGGCCTCCTTGCAAATTAAGGAGTACCAAGCTCTGGTAGTTAGAGCTAGGTTAAAAAGAATGTCCTGCGAGGCGACGAATATGGCCCAGGAATTACGGGCCGAGGAACTCAGGCATGCTACTGATCGGCATATCGCCAGTGTCACATCGCCGGAGGGGCTCCGTCGAACTACAAACGAAGCCATCTGTGGGGAGTTTCGGCAGTATTTCTTGAAGCTTTTCACTAGGGAGCTCGGACTGAGTTCTGCTCAGTTCGACGCCTATCTTGCCGACTTCCCTCGCCTTTCGGCGACTGAAGCGGCTGGGTGTGAGGGGCGCATAAAGGAGGAGGAGATTCGGGATGCACTGAAGTCGGTCGGGCTGGATAAGTCTCCCGGAATTGATGGTCTGCCCTACGAAGTGTACTTGAGGCTGTCGCACATGTTTGTCCCCTTACTGGCAACCACCTATGACAACTGGATGAGGCAGGGTACTATACCCGGACGCTTCACCAGGGGCATAGTGAAGTTGCTTCGTAAGAACAAACATGGTGGGGATGGGATAAGTAACTTTCGCCCTTTAACGATGTTAAACACAGACTTAAAGATTTTGGCGAAGATCCTAGCGAACCGTTTGCAGACTGTCCTGCCTAGTCTAATTTGCCCCGAACAGACTTGTGCTGTGAAGGGTAGGACTATCCAGGACAGTCTTCATCTGGTCCGCACGATCGTAGAAAAAGTCGACGGAAATGCCGCGCTGATCAATTTAGATCAGTCCAAGGCCTTTGATAGGGTTGACCATGCTTTTCTGGAGGCTGTCTTGTCTGCGGCCGGTTTCGGGGTTGATTTTCGCACCTGGATACGTCTCCTTTATGCGTCCCCCGGAGTCGTGGTGGAGGTGAACGGGGTAAGGTCGGAGCCCTTCGCTCTGACTCGATCGATTCGTCAGGGTTGCCCGTTATCGCCAATGCTCTATATCCTTGCGCTAGAGCCTTTTCTACGCAAGCTAAAGGCGAACCCGGTCCTACGCGGCCTCACGTTACCTGGCGCCACTGAGGTAGCCAGGTACACTGCATACGCTGACGACGTAAGCGTGCTTGTAACGAGCAGTGCCGAGGTGGAGGAGGTGAGCAAAGAAATCGGGAGGTACGAAGCTGTGACAGGGGCCAAGATTAACCGCGATAAGTCTGTTGGCTTGCGGTTGGGCTCGTGGAAAGGCTGTGCTCTTCCCGGCCCCTTCATTTGGAAAGACGGTCCGTGCAAGATACTCGGCGTCTGGTTTGGGCCTGATCTTCAATTGGAGAAAAATTGGTCGGAAGTACTAGAAAAGGTCGTAGCTGCAACGGAGTTGTGGCTACGTAGGCGTCTCTCCCTTAAGGGACGGGCAGAGGTGTGCTGTTCGCACATTTACTCCCTAGCCGTTTACCGTCTTTCTGTGCTTCCTATCCCGGCCACCATCCTATTCAAGCTGGAAAGGATTCTCTTCCGGTTCCTCTGGGCTGAGAGACATCCTTTGGTGCGGCGGGAGATCTGTTTCCTTCACCCTTCCGAAGGCGGTCTAGGTGTGCCTAACGTCGAGGCACGGCGCCATACTTTGCGTCTTACTTTCTTAGACCGGATGTGTTCACGAGATACGGCGGCGGGAAGCGTCTGGAAAGAAGACGCTAGACAATCTTTCCCGTCGCTAAGAAGTGTGCATTTCGCTGACGGGGAGGCCCATCGGTTGCCTAGACGCGAATGTCCCTTCTATCGCGAGTGCCGGCATGCTTTGAGAGTTCTCTCTCGGCTGCAGACAGGTCTCTCTGACAGCCGGCCGTTGTCGAGTAGGGCATTATATCAATGTTTAGTTAGGGGGGCCGCTAGCGACGGTCTGATTGGCGAGCTCGGTGTGACGGAGGCGGAGGGTCGCTTACTGTGGCCTTGGGCCCCCAGGATGAGGTGCCTCAATAATGACGAGGCTTCCCTCACCTGGCTGGTCATTCGGAACGCTCTCTGGGTCGGCAAGAAATTGTTTGCAGCGCAACAGGTCATTTCGCCTGAGTGCGGTCGGTGCGGTGATTTGGAGGAGACTATTAGTCACACCTTCTTTCATTGCCCGGTCGTACGGCCGCTGTGCAAGCTTCTTGAAGGCTACATGGTCCGCATCCTCAACGGAAAGTTCTTTGTCCTGGAAGCCAGTTCTGTGTGCAGCAATGTGGTACCGAAGTTGAACAGACCGGAACACTATGTGTTTCTCTGCTTGCTCGGCGTTATGCGTGTCGTGATTTGGACGACAAGAAAGAAGGAACTCTTTGAGGATGAGTCTTTTTCTTCTCAGACCCTGGTGGCATTTTTCAAACACCAAATTAAGGTCAAAATCCGGTCTGAGAGAAAGAGACTCTCTTCACTGGAGTTTGGCGAAAGGTGGGTGACTGTTGCGCGCTTGTGTCGCGTGGTAGGAGCCAACCTTATTTTCAACTTGGACATCCCAGGGTCTTGAGGATTTTGGGTTACTGGAAAGACATGACCACCCAGCCCAGGTAAGTTAGAGTTTAGGTCATTTTTGATTTAGTTTGTTCCTGATTTAGTTAACTTAGCTAGAGTATGCGAGGTCATTGGGCCCCCTCCCCTTTTTTTGTCCCCTTTCTTTTGATTTACTCCCCTTCCCTTCCCTTCCCCTCTGTTAGATGACAGGAATTGGAGTTCTCCAGGAGTGCGACGGGGTGTTCATGTTATTTTGTGTGTTTATTGTTTTCTTATGTTATCATTTATCAATTATTTATCAATTATTTATTTATTCCCCGTCGACACTATTTTCGACTGGTTAACTCCTCTTTCTGCCATGTTTTAGTACGTGGGGGGGACCCCATACTAACCCTCATAATGTATATATGTTTTGTTCATGTTTCGTTTTAGGGGACTTGTAAATATATGTATATAGTTTTCTTTGTTCCCCTTCCCCCTCACACTGTAAATATGGGGTTTAGGTTTAGAAATCCATGGAGTATTAGTGTCGTTTTGGTGATTGTTGTTTTGGTGAATGCAGTTTGATTGGGATATGTGTTATTGAGGTATTTTGGTGCTATCATCTTGGAGATATGTATCGGTCAGTGAATGAGTCTAGTTAAGTTAGAGATTAGGATAGTGTTGACCGGCCTTCCCCCCCCATTTTTAGGCCTTGTGCCAAATTTGTATATATTTATACAATAAATAACCTCGTCGACAACCCATTTTTTCTGTTCTGTGTAGCCAGCCACTTTTGGTTTTGGCTGCTGACGAAAAGGTTGTGTTTTTTTCAGGCAAAAACGATAAGGATTTTACCATCTTCTCCCGGCTGGTCTGAATAGTCCTGACCTTGTTGGAAAAATAAGATAAGTTTTTTTTTCTCCCACTTTTTTTTACTTCATTTCTTCCCCTTTTTCATCCTCACCCCCCCTTTTTTTATCCACTCGGCCCATTATTTATGGCCGGCCGGTCGGACGGCTCGGCCATAAAGGCCCTATTTCCCCCCAGTAAGGGTGACCCCCCCACATTGTCCAAAAAAAAGAAAACGAAATCACCCTCCGGCAAAAATGACCCTCCCCCTGAGGAAATTTCTGTGCCAGTATCTCCCCCTAAAAATACCCCTCCATCTGAAAAAGAAAGAAAATCACTTTCCCCTCATAAAAATACCCCTACTTCTGACCAATGTGAAAAAAAGAGTTCCCCAATGAAGGAGGGCTCACCCCCCAACGGGGATAAAAATGACCAGAAAGAAGGCGGCGAAAACATATGGAAAGCGCCGCCGAAAATCCAGGTCGATGTCGCAGACTTGCTCCAGAGGGCAAAGGCCATATCCAGCCAAGTGCAGGAGCATGGCCTTATGTTCAATTTGGAGGAGGTGAGACTCGACCAAAAGAAAAGAACGGTGTCTGTCTTTGTCGTGGACAAACGCTCTAGGAAGATTGTTAAGCCCGTCAAAGACATGGTGTTACGTCAGCTCTCCAGCCTGGGCGTAAAGGTGCAAGCTATAATAGCGGGCTCCTCTTACGCTTTTTGGGATGTACTGCTGCCGACTGAAGAAGAAGCCGTCGCCTTAACGCGGAAAACACTCGAAAATAAAGAATACTTTTTCCGGACGGAGTATATGGGGCGACGGCGGACCACGGTCTCAGTATACGAGGTCCCCAGCTTCCTGAGAGACGCGAATTTAGCCGCATTTATGCTAAATTTCGGTGACATCGTCTCGGCAACCCATGACGGAATGCGTGGGGAGTGGAGGTTTGACCTAATGTTAGACGCTAAGACCTTCTTCTCCGTTCCCAACTGGTTGGATGTGGAAGGGCGCAGGCTTCCGGTTATCGTCTCTGGACGTAAACCTGCCTGCTGGCACTGTGGCGAGATTGGTCACCTCTCTGCAGTTTGCCCGGGGAAGAAGGCCCCGAAGAAGCCCGACCAGGATGCCGGTACCCCCCCACCTGTTGGTAAAAACAACGACAAAAAGGAGGCTCCCGTAGTCTCGCCCACTTCAGCGGCAATAAAAAGCCTCACTCCTCCTACGTCATCTACGGTTAGTTCCGAAGAGGCGGGGGGCGAGTGGCTGACGGTGGGAAAAGGTGGGAGGAAGATCCAACCAGCGGATCCTCAATCCCAAAAGTCAACCCAGGTGGGCACCAACAGTTCCCCCACCTCTAAATCATACGCGCAACTATCCAAGTCCCCCCCCTCCAGCAGCAAAAAATTACCGCCCAAAACTCCTCCCAAACAGTCCACCCCTCCTTTGGTCAGGTCTTTCAGTCCAGGCCGGGAGAAATTCGAGCAGCTGATGGAATTCAAGAAGCGGCTGGACCTACAGAGGAAGTCAACCCCCCAACCAGGACCCTCTCGATCCACCCCTTCATCACCCAAGCAGCCCAGGACTTTAAGACCTCCCTCCACACCTCCACCAAAGTCCATGCCTCCCCCAAACCTAACGGCTTTAAAAGCCCACCTGAAGAAGGGACCCACCCCCCCTCCGCTGCCGTTGGAGTCGCCACCTTCAAAGCCGTCACCGCCACCAGTAGCAGCAACAGCTTCGCCCTCCTCATCGCCGAAGAAACGGCAGCGGAGCTCATCCATCGATAGTTCGGGGGATGAGGTCCCTAAACACCAAAAAAAGGAAAGGAGGGGGGAGAAGAAACTCTATCACTCTGGTGTAAGGATTTGCCGGGTGGATGAGGGGGTCCTGGACCGTCATCACAAGGTCCAGCCGCAACTCATCAAAGACTTGAGGGTCCTCCACAATTTCAAAGAGGTGAACGGTAAAAATGTGGAGGACCCTCTAAATTTCCCAAAGGCATGGGTAACTTCAGTTATCAGGAAGGGCCGGGGGTCCGAAGGTGTAATTAAAATGTTGGGGGAAGCCAACGAGGCCCTCGGCCCGGTTTCATTCATAAAAGATGACAGTGATGCATGTAAGGGACTCATTGGGAGGGTCCCTGTTGTGTTACACCCTTCCTTGTATAGGGCTGTAAAATTAACTTTCCCGCGAGACATCGGGGGTCTCGCTCATGACGGAGCCATCACTAATGAGATGGCCACAGGATCCATGAGCCAGACCGTTGGGGTCTTGACCCCTGTCATGTTTAGTCCAGGCACCCAACCCCTGTAAATGTTTAATGATGGATTTAAGGTTGGCTAGTCTAAATGGCCGCGGCCTGAGGGCGGGTTCTAGAAGAGCCCACTTGTTTTTATACCTCCAGCGTCGCGGCATTGATATATGTTGTTTGCAGGAGACTCGCTTTGACTCCAACTTCCATGAAGATATTCTGTCGAAGGACTATTTGTCCTTCTCAGCCTATTTTGATGGTCGTTCCAGAGGTGTCACCTGGCTGATAAGTAGACGTCTCGACGCTACGTGTGCTCTTGTTCTTTCAGATCCGGCGGGCAGACTTTGCGTGGTGGACGTTACCATAAAGGATAAGGCGTTTCGCTTGATTGGGGTTTATGGACCCAACGCTACCAGTGAGCTCCCTGCGTTTTTCCGGCGCATCGAGCCGTACGTTATTCCGTCGAAGCGGGTAATTTTAGTGGGAGATTGGAACGCCGTCCTTGATCCCAATTTGGATAGAGGGGCCATTAGCGCGGCTACTAATACCTTGGATGCGAGATATTTTCGCGAGTTTGTACAGCGACTTGATCTCGTTGACAAATTTCGCGAAAGGCATCCAAATAAGCTAGCTTGGACTTGGACCGGTAGGGGCGCCTCGGCCCAGCTTTATAGCTATTTGGACCGAGTGTTAGTTAGGCGAGTCGACCTAGACTATTTAGGTGGTCCAAGTTTTAATGCCTATAAAGATTCCGACCACAAATTTTTATGTGTGTCGATTAGGTTAGATAAGGCTAGATGTAGGATGTCTGGTTACTGGAAGTTTAACTCTTCCCTTTTGGCAGAGGCTGACTTCCGGAACCAGCTAGAACTAATGATAAAGCGGGAACTGACGGGGGCTATTATGGGAAATAGGTGGTGGGCTAACCTTAAGGATAGCATTAGATCCTTTGCTGCCGACTATGGTAGGAGACTCAAGTCAGCTAGGGTAGCGGAGCAAAGAGTAATTAAGGATAAGCTAGATAGGGCGGTTTTGGCGGGAGATAGTGGGCTAGTTAACGTAGCTAAGGCCGAGCTGGCCTCCTTGCAAATTAAGGAGTACCAAGCTCTGGTAGTTAGAGCTAGGTTAAAAAGAATGTCCTGCGAGGCGACGAATATGGCCCAGGAATTACGGGCCGAGGAACTCAGGCATGCTACTGATCGGGATATCGCCAGTGTCACATCGCCGGAGGGGCTCCGTCGAACTACAAACGAAGCCATCTGTGGGGAGTTTCGGCAGTATTTCTTGAAGCTTTTCACTAGGGAGCCCGGACTGAGTTCTGCTCAGTTCGACGCCTATCTTGCCGACTTCCCTCGCCTTTCGGCGACTGAAGCGGCTGGGTGTGAGGGGCGCATAAAGGAGGAGGAGATTCGGGATGCACTGAAGTCGGTCGGGCTGGATAAGTCTCCCGGAATTGATGGTCTGCCCTACGAAGTGTACTTGAGGCTGTCGCACATGTTTGTCCCCTTACTGGCAACCACCTATGACAACTGGATGAGGCAGGGTACTATACCCGGACGCTTCACCAGGGGCATAGTGAAGTTGCTTCGTAAGAACAAACATGGTGGGGATGGGATAAGTAACTTTCGCCCTTTAACGATGTTAAACACAGACTTAAAGATTTTGGCGAAGATCCTAGCGAACCGTTTGCAGACTGTCCTGCCTAGTCTAATTTGCCCCGAACAGACTTGGGCTGTGAAGGGTAGGACTATCCAGGACAGTCTTCATCTGGTCCGCACGATCGTAGAAAAAGTCGACGGAAATGCCGCGCTGATCAATTTAGATCAGTCCAAGGCCTTTGATAGGGTTGACCATGCTTTTCTGGAGGCTGTCTTGTCTGCGGCCGGTTTCGGGGTTGATTTTCGCACCTGGATACGTCTCCTTTATGCGTCCCCCGGAGTCGTGGTGGAGGTGAACGGGGTAAGGTCGGAGCCCTTCGCTCTGACTCGATCGATTCGTCAGGGTTGCCCGTTATCGCCAATGCTCTATATCCTTGCGCTAGAGCCTTTTCTACGCAAGCTAAAGGCGAACCCGGTCCTACGCGGCCTCACGTTACCTGGCGCCACTGAGGTAGCCAGGTACACTGCATACGCTGACGACGTAAGCGTGCTTGTAACGAGCAGTGCCGAGGTGGAGGAGGTGAGCAAAGAAATCGGGAGGTACGAAGCTGTGACAGGGGCCAAGATTAACCGCGATAAGTCTGTTGGCTTGCGGTTGGGCTCGTGGAAAGGCTGTGCTCTTCCCGGCCCCTTCATTTGGAAAGACGGTCCGTGCAAGATACTCGGCGTCTGGTTTGGGCCTGATCTTCAATTGGAGAAAAATTGGTCGGAAGTACTAGAAAAGGTCGTAGCTGCAACGGAGTTGTGGCTACGTAGGCGTCTCTCCCTTAAGGGACGGGCAGAGGTGTGCTGTTCGCACATTTACTCCCTAGCCGTTTACCGTCTTTCTGTGCTTCCTATCCCGGCCACCATCCTATTCAAGCTGGAAAGGATTCTCTTCCGGTTCCTCTGGGCTGAGAGACATCCTTTGGTGCGGCGGGAGATCTGTTTCCTTCACCCTTCCGAAGGCGGTCTAGGTGTGCCTAACGTCGAGGCACGGCGCCATACTTTGCGTCTTACTTTCTTAGACCGGATGTGTTCACGAGATACGGCGGCGGGAAGCGTCTGGAAAGAAGACGCTAGACAATCTTTCCCGTCGCTAAGAAGTGTGCATTTCGCTGACGGGGAGGCCCATCGGTTGCCTAGACGCGAATGTCCCTTCTATCGCGAGTGCCGGCATGCTTTGAGAGTTCTCTCTCGGCTGCAGACAGGTCTCTCTGACAGCCGGCCGTTGTCGAGTAGGGCATTATATCAATGTTTAGTTAGGGGGGCCGCTAGCGACGGTCTGATTGGCGAGCTCGGTGTGACGGAGGCGGAGGGTCGCTTACTGTGGCCTTGGGCCCCCAGGATGAGGTGCCTCAATAATGACGAGGCTTCCCTCACCTGGCTGGTCATTCGGAACGCTCTCTGGGTCGGCAAGAAATTGTTTGCAGCGCAACAGGTCATTTCGCCTGAGTGCGGTCGGTGCGGTGATTTGGAGGAGACTATTAGTCACACCTTCTTTTATTGCCCGGTCGTACGGCCGCTGTGCAAGCTTCTTGAAGGCTACATGGTCCGCATCCTCAACGGAAAGTTCTTTGTCCTGGAAGCCAGTTCTGTGTGCAGCAATGTGGTACCGAAGTTGAACAGACCGGAACACTATGTGTTTCTCTGCTTGCTCGGCGTTATGCGTGTCGTGATTTGGACGACAAGAAAGAAGGAACTCTTTGAGGATGAGTCTTTTTCTTCTCAGACCCTGGTGGCATTTTTCAAACACCAAATTAAGGTCAAAATCCGGTCTGAGAGAAAGAGACTCTCTTCACTGGAGTTTGGCGAAAGGTGGGTGACTGTTGCGCGCTTGTGTCGCGTGGTAGGAGCCAACCTTATTTTCAACTTGGACATCCCAGGGTCTTGAGGATTTTGGGTTACTGGAAAGACATGACCACCCAGCCCAGGTAAGTTAGAGTTTAGGTCATTTTTGATTTAGTTTGTTCCTGATTTAGTTAACTTAGCTAGAGTATGCGAGGTCATTGGGCCCCCTCCCCTTTTTTTGTCCCCTTTCTTTTGGTTTACTCCCCTTCCCTTCCCCTCTGTTAGATGACAGGAATTGGAGTTCTCCAGGAGTGCGACGGGGTGTTCATGTTATTTTGTGTGTTTATTGTTTTCTTATGTTATCATTTATCAATTATTTATCAATTATTTATTTATTCCCCGTCGACACTATTTTCGACTGGTTAACTCCTCTTTCTGCCATGTTTTAGTACGTGGGGGGGACCCCATACTAACCCTCATAATGTATATATGTTTTGTTCATGTTTCGTTTTAGGGGACTTGTAAATATATGTATATAGTTTTCTTTGTTCCCCTTCCCCGTCACACTGTAAATATGGGGTTTAGTTTTAGAAATCCATGGAGTATTAGTGTCGTTTTGGTGATTGTTGTTTTGGTGAATGCAGTTTGATTGGGATATGTGTTATTGAGGTATTTTGGTGCTATCATCTTGGAGATATGTATCGGTCAGTGAATGAGTCTAGTTAAGTTAGAGATTAGGATAGTGTTGACCGGCCTTCCCATCCCCCATTTTTAGGCCTTGTGCCAAATTTGTATATATTTATACAATAAATAACCTCGTCGACAACCCATGTTAGTTTCAGCTTTGATTCTAAACTTTCACGTTCGTCCACGTTACTTGGAACATTACCGTTAAGCAAGACTTGTTATTTGGTTATCTCGGTAAGACTTTGTTTTTCTGTTTGAATTTTTTATTTTTTTTAAAAAAAAACAAGTCTTACCGAGAATACGTTATTGTTGACACAGGTCTGTTATTTGTTACCTGTTCTTTGTTATCCGACTTATAATTTTTTGTCGTCGGACTTGGTTAATTTTTATTTACTTGTCGTTTTTGTCACGGGTTCTACGTGTTTTTTGTGACCGTGTTTTTGTGCTGAATTATTTTTACGTCCTTTTCTTCAGTTTAAAACCGTAGAACCCCCCTCCATACTTGCAGCAGGTGGAGGTTAGTTTCATTTACCCTCCTGGCTGATAATCCCTTTTCAGCCATGGAGGGGGAAACGACAACCCCAAATGAGACAAACCCAAATGAGACCACTCCTACGACAACCCCAACTCCAAGTCTTATTGGATCAAATTGGCCTTCGCTGCCGATCCCCGAAGACACAACAGAAGCTGGAACATCCCAGGACAGCCCGATTCAGCCGGCCCAAAAAAGCCCCACAGCCTGGAAAGGCCAGCAGAGGGGGCCGGAAGAGTACGAAAAAGACCGGGTGGGCAGATTCGCCAAATATTTTAAAGGAAACGAAATCTTGCCCCATCCCGGAAATTGTAGATAAAATTGCCCCAAGAGTCCTCTCTCTGGTCGTTTCCGACCTTAAGACCAAAAGGCTGGTGGGGCTAACAAAAGAAGTATTCGACGAGCTGATAAGGAAGGCAGGCATCCCATGCCAATACTTTTGCCGCAAAAATTTTGCGACATGGGATGTCCTCCTTCCTACTGAAAAGCAGGCGGCCAAGGCGGCTGAGTCGGATATTACAACTAAGCACTACAGGTTACAGCCGGAGTACCCGTAGGCTCCGCGTTACGGTGTGTAATGTCCCGGCTATTATCACTGGGGAGGTCCTCGCGGCGTACCTAAGCGCCTATGGCAACGTTGAGGAATTTAACCTCCTCAGATCTCCGGCCGGGACAGCCTTCGGGAATTATGCCTTCCGGCTGTGCCTGACCAGGGATGGCTTCAAAGCCATCCCTGAAACGCTGATTTGCGGGGATCGGCAAATGATGGTGATGGTGGAGGGAAGACGCCCCAGGTGCTGGGGGTGCAAACAGATTGGACACATCGCAAAGTTTTGCCCCCAGCGACCTGAAAATAAGGAAAAGGCGGCGGCGTCGACAACAACAACAACAACAAAAGACGCGGCGCCCTCCACCATCACCAAAGAAGCGGAGGCCAAGGGCCCGGGTCAGGTCCAGCCCCAAAACAACCAAGAGGGCTGGACTGAAGTGACCAAAACGAGGAGGGGATCCCCTAAACAAGGGGGTGAAAAAAGTCCAAATACATCCCCTCCTCAAAAACAAACCAAGGCCCAAACACAAGAAGCAGCAGCAGCAACAGTAACAACAGCAGAACCATCGGCAGCGGCAACAACAGTTGCAACAGCAACACCAACAGAAACAGCAGTAACAACAACAGAAACAGCAGCAACAGAACAACCAGCAGCAGCAGCAGTAAAGAAGCATACAAATCAAAGAAAACCAGCAACCCCCAAGACACCAGTAACCCCCAAGACACCAGCAACCCCAAAGACACCAGCAACTCCATCACCCAAAAAGACCAAAAAAAAAGCTAAACCGGTCGAAGAGATGGAGACCACAACAAATCTAAAGAGGAGAAGGGACAGTGGAGAGGGCACAGCAAAAAACTGTGCCCAGAAAAAACGCATCCTGGGGCAGGCCCCTCCTCTCAACCATCGCCATCATCGTCCCTACAAAATCCCCCTTCCCAGATCTCAGTCTGCCGAAAGGGCACAACCCTCGGGCCTAGCCCGAACCCCATCCCTTCCCTCACTTAGCCCTACTGACTTTTCCTCCCAGGAATTATTCCCAGCCATCATGTCCCCAAAAAGAAAATCGCCAGCTGAGAAAAAGAAATCTACGCACAAAGATGAGATTTTATCAATCGGACAGATACAGCGGGCAGCGGCTTTGTGCTCTGCGGAGCTGGAGGCAGTTGGGGACTTCCAGCTCCGGAAAGCACTAAAGCCGTTGGCCAGACTAGAAAAAAGTCAGCTGGCGACCGTACCAGGGGGGTATGGGTATGGAAGTTCCTGAGTACGGTCTGTCAGACTGATACGGGCATAAAGCTGGCGGAGTTTGAGCACTCCTCCCTCAAAAAATGTATAACCTATTGTTCAGGGAGGGTCCCGATTTTGGTTCACCCGTCTCTTTATAGGGCCCTAAAACTGAAGTTCCCCATAGATGTCGGCGGAATCACCAGGGACAACCGAGTGACGACTGAACTCGGTAGCGTCAGGCTGTCGGCATCCTCACGCCCAAGGATTTCCGGCCCGTAGTCGACGATGAGTAAGGTAAGTCGGATTGATGGCTTTAAACGTTGCCAGTTTGAATGTGAGGGGACTGAGGGATCCAAGCAAGTGTGCGCGCTTGCTTGGTGAACTCAAGAAGCTCTGTGTAGATGTTGCTGCAGTGCAGGAGACCCACTTCACTTGCGAGGCTGACTGTCGGGTGCTGGAAAACGATTTTAACGTTTTCTCAGCATACGGCAGCAACCTCAGCGCTGGGGTCTCCTTGCTAGTTGGACGCAGCCTTGATGCTGATGTTGACGTTGTTTTTGCAGGTGACGGGGGCCGGCTGGTTGTGGCCGATGTTGCCGTGAAAAGTTTCAAGTTTCGTCTGGTTGCGGTTTATGCGTCCAATATCGCTGCGGAGAGGGTTTCCTTTTTTCGTCGGTTGGCGCCGTTCCTGGACGATACGAAGCGGCTAGTCTTAATGGGTGATTGGAATGCGATCCTTGATCCCAAGATAGATAAGGTCGGTCGGGGAGCTAGTAGTGCGGGAAGGTGTGAGAGCAGCCTTGTCGGCTTCGTGACCCGTCACGGTCTTGTCAACAGGTTTCGTCTTGATCACCCAGGGCGGGAGATGTGGACGGGGCTAGATAGGTCGCCCTCTGCCAAAGTAGGTTCCTACTTGGACAGAGTGTTAGTTAGACGAGCTGACATTGATTTTGTTAGTTGTCCCACGTTCCACTTGATAGCGTGGACTGACCATAAACTTGTTAGAGTCAGTCTGCGGTTAGTTAATAGACCTAGTCTAGCCGGCTACTGGAAGTTCAATACCTCCTTACTGGAGATACGGGACTTCCGGGACCGGCTGGAATCCCTAATTCAGCGGGCGTTAGTGGGGGCGGTTACCGGGAGTAGGTGGTGGGTTTCTCTCAAATATAGGATTAGAAACTTCGCCACCAAATACGGTCGAAAGCTCAAACTAGATAAGGCCAAGGAGGCGAAGTCTATAGACGATAGACTTTCCCGGGCGGTGGCTGGGGGGACTCCCTAGGTGTAGAACTAGCTAGGAGGGACCTTGAGCGTGAGAATAGCGAGCGCTACAAGGGATACGTAGTTAGATCTAGGTTAAATAGAGTTCACTACGAAGCTGTGAAATCGAACGCGACTGCGCGTGAAGAAGAAGTGCGAAGGTTCCCCGACCGGTACGTCGCGTCTGTCAAGACCGCGGACGGGCGACTGCTGCATTCGAGTCGTGAGATGCGTGATGCCTTTCGGGCGCACTTTCGGGATCGCTTTGCCCGCTGCCCTGATCTCCCGATCCGGGAGTTTCGTAGCTATCTTGCCGACTTCCCCCGCCTCCGGGTGGCTAAAGCGGCTAGCTGCGAGGGTGTGGTTACTGAATGCGAAGTCCGTGATGCGTTGAAGCAGGTCGGCCTGAACAAGTCGCCGGGACTAGATGGTTTGCCCTACGAAGTGTACTTGAGGATGTCGCACATGTTTGTGCCTATTCTGACGGATATGTTCAACCATTGGTTCGCCCAGGGAGCCATCCCTGGTAGCATTACCAAGGGCGTGATCACATTGCTGAAGAAAGGTGGCAGGCATGTTTGGGAGGGTTTAGATGACTACAGGCCCATAACTCTGCTTAACACAGAGTTAAAGATTTTGGCCCGGGTCTTGGCGAATCGTTTACAGCGTGTCATCAGTGATCTGATCGGCCCTGAACAGACCTTTGCTGTGAAGGGAAGATCGATCCAGGACAATCTGCACTTGATTCGCGGGGTCCTAGAGGGGATAGAAGACGACACAGAAGCCGCGCTGATCAGTTTAGATCAGTCCAAGGCCTTCGATAGGGTTGACCATCGGTTCTTGGCGTCTGTTTTGGAGACTGCCGGATTCAAACCGGAGTTCCGCAGATGGATTAGCATGATGTACCACAACCCTCAGGCAGTGGTGCAGGTGAACGGAAGGCGTTCGAGGGTATTCGCGATCGAGCGTTCGGTGCGGCAGGGCTGCCCTTTGTCTCCTCTTCTCTATGTCCTCGTGTTGGAGCCCCTCCTGCGCAGGCTTAGGGATGAGGGGACAAGTCCGTCCCTGCGCGGTATACCTTTTGTTAGCAGCCTTGCGGCAAGGGTTTCCGCGTTCGCTGATGACATCACAGTCTTTGTATCCCGCCGTCTGGATATAAAGGCTGTGAAAGAGGCGGTTGTCGAGTACGAGCGGATCGCAGGAGCCAAGGTCAATTTTGACAAAAGCGAAGGTTTGCGGCTTGGTGCTTGGAGGGGTAGCGATACTCTTCCAGGGCCCTTCCGCTGGAGTGACGGACCCATCCGCATCCTCGGGGTGTGGTTCGGGCCCGACCTCCAACTGGAGCGAAATTGGTTGGAAGTACAAACCAAGGTGAATGCTCAGGTGGGAATCTGGCTTTCAAGGAGGTTGTCCTTAAAGGGCAGGGCGGAGGCGTGTGCCACGTACGTCTTCCCTCTGATCCTTTACCGATTGGCTGTACTTCCTCTGCCTAGGGCACGTCGGTTGGCACTGCAACGATCCCTCTCTAGATTACTCTGGGGAGGTGCAAGGCCGATGGTCCGTAGGCAGGTCTGTATCCAACGTGCACGCAACGGGGGTCTGGGTATGCCTGATCTGGAGCGCCACTGGCTTGCTGAAAGACTTGCATACCTCGGCCGGTCCTTGACAGGGGACTCAGTGTGGAGACGAAAGGCGAGTCGGACCTTTCCTCGCCTCAAGTCAGACCCAAAGGCTGAAGGTCGACGTAGGCCTTTGGGCGAAGCACTGTTTTTTAGCGAATGCCGAAAGGCCCTTCGTAACCCTCTTGGGTCCAGTGACCTTTCACGGCCTTGGAAAGAGCTATATCGGGAATTAGTGGTAGGTTCCGCTTCTGATCCTCTTAGCGAGCGGCGAGGCTGGACGGCGGAGGAGATCCGCTCTCACTGGAATTGGGCGCCAGGATCGAGCTTCTTGAACAACTCCGAGTTCTCGCTCACCTGGCGATTTGTACGGAATGCGTTACCCCTTCTCGGCTTGAACTACAGAGCGGGCATAGCAGACATGCCTGATTGTCCTCGCTGCGGCAGTGCATTAGAAGAAACGGCTGAGCACGCCTTCTATTATTGCGAGCGAGTTCGCCCGTTCTGGGATCACGTCGGGGAGTGGACGGCTCGCATCGAACCCAAGCAGCTCGTGCTGCTCGACGTTGGTTACGTCGTGGACAACGTTCTTCCTCCGTTTCAGGGTGAGAAGCGTGTGGTGTTTCTCGCGATCCTGGCTGTAGCTCGAATGGTGATTTGGATCACGCGAAAGAAGGGATTGTATGAGGATGCAAACTTTTCTCATCGTGATCTGGTTTTGTATTTTCGGCATCAGCTGAGGGTCAAAATTAGATGCGATAGAAAACGCTTGGATCGCATAACATTCAACAGAAGGTGGGTGAATGCAGCGAGCCTGGTCGTGCGAAAGGGGGCAACGTTGGAGTCATCCTTCCCTCCTCTGCCTGCCCATGACGTCTACGGTACGGGTCCTTAGGGACCCCAGCCCGAGTAAGTAGTAATTTCTTTTTTGTCCCCCTTGAAACCTAGTTAGCAGTATGCTGTGAGTCATCGTCCCTGTCATCTAGTAATTAGCTCTCAAGATCTTCCCCATCCCCATTATTTTTTACACTTCAACCTCTATCCCAGTCCGCTTTTTGTTGAAGATCTTGAAAATTCATATGTATAAAAAAACCACATTACCTGCTTATATCGACCCATACCGCGCCCGACCCTTTATTTCTTTTACCCATGTAGATTAGGATCCCCGCCCCACCTAGGGTAGGTCCGGCTTGTTTTCGGTTCTTTCGCCCCGGAAAACAGTCGGCCTCCAATTTTATAGACGGGGGGATGGGAGGGCAACCAAACGGGGAGAATCCTTTTTTCCTTGGTTTCGTCTTTTTCTTTCGTTTTCGGGGTTTTTCTCCCATCCCCAACATATACTTTCACTGTAAAATCATATTGTAAATAAAATCATACACTGCACTCGGGATTTTAAGTAGGGCACTTTCATAGAGAAATTGTGGTATTTTGGTGGTTGCTGCGCACATGGTGACGAATGAATGATTATATTTTGTACTGTTGAATGGGTCGACGAATGTGGCTAGCTAGGTTCCCATAGATAACATAGTTAATGAAAGACCGCTCCCTTTCCCTTCCCCCAAAAACTCAAGGCCTCGTGCCTTCATTGTACATTTACAATGAAATAAAGTCTTTTTTCTCGCCGAGTCTTGACTTTGCTTTTGACCACGCTACTTCGCGTTTACTTGACTTTTTTCTGTGTGCAAAACCCATTTGGATTACGTGTATTTTGGTTATCTCGGTAAGACTTTGTTTTTTTGTTTGAACTTTTTTATTTTAAAAAAAGGAAAAAAAGTCTTACCGAGAACACGTTATTTTTGACGTTGGTCTGTCTATTGTGTTTTGTCACCTGTATACTTGTTATCCGACTTGTATTTTTTCGTCAAGACTGTGTTAATTTTTATTTTCATTTTTCAGGGGTTCTACGTGTTTTTATTGGCCTTTTTTCAGTGTTTTTGTGTGTCCGTCTCTTATTTTAACAGTAGAACCCCCCTCCATACTTACTGTAGGTGGAGGTTAATTCTTCTACCCTCCTGGCTGATAATTCTACATCAGCCATGGAGGGTGAAATGACAACCCCTACACAGACCACTCCCACACCGACCACTCCAATCGGATCAAACTGGCCTTCGCTGCCGATCCCCGGAGACACAACGGAACCAGAGACATCACAAGGTAGCCCGATTCAGCCGGCCCAAAAGAGCCCCACAGCCTGGAAAGGCCAGCAGAGGGGACCGGAAGAACACGAGGCGGACCGGGTGGGCAGATTTGCAAAATATTTCAAGGGGAATGAAATACTGCCCATCCCGGAGATAGCCGACAAGATCGCCCCAAGAGTCCTCTCTCTGGTCGTTTCCGACCTGAAGACCAAAAGACTGGTGGGGCTCACCAAGGAGGTCTTTGAGGACCTGATAAGGAAGGCAGGTATCCCATGCCAATACTTTTGCCGCAAAAGTTTTGGGACATGGGATGTCCTCCTTCCTACGGAAAAGCAGGCAGCCAAGGTGGCTGAATCGGACGTAATTACCAAGAACTTCAGGCTGCAGCCGGAGTATAAAGGCACCCGTAGGCTCCGCGTCACGGTGTGTAACGTCCCGGCCATTATCACTGGGGAGGTCCTTGCGGCGTATCTAAGCGCCTACGGACACGTCGAGGAATTCAACCTCCTCAGATCCCCGGCCGGGACAGCCTACGGGGACTATGCCTTCCGGCTGTGCCTGACCAGGGATGGCTTTGAAGCCATCCCTGAAACACTGATCTGCGGGGACCGGCAGATGATGGTGATGGTGGAGGGAAGACGCCCCAGGTGCTGGGGGTGTAAGCAGATTGGACACATCGCAAAGTTTTGCCCCCAGCGACCTGAAAATAAGGAAAAGGCGTCGACGTCTACAACAACAACAACAACAAAGGACGCGGCGGCCCCCACCATCACCAAAGAAGCGGAGGCCAAGGGCCCGAGTCAGGTCCAGCCCCAAAACAACCAGGAGGGCTGGACTGAAGTAACCAAAAAGAGGAGGGGATCCCCTAAACAAGGGGTAGAAAAAAGCCCAAATACATCCCCTCCTCAAAAGCAGACCAGGGCCCAAGCTGCAGCAGTAGCAGCAGCAGAACCACCGATAGCGGCAGCAGCAGTTGCAGCAGCAACAAGAACAACAGAAACAGCAGCAACAACAACAACAAGAACACCAGCAGACGCAACAGTAACAAAAACAACAGAAACAGCAGCAACAACAACAACAACAACAGAACAACAGACAGCAGCAGCAGCAAAAAAAACCAGAAAAGCAGCAACCCCCAAGAAACCAGCAACCCCCAAGACACCAACAGCTCCATCACCCAAAAAGGGGAAAAAAACAACAAAAACATACGAAGACATGGAAACAACCACAAATCTCAAGAGGAGAAGGGACAGTGGGGAGGGGGCGGCCAAGAAATTATGCCCAGAAAAAACTCCTCCTGAGGCAGGCCCCTCCTCTCAACCATCACCACCAGTACCTTCACCACTACCTCCATTACCCTCACCAACATTTCCACCCCCAAAGATCACATTGCCATCTCCTCCCCAACAAATGGCCCCCCTTTCACCCCAGCAAGAACTTTTCTTTAAAAAGCATCACCGCCCCTATAAAATCCCCCTCCCCAGATCTCAATCTGCCGAAAGGGCACAACCCTCGGGCCTAGCCCGAACTCCATCCCTTCCCTCACTTGGCCCTACTGACTTTTCTTCCCAGGAACTATTCCCCGCTATGATCTCCCCAAAGAGAAATCCACCTGAAAAAAAGAAACAAGAACTGACAATCGGACAAATGCAGCGGGCAGCGGCTTTGTGCTCTGCGGAGCTGGAGGCAGTTGGGGACTTCCAGCTCCGGAAGGCACTAAAGCCGTTGGCCAGGCTGGAAACAATCAATAATCTAAAAGTCTCAAATCCCGCGAACTTTAGGAGTGCAGCCATGGTGACCACTTTTGTCCGGTCAGCTGGCGACCGTACTAAGGGCGTATGGAAGTACCTGAGTACGGTCTGTCAGACTGATACGGGCATAAAGCTGGCGGAGTTGGAGCACTCCTCCCTCAAAAAATGTTTAACATGTTGCTCAGGGAGGGTCCCAATTTTGGTTCACCCATCTCTTTACAGGGCCCTAAAGCTGAAGTTCCCGATAGATGTCGGCGGAATCACCAGGGACAACCGAGTGACGACTGAACTTGGTACCGGTTCCCTGCGTCAGGCTGTCGGCATCCTCACGCCCAAGGATTTCCGGCCCGTAGTCGACGATGAGTAAGGTAAGTCGGATTGATGGCTTTAAACGTTGCCAGTTTGAATGTGAGGGGACTGAGGGATCCAAGCAAGTGTGCGCGCTTGCTTGGTGAACTCAAGAACCTCGGAGTAGATGTTGCTGCAGTGCAGGAGACCCACTTCACTTGCGACGCTGACTGTCGGGTGCTGGAAAACGACTTTAACGTTTTCTCAGCATACGGCAGCCGCGCCAGCGCTGGGGTCTCCTTGCTAGTTGGACGCAGCCTTGATGCTGATGTTGACGTTGTTTTTGCAGGTGACGGGGGCCGGTTGGTTGTGGCCGATGTTGCCGTGAAAAGTTTCAAGTTTCGTCTGGTTGCGGTTTATGCGCCCAATATCGCTGTGGAGAGGGTTTCCTTTTTTCGTCGGTTGGCGCCGTTCCTGGACGATACGAAGCGGCTAGTCTTAATGGGTGATTGGAATGCGATCCTTGATCCCAAGATAGATAAGGTCGGTCGGGGAGCTAGTAGTGCGGGAAGGTGTGAGAGCAGCCTTGTCGGCTTCGTGACTCGTCACGGTCTCGTCGACAGGTTTCGTCTCGATCACCCAGGGCGGGAGATGTGGACGTGGCTAGATAGGTCGCCCTCTGCCAAAGTAGGTTCCTACTTGGACAGAGTGTTAGTGAGACGAGCTGACATTGACTTTGTTAGTTGTCCCACGTTCCACTTGATAGCGTGGACTGACCATAAACTGGTTAGAGTCAGTCTACGGTTAGTAAATAGGCCTAGTCTGGCCGGTTACTGGAAGTTCAATACCTCCTTACTGGAGATACGGGACTTCCGGGACCGGCTGGAATCCCTAATTCAGCGGGCGTTAGTGGGGGCGGTTACCGGGAATAGGTGGTGGGCCTCTCTCAAATATAGGATTAGAGACTTCGCCACCAAATACGGTCGACAGCTCAAACTAGATAAAGCCAAGGAGGCGAAGGCTATAGACGATAGACTTTCCCGGGCGGCGGCTGGGGGGGACTCCCTAGGTGTAGAACTAGCTAGGAGGGACCTTGAGCGTGAGAATAGCGAGCGCTACAAGGGATACGTAGTTAGATCTAGGTTAAATAGAGTTCACTACGAAGCTGTGAAATCGAACGCGACTGCGCGTGAAGAAGAAGTGCGAAGGTTCCCCGACCGGTACGTCGCGTCTGTCAAGACCGCGGACGGGCGACTGCTGCATTCGAGTCGTGAGATGCGTGATGCCTTTCGGGCGCACTTTCGGGATCGCTTTGCCCGCTGCCCTGATCTCCCGATCCGGGAGTTTCGTAGCTATCTTGCCGACTTCCCCCGCCTCCGGGTGGCTAAAGCGGCTAGCTGCGAGGGTGTGGTTACTGAATGCGAAGTCCGTGATGCGTTGAAGCAGGTCGGCCTGAACAAGTCGCCGGGACTAGATGGTTTGCCCTACGAAGTGTACTTGAGGATGTCGCACATGTTTGTGCCTATTCTGACGGATATGTTCAACCATTGGTTCGCCCAGGGAGCCATCCCTGGTAGCATTACCAAGGGCGTGATCACATTGCTGAAGAAAGGTGGCAGGCATGTTTGGGAGGGTTTAGATGACTACAGGCCCATAACTCTGCTTAACACAGAGTTAAAGATTTTGGCCCGGGTCTTGGCGAATCGTTTACAGCGTGTCATCAGTGATCTGATCGGCCCTGAACAGACCTTTGCTGTGAAGGGAAGATCGATCCAGGACAATCTGCACTTGATTCGCGGGGTCCTAGAGGGGATAGAAGACGACACAGAAGCCGCGCTGATCAGTTTAGATCAGTCCAAGGCCTTCGATAGGGTTGACCATCGGTTCTTGGCGTCTGTTTTGGAGACTGCCGGATTCAAACCGGAGTTCCGCAGATGGATTAGCATGATGTACCACAACCCTCAGGCAGTGGTGCAGGTGAACGGAAGGCGTTCGAGGGTATTCGCGATCGAGCGTTCGGTGCGGCAGGGCTGCCCTTTGTCTCCTCTTCTCTATGTCCTCGTGTTGGAGCCCCTCCTGCGCAGGCTTAGGGATGAGGGGACAAGTCCGTCCCTGCGCGGTATACCTTTTGTTAGCAGCCTTGCGGCAAGGGTTTCCGCGTTCGCTGATGACATCACAGTCTTTGTATCCCGCCGTCTGGATATAAAGGCTGTGAAAGAGGCGGTTGTCGAGTACGAGCGGATCGCAGGAGCCAAGGTCAATTTTGACAAAAGCGAAGGTTTGCGGCTTGGTGCTTGGAGGGGTAGCGATACTCTTCCAGGGCCCTTCCGCTGGAGTGACGGACCCATCCGCATCCTCGGGGTGTGGTTCGGGCCCGACCTCCAACTGGAGCGAAATTGGTTGGAAGTACAAACCAAGGTGAATGCTCAGGTGGGAATCTGGCTTTCAAGGAGGTTGTCCTTAAAGGGCAGGGCGGAGGCGTGTGCCACGTACGTCTTCCCTCTGATCCTTTACCGATTGGCTGTACTTCCTCTGCCTAGGGCACGTCGGTTGGCACTGCAACGATCCCTCTCTAGATTACTCTGGGGAGGTGCAAGGCCGATGGTCCGTAGGCAGGTCTGTATCCAACGTGCACGCAACGGGGGTCTGGGTATGCCTGATCTGGAGCGCCACTGGCTTGCTGAAAGACTTGCATACCTCGGCCGGTCCTTGACAGGGGACTCAGTGTGGAGACGAAAGGCGAGTCGGACCTTTCCTCGCCTCAAGTCAGACCCAAAGGCTGAAGGTCGACGTAGGCCTTTGGGCGAAGCACTGTTTTTTAGCGAATGCCGAAAGGCCCTTCGTAACCCTCTTGGGTCCAGTGACCTTTCACGGCCTTGGAAAGAGCTATATCGGGAATTAGTGGTAGGTTCCGCTTCTGATCCTCTTAGCGAGCGGCGAGGCTGGACGGCGGAGGAGATCCGCTCTCACTGGAATTGGGCGCCAGGATCGAGCTTCTTGAACAACTCCGAGTTCTCGCTCACCTGGCGATTTGTACGGAATGCGTTACCCCTTCTCGGCTTGAACTACAGAGCGGGCATAGCAGACATGCCTGATTGTCCTCGCTGCGGCAGTGCATTAGAAGAAACGGCTGAGCACGCCTTCTATTATTGCGAGCGAGTTCGCCCGTTCTGGGATCACGTCGGGGAGTGGACGGCTCGCATCGAACCCAAGCAGCTCGTGCTGCTCGACGTTGGTTACGTCGTGGACAACGTTCTTCCTCCGTTTCAGGGTGAGAAGCGTGTGGTGTTTCTCGCGATCCTGGCTGTAGCTCGAATGGTGATTTGGATCACGCGAAAGAAGGGATTGTATGAGGATGCAAACTTTTCTCATCGTGATCTGGTTTTGTATTTTCGGCATCAGCTGAGGGTCAAAATTAGATGCGATAGAAAACGCTTGGATCGCATAACATTCAACAGAAGGTGGGTGAATGCAGCGAGCCTGGTCGTGCGAAAGGGGGCAACGTTGGAGTCATCCTTCCCTCCTCTGCCTGCCCATGACGTCTACGGTACGGGTCCTTAGGGACCCCAGCCCGAGTAAGTAGTAATTTCTTTTTTGTCCCCCTTGAAACCTAGTTAGCAGTATGCTGTGAGTCATCGTCCCTGTCATCTAGTAATTAGCTCTCAAGATCTTCCCCATCCCCATTATTTTTTACACTTCAACCTCTATCCCAGTCCGCTTTTTGTTGAAGATCTTGAAAATTCATATGTATAAAAAAACCACATTACCTGCTTATATCGACCCATACCGCGCCCGACCCTTTATTTCTTTTACCCATGTAGATTAGGATCCCCGCCCCACCTAGGGTAGGTCCGGCTTGTTTTCGGTTCTTTCGCCCCGGAAAACAGTCGGCCTCCAATTTTATAGACGGGGGGATGGGAGGGCAACCAAACGGGGAGAATCCTTTTTTCCTTGGTTTCGTCTTTTTCTTTCGTTTTCGGGGTTTTTCTCCCATCCCCAACATATACTTTCACTGTAAAATCATATTGTAAATAAAATCATACACTGCACTCGGGATTTTAAGTAGGGCACTTTCATAGAGAAATTGTGGTATTTTGGTGGTTGCTGCGCACATGGTGACGAATGAATGATTATATTTTGTACTGTTGAATGGGTCGACGAATGTGGCTAGCTAGGTTCCCATAGATAACATAGTTAATGAAAGACCGCTCCCTTTCCCTTCCCCCAAAAACTCAAGGCCTCGTGCCTTCATTGTACATTTACAATGAAATAAAGTCTTTTTTCTCGCCGAGTCTTGACTTTGCTTTTGACCACGCTACTTCGCGTTTACTTGACTTTTTTCTGTGTGCAAAACCCATTTGGATTACGTGTATTTTGGTTATCTCGGTAAGACTTTGTTTTTTTGTTTGAACTTTTTTATTTTAAAAAAAGGAAAAAAAGTCTTACCGAGAACACGTTATTTTTGACGTTGGTCTGTCTATTGTGTTTTGTCACCTGTATACTTGTTATCCGACTTGTATTTTTTCGTCAAGACTGTGTTAATTTTTATTTTCATTTTTCAGGGGTTCTACGTGTTTTTATTGGCCTTTTTTCAGTGTTTTTGTGTGTCCGTCTCTTATTTTAACAGTAGAACCCCCCTCCATACTTACTGTAGGTGGAGGTTAATTCTTCTACCCTCCTGGCTGATAATTCTACATCAGCCATGGAGGGTGAAATGACAACCCCTACACAGACCACTCCCACACCGACCACTCCAATCGGATCAAACTGGCCTTCGCTGCCGATCCCCGGAGACACAACGGAACCAGAGACATCACAAGGTAGCCCGATTCAGCCGGCCCAAAAGAGCCCCACAGCCTGGAAAGGCCAGCAGAGGGGACCGGAAGAACACGAGGCGGACCGGGTGGGCAGATTTGCAAAATATTTCAAGGGGAATGAAATACTGCCCATCCCGGAGATAGCCGACAAGATCGCCCCAAGAGTCCTCTCTCTGGTCGTTTCCGACCTGAAGACCAAAAGACTGGTGGGGCTCACCAAGGAGGTCTTTGAGGACCTGATAAGGAAGGCAGGTATCCCATGCCAATACTTTTGCCGCAAAAGTTTTGGGACATGGGATGTCCTCCTTCCTACGGAAAAGCAGGCAGCCAAGGTGGCTGAATCGGACGTAATTACCAAGAACTTCAGGCTGCAGCCGGAGTATAAAGGCACCCGTAGGCTCCGCGTCACGGTGTGTAACGTCCCGGCCATTATCACTGGGGAGGTCCTTGCGGCGTATCTAAGCGCCTACGGACACGTCGAGGAATTCAACCTCCTCAGATCCCCGGCCGGGACAGCCTACGGGGACTATGCCTTCCGGCTGTGCCTGACCAGGGATGGCTTTGAAGCCATCCCTGAAACACTGATCTGCGGGGACCGGCAGATGATGGTGATGGTGGAGGGAAGACGCCCCAGGTGCTGGGGGTGTAAGCAGATTGGACACATCGCAAAGTTTTGCCCCCAGCGACCTGAAAATAAGGAAAAGGCGTCGACGTCTACAACAACAACAACAACAAAGGACGCGGCGGCCCCCACCATCACCAAAGAAGCGGAGGCCAAGGGCCCGAGTCAGGTCCAGCCCCAAAACAACCAGGAGGGCTGGACTGAAGTAACCAAAAAGAGGAGGGGATCCCCTAAACAAGGGGTAGAAAAAAGCCCAAATACATCCCCTCCTCAAAAGCAGACCAGGGCCCAAGCTGCAGCAGTAGCAGCAGCAGAACCACCGATAGCGGCAGCAGCAGTTGCAGCAGCAACAAGAACAACAGAAACAGCAGCAACAACAACAACAAGAACACCAGCAGACGCAACAGTAACAAAAACAACAGAAACAGCAGCAACAACAACAACAACAACAGAACAACAGACAGCAGCAGCAGCAAAAAAACCCAGAAAAGCAGCAACCCCCAAGAAACCAGCAACCCCCAAGACACCAACAGCTCCATCACCCAAAAAGGGGAAAAAAACAACAAAAACATACGAAGACATGGAAACAACCACAAATCTCAAGAGGAGAAGGGACAGTGGGGAGGGGGCGGCCAAGAAATTATGCCCAGAAAAAACTCCTCCTGAGGCAGGCCCCTCCTCTCAACCATCACCACCAGTACCTTCACCACTACCTCCATTACCCTCACCAACATTTCCACCCCCAAAGATCACATTGCCATCTCCTCCCCAACAAATGGCCCCCCTTTCACCCCAGCAAGAACTTTTCTTTAAAAAGCATCACCGCCCCTATAAAATCCCCCTCCCCAGATCTCAATCTGCCGAAAGGGCACAACCCTCGGGCCTAGCCCGAACTCCATCCCTTCCCTCACTTGGCCCTACTGACTTTTCTTCCCAGGAACTATTCCCCGCTATGATCTCCCCAAAGAGAAATCCACCTGAAAAAAAGAAACAAGAACTGACAATCGGACAAATGCAGCGGGCAGCGGCTTTGTGCTCTGCGGAGCTGGAGGCAGTTGGGGACTTCCAGCTCCGGAAGGCACTAAAGCCGTTGGCCAGGCTGGAAACAATCAATAATCTAAAAGTCTCAAATCCCGCGAACTTTAGGAGTGCAGCCATGGTGACCACTTTTGTCCGGTCAGCTGGCGACCGTACTAAGGGCGTATGGAAGTACCTGAGTACGGTCTGTCAGACTGATACGGGCATAAAGCTGGCGGAGTTGGAGCACTCCTCCCTCAAAAAATGTTTAACATATTGCTCAGGGAGGGTCCCAATTTTGGTTCACCCATCTCTTTACAGGGCCCTAAAGCTGAAGTTCCCGATAGATGTCGGCGGAATCACCAGGGACAACCGAGTGACGACTGAACTTGGTACCGGTTCCCTGCGTCAGGCTGTCGGCATCCTCACGCCCAAGGATTTCCGGCCCGTAGTCGACGATGAGTAAGGTAAGTCGGATTGATGGCTTTAAACGTTGCCAGTTTGAATGTGAGGGGACTGAGGGATCCAAGCAAGTGTGCGCGCTTGCTTGGTGAACTCAAGAACCTCGGAGTAGATGTTGCTGCAGTGCAGGAGACCCACTTCACTTGCGACGCTGACTGTCGGGTGCTGGAAAACGACTTTAACGTTTTCTCAGCATACGGCAGCCGCGCCAGCGCTGGGGTCTCCTTGCTAGTTGGACGCAGCCTTGATGCTGATGTTGACGTTGTTTTTGCAGGTGACGGGGGCCGGTTGGTTGTGGCCGATGTTGCCGTGAAAAGTTTCAAGTTTCGTCTGGTTGCGGTTTATGCGCCCAATATCGCTGTGGAGAGGGTTTCCTTTTTTCGTCGGTTGGCGCCGTTCCTGGACGATACGAAGCGGCTAGTCTTAATAGGTGATTGGAATGCGATCCTTGATCCCAAGATAGATAAGGTCGGTCGGGGAGCTAGTAGTGCGGGAAGGTGTGAGAGCAGCCTTGTCGGCTTCGTGACTCGTCACGGTCTCGTCGACAGGTTTCGTCTCGATCACCCAGGGCGGGAGATGTGGACGTGGCTAGATAGGTCGCCCTCTGCCAAAGTAGGTTCCTACTTGGACAGAGTGTTAGTGAGACGAGCTGACATTGACTTTGTTAGTTGTCCCACGTTCCACTTGATAGCGTGGACTGACCATAAACTGGTTAGAGTCAGTCTACGGTTAGTAAATAGGCCTAGTCAGGCCGGTTACTGGAAGTTCAATACCTCCTTACTGGAGATACGGGACTTCCGGGACCGGCTGGAATCCCTAATTCAGCGGGCGTTAGTGGGGGCGGTTACCGGGAATAGGTGGTGGGCCTCTCTCAAATATAGGATTAGAGACTTCGCCACCAAATACGGTCGACAGCTCAAACTAGATAAAGCCAAGGAGGCGAAGGCTATAGACGATAGACTTTCCCGGGCGGCGGCTGGGGGGGACTCCCTAGGTGTAGAACTAGCTAGGAGGGACCTTGAGCGTGAGAATAGCGAGCGCTACAAGGGATACGTAGTTAGATCTAGGTTAAATAGAGTTCACTACGAAGCTGTGAAATCGAACGCGACTGCGCGTGAAGAAGAAGTGCGAAGGTTCCCCGACCGGTACGTCGCGTCTGTCAAGACCGCGGACGGGCGACTGCTGCATTCGAGTCGTGAGATGCGTGATGCCTTTCGGGCGCACTTTCGGGATCGCTTTGCCCGCTGCCCTGATCTCCCGATCCGGGAGTTTCGTAGCTATCTTGCCGACTTCCCCCGCCTCCGGGTGGCTAAAGCGGCTAGCTGCGAGGGTGTGGTTACTGAATGCGAAGTCCGTGATGCGTTGAAGCAGGTCGGCCTGAACAAGTCGCCGGGACTAGATGGTTTGCCCTACGAAGTGTACTTGAGGATGTCGCACATGTTTGTGCCTATTCTGACGGATATGTTCAACCATTGGTTCGCCCAGGGAGCCATCCCTGGTAGCATTACCAAGGGCGTGATCACATTGCTGAAGAAAGGTGGCAGGCATGTTTGGGAGGGTTTAGATGACTACAGGCCCATAACTCTGCTTAACACAGAGTTAAAGATTTTGGCCCGGGTCTTGGCGAATCGTTTACAGCGTGTCATCAGTGATCTGATCGGCCCTGAACAGACCTTTGCTGTGAAGGGAAGATCGATCCAGGACAATCTGCACTTGATTCGCGGGGTCCTAGAGGGGATAGAAGACGACACAGAAGCCGCGCTGATCAGTTTAGATCAGTCCAAGGCCTTCGATAGGGTTGACCATCGGTTCTTGGCGTCTGTTTTGGAGACTGCCGGATTCAAACCGGAGTTCCGCAGATGGATTAGCATGATGTACCACAACCCTCAGGCAGTGGTGCAGGTGAACGGAAGGCGTTCGAGGGTATTCGCGATCGAGCGTTCGGTGCGGCAGGGCTGCCCTTTGTCTCCTCTTCTCTATGTCCTCGTGTTGGAGCCCCTCCTGCGCAGGCTTAGGGATGAGGGGACAAGTCCGTCCCTGCGCGGTATACCTTTTGTTAGCAGCCTTGCGGCAAGGGTTTCCGCGTTCGCTGATGACATCACAGTCTTTGTATCCCGCCGTCTGGATATAAAGGCTGTGAAAGAGGCGGTTGTCGAGTACGAGCGGATCGCAGGAGCCAAGGTCAATTTTGACAAAAGCGAAGGTTTGCGGCTTGGTGCTTGGAGGGGTAGCGATACTCTTCCAGGGCCCTTCCGCTGGAGTGACGGACCCATCCGCATCCTCGGGGTGTGGTTCGGGCCCGACCTCCAACTGGAGCGAAATTGGTTGGAAGTACAAACCAAGGTGAATGCTCAGGTGGGAATCTGGCTTTCAAGGAGGTTGTCCTTAAAGGGCAGGGCGGAGGCGTGTGCCACGTACGTCTTCCCTCTGATCCTTTACCGATTGGCTGTACTTCCTCTGCCTAGGGCACGTCGGTTGGCACTGCAACGATCCCTCTCTAGATTACTCTGGGGAGGTGCAAGGCCGATGGTCCGTAGGCAGGTCTGTATCCAACGTGCACGCAACGGGGGTCTGGGTATGCCTGATCTGGAGAGCCACTGGCTTGCTGAAAGACTTGCATACCTCGGCCGGTCCTTGACAGGGGACTCAGTGTGGAGACGAAAGGCGAGTCGGACCTTTCCTCGCCTCAAGTCAGACCCAAAGGCTGAAGGTCGACGTAGGCCTTTGGGCGAAGCACTGTTTTTTAGCGAATGCCGAAAGGCCCTTCGTAACCCTCTTGGGTCCAGTGA
Organism: Sepioteuthis lessoniana; assembly: GCA_963585895.1. Lineage (NCBI taxonomy): Eukaryota > Metazoa > Mollusca > Cephalopoda > Myopsida > Loliginidae > Sepioteuthis > Sepioteuthis lessoniana. Next base: position 131,773 of record CAUZXS010005073.1, on the reverse strand, counting down.
CCTTTCACGGCCTCGGAAAGAGCTATATCGGGAATTAGTGGTAGGTTCCGCTTCTGATCCTCTTAGCGAGCGGCGAGGCTGGACGGCGGAGGAGATCCGCTCTCACTGCTGGCGACTTGTACGGAATGCGTTACCCCTTCTCGGCTTGAACTACAGAGCGGGCATAGCAGACATGCCTGATTGTCCTCGCTGCGGCAGTGCATTAGAAGAAACGGCTGAGCACGCCTTCTATTATTGCGAGCGAGTTCGCCCGTTCTGGGATCACGTCGGGGAGTGGACGGCTCGCATCGAACCCAAGCAGCTCGTGCTGCTCGACGTTGGTTACGTCGTGGACAACGTTCTTCCTCCGTTTCAGGGTGAGAAGCGTGTGGTGTTTCTCGCGATCCTGGCTGTAGCTCGAATGGTGATTTGGATCACGCGAAAGAAGGGATTGTATGAGGATGCAAACTTTTCTCATCGTGATCTGGTTTTGTATTTTCGGCATCAGCTGAGGGTCAAAATTAGATGCGATAGAAAACGCTTGGATCGCATAACATTCAACAGAAGGTGGGTGAATGCAGCGAGCCTGGTCGTGCGAAAGGGGGCAACGTTGGAGTCATCCTTCCCTCCTCTGCCTGCCCATGACGTCTACGGTACGGGTCCTTAGGGACCCCAGCCCGAGTAAGTAGTAATTTCTTTTTTGTCCCCCTTGAAACCTAGTTAGCAGTATGCTGTGAGTCATCGTCCCTGTCATCTAGTAATTAGCTCTCAAGATCTTCCCCATCCCCATTATTTTTTACACTTCAACCTCTATCCCAGTCCGCTTTTTGTTGAAGATCTTGAAAATTCATATGTATAAAAAAACCACATTACCTGCTTATATCGACCCATACCGCGCCCGACCCTTTATTTCTTTTACCCATGTAGATTAGGATCCCCGCCCCACCTAGGGTAGGTCCGGCTTGTTTTCGGTTCTTTCGCCCCGGAAAACAGTCGGCCTCCAATTTTATAGACGGGGGGATGGGAGGGCAACCAAACGGGGAGAATCCTTTTTTCCTTGGTTTCGTCTTTTTCTTTCGTTTTCGGGGTTTTTCTCCCATCCCCAACATATACTTTCACTGTAAAATCATATTGTAAATAAAATCATACACTGCACTCGGGATTTTAAGTAGGGCACTTTCATAGAGAAATTGTGGTATTTTGGTGGTTGCTGCGCACATGGTGACGAATGAATGATTATATTTTGTACTGTTGAATGGGTCGACGAATGTGGCTAGCTAGGTTCCCATAGATAACATAGTTAATGAAAGACCGCTCCCTTTCCCTTCCCCCAAAAACTCAAGGCCTCGTGCCTTCATTGTACATTTACAATGAAATAAAGTCTTTTTTCTCGCCGAGTCTTGACTTTGCTTTTGACCACGCTACTTCGCGTTTACTTGACTTTTTTCTGTGTGCAAAACCCATTTGGATTACGTGTATTTTGGTTATCTCGGTAAGACTTTGTTTTTTTGTTTGAACTTTTTTATTTTAAAAAAAGGAAAAAAAGTCTTACCGAGAACACGTTATTTTTGACGTTGGTCTGTCTATTGTGTTTTGTCACCTGTATACTTGTTATCCGACTTGTATTTTTTCGTCAAGACTGTGTTAATTTTTATTTTCATTTTTCAGGGGTTCTACGTGTTTTTATTGGCCTTTTTTCAGTGTTTTTGTGTGTCCGTCTCTTATTTTAACAGTAGAACCCCCCTCCATACTTACTGTAGGTGGAGGTTAATTCTTCTACCCTCCTGGCTGATAATTCTACATCAGCCATGGAGGGTGAAATGACAACCCCTACACAGACCACTCCCACACCGACCACTCCAATCGGATCAAACTGGCCTTCGCTGCCGATCCCCGGAGACACAACGGAACCAGAGACATCACAAGGTAGCCCGATTCAGCCGGCCCAAAAGAGCCCCACAGCCTGGAAAGGCCAGCAGAGGGGACCGGAAGAACACGAGGCGGACCGGGTGGGCAGATTTGCAAAATATTTCAAGGGGAATGAAATACTGCCCATCCCGGAGATAGCCGACAAGATCGCCCCAAGAGTCCTCTCTCTGGTCGTTTCCGACCTGAAGACCAAAAGACTGGTGGGGCTCACCAAGGAGGTCTTTGAGGACCTGATAAGGAAGGCAGGTATCCCATGCCAATACTTTTGCCGCAAAAGTTTTGGGACATGGGATGTCCTCCTTCATACGGAAAAGCAGGCAGCCAAGGTGGCTGAATCGGACGTAATTACCAAGAACTTCAGGCTGCAGCCGGAGTATAAAGGCACCCGTAGGCTCCGCGTCACGGTGTGTAACGTCCCGGCCATTATCACTGGGGAGGTCCTTGCGGCGTATCTAAGCGCCTACGGACACGTCGAGGAATTCAACCTCCTCAGATCCCCGGCCGGGACAGCCTACGGGGACTATGCCTTCCGGCTGTGCCTGACCAGGGATGGCTTTAAAGCCATCCCTGAAACACTGATCTGCGGGGACCGGCAGATGATGGTGATGGTGGAGGGAAGACGCCCCAGGTGCTGGGGGTGTAAGCAGATTGGACACATCGCAAAGTTTTGCCCCCAGCAACCTGAAAATAAGGAAAAGGCGTCGACGTCTACAACAACAACAACAACAAAGGACGCGGCGGCCCCCACCATCACCAAAGAAGCGGAGGCCAAGGGCCCGAGTCAGGTCCAGCCCCAAAACAACCAGGAGGGCTGGACTGAAGTAACCAAAAAGAGGAGGGGATCCCCTAAACAAGGGGTAGAAAAAAGCCCAAATACATCCCCTCCTCAAAAGCAGACCAGGGCCCAAGCTGCAGCAGTAGCAGCAGCAGAACCACCGATAGCGGCAGCAGCAGTTGCAGCAGCAACAAGAACAACAGAAACAGCAGCAACAACAACAACAAGAACACCAGCAGACGCAACAGTAACAAAAACAACAGAAACAGCAGCAACAACAACAACAACAACAGAACAACAGACAGCAGCAGCAGCAAAAAAACCCAGAAAAGCAGCAACCCCCAAGAAACCAGCAACCCCCAAGACACCAACAGCTCCATCACCCAAAAAGGGGAAAAAAACAACAAAAACATACGAAGACATGGAAACAACCACAAATCTCAAGAGGAGAAGGGACAGTGGGGAGGGGGCGGCCAAGAAATTATGCCCAGAAAAAACTCCTCCTGAGGCAGGCCCCTCCTCTCAACCATCACCACCAGTACCTTCACCACTACCTCCATTACCCTCACCAACATTTCCACCCCCAAAGATCACATTGCCATCTCCTCCCCAACAAATGGCCCCCCTTTCACCCCAGCAAGAACTTTTCTTTAAAAAGCATCACCGCCCCTATAAAATCCCCCTCCCCAGATCTCAATCTGCCGAAAGGGCACAACCCTCGGGCCTAGCCCGAACTCCATCCCTTCCCTCACTTGGCCCTACTGACTTTTCTTCCCAGGAACTATTCCCCGCTATGATCTCCCCAAAGAGAAATCCACCTGAAAAAAAGAAACAAGAACTGACAATCGGACAAATGCAGCGGGCAGCGGCTTTGTGCTCTGCGGAGCTGGAGGCAGTTGGGGACTTCCAGCTCCGGAAGGCACTAAAGCCGTTGGCCAGGCTGGAAACAATCAATAATCTAAAAGTCTCAAATCCCGCGAACTTTAGGAGTGCAGCCATGGTGACCACTTTTGTCCGGTCAGCTGGCGACCGTACTAAGGGCGTATGGAAGTACCTGAGTACGGTCTGTCAGACTGATACGGGCATAAAGCTGGCGGAGTTGGAGCACTCCTCCCTCAAAAAATGTTTAACATATTGCTCAGGGAGGGTCCCAATTTTGATTCACCCATCTCTTTACAGGGCCCTAAAGCTGAAGTTCCCGATAGATGTCGGCGGAATCACCAGGGACAACCGAGTGACGACTGAACTTGGTACCGGTTCCCTGCGTCAGGCTGTCGGCATCCTCACGCCCAAGGATTTCCGGCCCGTAGTCGACGATGAGTAAGGTAAGTCGGATTGATGGCTTTAAACGTTGCCAGTTTGAATGTGAGGGGACTGAGGGATCCAAGCATGTGTGCGCGCTTGCTTGGTGAACTCAAGAACCTCGGAGTAGATGTTGCTGCAGTGCAGGAGACCCACTTCACTTGCGACGCTGACTGTCGGGTGCTGGAAAACGACTTTAACGTTTTCTCAGCATACGGCAGCCGCGCCAGCGCTGGGGTCTCCTTGCTAGTTGGACGCAGCCTTGATGCTGATGTTGACGTTGTTTTTGCAGGTGACGGGGGCCGGTTGGTTGTGGCCGATGTTGCCGTGAAAAGTTTCAAGTTTCGTCTGGTTGCGGTTTATGCGCCCAATATCGCTGTGGAGAGGGTTTCCTTTTTTCGTCGGTTGGCGCCGTTCCTGGACGATACGAAGCGGCTAGTCTTAATGGGTGATTGGAATGCGATCCTTGATCCCAAGATAGATAAGGTCGGTCGGGGAGCTAGTAGTGCGGGAAGGTGTGAGAGCAGCCTTGTCGGCTTCGTGACTCGTCACGGTCTCGTCGACAGGTTTCGTCTCGATCACCCAGGGCGGGAGATGTGGACGTGGCTAGATAGGTCGCCCTCTGCCAAAGTAGGTTCCTACTTGGACAGAGTGTTAGTGAGACGAGCTGACATTGACTTTGTTAGTTGTCCCACGTTCCACTTGATAGCGTGGACTGACCATAAACTGGTTAGAGTCAGTCTACGGTTAGTAAATAGGCCTAGTCTGGCCGGTTACTGGAAGTTCAATACCTCCTTACTGGAGATACGGGACTTCCGGGACCGGCTGGAATCCCTAATTCAGCGGGCGTTAGTGGGGGCGGTTACCGGGAATAGGTGGTGGGCCTCTCTCAAATATAGGATTAGAGACTTCGCCACCAAATACGGTCGACAGCTCAAACTAGATAAAGCCAAGGAGGCGAAGGCTATAGACGATAGACTTTCCCGGGCGGCGGCTGGGGGGGACTCCCTAGGTGTAGAACTAGCTAGGAGGGACCTTGAGCGTGAGAATAGCGAGCGCTACAAGGGATACGTAGTTAGATCTAGGTTAAATAGAGTTCACTACGAAGCTGTGAAATCGAACGCGACTGCGCGTGAAGAAGAAGTGCGAAGGTTCCCCGACCGGTACGTCGCGTCTGTCAAGACCGCGGACGGGCGACTGCTGCATTCGAGTCGTGAGATGCGTGATGCCTTTCGGGCGCACTTTCGGGATCGCTTTGCCCGCTGCCCTGATCTCCCGATCCGGGAGTTTCGTAGCTATCTTGCCGACTTCCCCCGCCTCCGGGTGGCTAAAGCGGCTAGCTGCGAGGGTGTGGTTACTGAATGCGAAGTCCGTGATGCGTTGAAGCAGGTCGGCCTGAACAAGTCGCCGGGACTAGATGGTTTGCCCTACGAAGTGTACTTGAGGATGTCGCACATGTTTGTGCCTATTCTGACGGATATGTTCAACCATTGGTTCGCCCAGGGAGCCATCCCTGGTAGCATTACCAAGGGCGTGATCACATTGCTGAAGAAAGGTGGCAGGCATGTTTGGGAGGGTTTAGATGACTACAGGCCCATAACTCTGCTTAACACAGAGTTAAAGATTTTGGCCCGGGTCTTGGCGAATCGTTTACAGCGTGTCATCAGTGATCTGATCGGCCCTGAACAGACCTTTGCTGTGAAGGGAAGATCGATCCAGGACAATCTGCACTTGATTCGCGGGGTCCTAGAGGGGATAGAAGACGACACAGAAGCCGCGCTGATCAGTTTCGATCAGTCCAAGGCCTTCGATAGGGTTGACCATCGGTTCTTGGCGTCTGTTTTGGAGACTGCCGGATTCAAACCGGAGTTCCGCAGATGGATTAGCATGATGTACCACAACCCTCAGGCAGTGGTGCAGGTGAACGGAAGGCGTTCGAGGGTATTCGCGATCGAGCGTTCGGTGCGGCAGGGCTGCCCTTTGTCTCCTCTTCTCTATGTCCTCGTGTTGGAGCCCCTCCTGCGCAGGCTTAGGGATGAGGGGACAAGTCCGTCCCTGCGCGGTATACCTTTTGTTAGCAGCCTTGCGGCAAGGGTTTCCGCGTTCGCTGATGACATCACAGTCTTTGTATCCCGCCGTCTGGATATAAAGGCTGTGAAAGAGGCGGTTGTCGAGTACGAGCGGATCGCAGGAGCCAAGGTCAATTTTGACAAAAGCGAAGGTTTGCGGCTTGGTGCTTGGAGGGGTAGCGATACTCTTCCAGGGCCCTTCCGCTGGAGTGACGGACCCATCCGCATCCTCGGGGTGTGGTTCGGGCCCGACCTCCAACTGGAGCGAAATTGGTTGGAAGTACAAACCAAGGTGAATGCTCAGGTGGGAATCTGGCTTTCAAGGAGGTTGTCCTTAAAGGGCAGGGCGGAGGCGTGTGCCACGTACGTCTTCCCTCTGATCCTTTACCGATTGGCTGTACTTCCTCTGCCTAGGGCACGTCGGTTGGCACTGCAACGATCCCTCTCTAGATTACTCTGGGGAGGTGCAAGGCCGATGGTCCGTAGGCAGGTCTGTATCCAACGTGCACGCAACGGGGGTCTGGGTATGCCTGATCTGGAGAGCCACTGGCTTGCTGAAAGACTTGCATACCTCGGCCGGTCCTTGACAGGGGACTCAGTGTGGAGACGAAAGGCGAGTCGGACCTTTCCTCGCCTCAAGTCAGACCCAAAGGCTGAAGGTCGACGTAGGCCTTTGGGCGAAGCACTGTTTTTTAGCGAATGCCGAAAGGCCCTTCGTAACCCTCTTGGGTCCAGTGACCTTTCACGGCCTCGGAAAGAGCTATATCGGGAATTAGTGGTAGGTTCCGCTTCTGATCCTCTTAGCGAGCGGCGAGGCTGGACGGCGGAGGAGATCCGCTCTCACTGGAATTGGGCGCCAGGATCGAGCTTCTTGAACAACTCCGAGTTCTCGCTCACCTGGCGACTTGTACGGAATGCGTTACCCCTTCTCGGCTTGAACTACAGAGCGGGCATAGCAGACATGCCTGATTGTCCTCGCTGCGGCAGTGCATTAGAAGAAACGGCTGAGCACGCCTTCTATTATTGCGAGCGAGTTCGCCCGTTCTGGGATCACGTCGGGGAGTGGACGGCTCGCATCGAACCCAAGCAGCTCGTGCTGCTCGACGTTGGTTACGTCGTGGACAACGTTCTTCCTCCGTTTCAGGGTGAGAAGCGTGTGGTGTTTCTCGCGATCCTGGCTGTAGCTCGAATGGTGATTTGGATCACGCGAAAGAAGGGATTGTATGAGGATGCAAACTTTTCTCATCGTGATCTGGTTTTGTATTTTCGGCATCAGCTGAGGGTCAAAATTAGATGCGATAGAAAACGCTTGGATCGCATAACATTCAACAGAAGGTGGGTGAATGCAGCGAGCCTGGTCGTGCGAAAGGGGGCAACGTTGGAGTCATCCTTCCCTCCTCTGCCTGCCCATGACGTCTACGGTACGGGTCCTTAGGGACCCCAGCCCGAGTAAGTAGTAATTTCTTTTTTGTCCCCCTTGAAACCTAGTTAGCAGTATGCTGTGAGTCATCGTCCCTGTCATCTAGTAATTAGCTCTCAAGATCTTCCCCATCCCCATTATTTTTTACACTTCAACCTCTATCCCAGTCCGCTTTTTGTTGAAGATCTTGAAAATTCATATGTATAAAAAAACCACATTACCTGCTTATATCGACCCATACCGCGCCCGACCCTTTATTTCTTTTACCCATGTAGATTAGGATCCCCGCCCCACCTAGGGTAGGTCCGGCTTGTTTTCGGTTCTTTCGCCCCGGAAAACAGTCGGCCTCCAATTTCATAGACGGGGGGATGGGAGGGCAACCAAACGGGGAGAATCCTTTTTTCCTTGGTTTCGTCTTTTTCTTTCGTTTTCGGGGTTTTTCTCCCATCCCCAACATATACTTTCACTGTAAAATCATATTGTAAATAAAATCATACACTGCACTCGGGATTTTAAGTAGGGCACTTTCATAGAGAAATTGTGGTATTTTGGTGGTTGCTGCGCACATGGTGACGAATGAATGATTATATTTTGTACTGTTGAATGGGTCGACGAATGTGGCTAGCTAGGTTCCCATAGATAACATAGTTAATGAAAGACCGCTCCCTTTCCCTTCCCCCAAAAACTCAAGGCCTCGTGCCTTCATTGTACATTTACAATGAAATAAAGTCTTTTTTCTCGCCGAGTCTTGACTTTGCTTTTGACCACGCTACTTCGCGTTTACTTGACTTTTTTCTGTGTGCAAAACCCATTTGGATTACGTGTATTTTGGTTATCTCGGTAAGACTTTGTTTTTTTGTTTGAACTTTTTTATTTTAAAAAAAGGAAAAAAAGTCTTACCGAGAACACGTTATTTTTGACGTTGGTCTGTCTATTGTGTTTTGTCACCTGTATACTTGTTATCCGACTTGTATTTTTTCGTCAAGACTGTGTTAATTTTTATTTTCATTTTTCAGGGGTTCTACGTGTTTTTATTGGCCTTTTTTCAGTGTTTTTGTGTGTCCGTCTCTTATTTTAACAGTAGAACCCCCCTCCATACTTACTGTAGGTGGAGGTTAATTCTTCTACCCTCCTGGCTGATAATTCTACATCAGCCATGGAGGGTGAAATGACAACCCCTACACAGACCACTCCCACACCGACCACTCCAATCGGATCAAACTGGCCTTCGCTGCCGATCCCCGGAGACACAACGGAACCAGAGACATCACAAGGTAGCCCGATTCAGCCGGCCCAAAAGAGCCCCACAGCCTGGAAAGGCCAGCAGAGGGGACCGGAAGAACACGAGGCGGACCGGGTGGGCAGATTTGCAAAATATTTCAAGGGGAATGAAATACTGCCCATCCCGGAGATAGCCGACAAGATCGCCCCAAGAGTCCTCTCTCTGGTCGTTTCCGACCTGAAGACCAAAAGACTGGTGGGGCTCACCAAGGAGGTCTTTGAGGACCTGATAAGGAAGGCAGGTATCCCATGCCAATACTTTTGCCGCAAAAGTTTTGGGACATGGGATGTCCTCCTTCCTACGGAAAAGCAGGCAGCCAAGGTGGCTGAATCGGACGTAATTACCAAGAACTTCAGGCTGCAGCCGGAGTATAAAGGCACCCGTAGGCTCCGCGTCACGGTGTGTAACGTCCCGGCCATTATCACTGGGGAGGTCCTTGCGGCGTATCTAAGCGCCTACGGACACGTCGAGGAATTCAACCTCCTCAGATCCCCGGCCGGGACAGCCTACGGGGACTATGCCTTCCGGCTGTGCCTGACCAGGGATGGCTTTGAAGCCATCCCTGAAACACTGATCTGCGGGGACCGGCAGATGATGGTGATGGTGGAGGGAAGACGCCCCAGGTGCTGGGGGTGTAAGCAGATTGGACACATCGCAAAGTTTTGCCCCCAGCGACCTGAAAATAAGGAAAAGGCGTCGACGTCTACAACAACAACAACAACAAAGGACGCGGCGGCCCCCACCATCACCAAAGAAGCGGAGGCCAAGGGCCCGGGTCAGGTCCAGCCCCAAAACAACCAGGAGGGCTGGACTGAAGTAACCAAAAAGAGGAGGGGATCCCCTAAACAAGGGGTAGAAAAAAGCCCAAATACATCCCCTCCTCAAAAGCAGACCAGGGCCCAAGCAGCAGCAGTAGCAGCAGCAGAACCACCGATAGCGGCAGCAGCAGTTGCAGCAGCAACAAGAACAACAGAAACAGCAGCAACAACAACAACAAGAACACCAGCAGACGCAACAGTAACAAAAACAACAGAAACAGCAGCAACAACAACAACAACAACAGAACAACAGACAGCAGCAGCAGCAAAAAAACCCAGAAAAGCAGCAACCCCCAAGAAACCAGCAACCCCCAAGACACCAACAGCTCCATCACCCAAAAAGGGGAAAAAAACAACAAAAACATACGAAGACATGGAAACAACCACAAATCTCAAGAGGAGAAGGGACAGTGGGGAGGGGGCGGCCAAGAAATTATGCCCAGAAAAAACTCCTCCTGAGGCAGGCCCCTCCTCTCAACCATCACCACCAGTACCTTCACCACTACCTCCATTACCCTCACCAACATTTCCACCCCCAAAGATCACATTGCCATCTCCTCCCCAACAAATGGCCCCCCTTTCACCCCAGCAAGAACTTTTCTTTAAAAAGCATCACCGCCCCTATAAAATCCCCCTCCCCAGATCTCAATCTGCCGAAAGGGCACAACCCTCGGGCCTAGCCCGAACTCCATCCCTTCCCTCACTTGGCCCTACTGACTTTTCTTCCCAGGAACTATTCCCCGCTATGATCTCCCCAAAGAGAAATCCACCTGAAAAAAAGAAACAAGAACTGACAATCGGACAAATGCAGCGGGCAGCGGCTTTGTGCTCTGCGGAGCTGGAGGCAGTTGGGGACTTCCAGCTCCGGAAGGCACTAAAGCCGTTGGCCAGGCTGGAAACAATCAATAATCTAAAAGTCTCAAATCCCGCGAACTTTAGGAGTGCAGCCATGGTGACCACTTTTGTCCGGTCAGCTGGCGACCGTACTAAGGGCGTATGGAAGTACCTGAGTACGGTCTGTCAGACTGATACGGGCATAAAGCTGGCGGAGTTGGAGCACTCCTCCCTCAAAAAATGTTTAACATATTGCTCAGGGAGGGTCCCAATTTTGGTTCACCCATCTCTTTACAGGGCCCTAAAGCTGAAGTTCCCGATAGATGTCGGCGGAATCACCAGGGACAACCGAGTGACGACTGAACTTGGTACCGGTTCCCTGCGTCAGGCTGTCGGCATCCTCACGCCCAAGGATTTCCGGCCCGTAGTCGACGATGAGTAAGGTAAGTCGGATTGATGGCTTTAAACGTTGCCAGTTTGAATGTGAGGGGACTGAGGGATCCAAGCAAGTGTGCGCGCTTGCTTGGTGAACTCAAGAACCTCGGAGTAGATGTTGCTGCAGTGCAGGAGACCCACTTCACTTGCGACGCTGACTGTCGGGTGCTGGAAAACGACTTTAACGTTTTCTCAGCATACGGCAGCCGCGCCAGCGCTGGGGTCTCCTTGCTAGTTGGACGCAGCCTTGATGCTGATGTTGACGTTGTTTTTGCAGGTGACGGGGGCCGGTTGGTTGTGGCCGATGTTGCCGTGAAAAGTTTCAAGTTTCGTCTGGTTGCGGTTTATGCGCCCAATATCGCTGTGGAGAGGGTTTCCTTTTTTCGTCGGTTGGCGCCGTTCCTGGACGATACGAAGCGGCTAGTCTTAATGGGTGATTGGAATGCGATCCTTGATCCCAAGATAGATAAGGTCGGTCGGGGAGCTAGTAGTGCGGGAAGGTGTGAGAGCAGCCTTGTCGGCTTCGTGACTCGTCACGGTCTCGTCGACAGGTTTCGTCTCGATCACCCAGGGCGGGAGATGTGGACGTGGCTAGATAGGTCGCCCTCTGCCAAAGTAGGTTCCTACTTGGACAGAGTGTTAGTGAGACGAGCTGACATTGACTTTGTTAGTTGTCCCACGTTCCACTTGATAGCGTGGACTGACCATAAACTGGTTAGAGTCAGTCTACGGTTAGTAAATAGGCCTAGTCTGGCCGGTTACTGGAAGTTCAATACCTCCTTACTGGAGATACGGGACTTCCGGGACCGGCTGGAATCCCTAATTCAGCGGGCGTTAGTGGGGGCGGTTACCGGGAATAGGTGGTGGGCCTCTCTCAAATATAGGATTAGAGACTTCGCCACCAAATACGGTCGACAGCTCAAACTAGATAAAGCCAAGGAGGCGAAGGCTATAGACGATAGACTTTCCCGGGCGGCGGCTGGGGGGGACTCCCTAGGTGTAGAACTAGCTAGGAGGGACCTTGAGCGTGAGAATAGCGAGCGCTACAAGGGATACGTAGTTAGATCTAGGTTAAATAGAGTTCACTACGAAGCTGTGAAATCGAACGCGACTGCGCGTGAAGAAGAAGTGCGAAGGTTCCCCGACCGGTACGTCGCGTCTGTCAAGACCGCGGACGGGCGACTGCTGCATTCGAGTCGTGAGATGCGTGATGCCTTTCGGGCGCACTTTCGGGATCGCTTTGCCCGCTGCCCTGATCTCCCGATCCGGGAGTTTCGTAGCTATCTTGCCGACTTCCCCCGCCTCCGGGTGGCTAAAGCGGCTAGCTGCGAGGGTGTGGTTACTGAATGCGAAGTCCGTGATGCGTTGAAGCAGGTCGGCCTGAACAAGTCGCCGGGACTAGATGGTTTGCCCTACGAAGTGTACTTGAGGATGTCGCACATGTTTGTGCCTATTCTGACGGATATGTTCAACCATTGGTTCGCCCAGGGAGCCATCCCTGGTAGCATTACCAAGGGCGTGATCACATTGCTGAAGAAAGGTGGCAGGCATGTTTGGGAGGGTTTAGATGACTACAGGCCCATAACTCTGCTTAACACAGAGTTAAAGATTTTGGCCCGGGTCTTGGCGAATCGTTTACAGCGTGTCATCAGTGATCTGATCGGCCCTGAACAGACCTTTGCTGTGAAGGGAAGATCGATCCAGGACAATCTGCACTTGATTCGCGGGGTCCTAGAGGGGATAGAAGACGACACAGAAGCCGCGCTGATCAGTTTCGATCAGTCCAAGGCCTTCGATAGGGTTGACCATCGGTTCTTGGCGTCTGTTTTGGAGACTGCCGGATTCAAACCGGAGTTCCGCAGATGGATTAGCATGATGTACCACAACCCTCAGGCAGTGGTGCAGGTGAACGGAAGGCGTTCGAGGGTATTCGCGATCGAGCGTTCGGTGCGGCAGGGCTGCCCTTTGTCTCCTCTTCTCTATGTCCTCGTGTTGGAGCCCCTCCTGCGCAGGCTTAGGGATGAGGGGACAAGTCCGTCCCTGCGCGGTATACCTTTTGTTAGCAGCCTTGCGGCAAGGGTTTCCGCGTTCGCTGATGACATCACAGTCTTTGTATCCCGCCGTCTGGATATAAAGGCTGTGAAAGAGGCGGTTGTCGAGTACGAGCGGATCGCAGGAGCCAAGGTCAATTTTGACAAAAGCGAAGGTTTGCGGCTTGGTGCTTGGAGGGGTAGCGATACTCTTCCAGGGCCCTTCCGCTGGAGTGACGGACCCATCCGCATCCTCGGGGTGTGGTTCGGGCCCGACCTCCAACTGGAGCGAAATTGGTTGGAAGTACAAACCAAGGTGAATGCTCAGGTGGGAATCTGGCTTTCAAGGAGGTTGTCCTTAAAGGGCAGGGCGGAGGCGTGTGCCACGTACGTCTTCCCTCTGATCCTTTACCGATTGGCTGTACTTCCTCTGCCTAGGGCACGTCGGTTGGCACTGCAACGATCCCTCTCTAGATTACTCTGGGGAGGTGCAAGGCCGATGGTCCGTAGGCAGGTCTGTATCCAACGTGCACGCAACGGGGGTCTGGGTATGCCTGATCTGGAGAGCCACTGGCTTGCTGAAAGACTTGCATACCTCGGCCGGTCCTTGACAGGGGACTCAGTGTGGAGACGAAAGGCGAGTCGGACCTTTCCTCGCCTCAAGTCAGACCCAAAGGCTGAAGGTCGACGTAGGCCTTTGGGCGAAGCACTGTTTTTTAGCGAATGCCGAAAGGCCCTTCGTAACCCTCTTGGGTCCAGTGACCTTTCACGGCCTCGGAAAGAGCTATATCGGGAATTAGTGGTAGGTTCCGCTTCTGATCCTCTTAGCGAGCGGCGAGGCTGGACGGCGGAAGAGATCCGCTCTCACTGGAATTGGGCGCCAGGATCGAGCTTCTTGAACAACTCCGAGTTCTCGCTCACCTGGCGACTTGTACGGAATGCGTTACCCCTTCTCGGCTTGAACTACAGAGCGGGCATAGCAGACATGCCTGATTGTCCTCGCTGCGGCAGTGCATTAGAAGAAACGGCTGAGCACGCCTTCTATTACTGCGAGCGAGTTCGCCCGTTCTGGGATCACGTCGGGGAGTGGACGGCTCGCATCGAACCCAAGCAGCTCGTGCTGCTCGACGTTGGTTACGTCGTGGACAACGTTCTTCCTCCGTTTCAGGGTGAGAAGCGTGTGGTGTTTCTCGCGATCCTGGCTGTAGCTCGAATGGTGATTTGGATCACGCGAAAGAAGGGATTGTATGAGGATGCAAACTTTTCTCATCGTGATCTGGTTTTGTATTTTCGGCATCAGCTGAGGGTCAAAATTAGATGCGATAGAAAACGCTTGGATCGCATAACATTCAACAGAAGGTGGGTGAATGCAGCGAGCCTGGTCGTGCGAAAGGGGGCAACGTTGGAGTCATCCTTCCCTCCTCTGCCTGCCCATGACGTCTACGGTACGGGTCCTTAGGGACCCCAGCCCGAGTAAGTAGTAATTTCTTTTTTGTCCCCCTTGAAACCTAGTTAGCAGTATGCTGTGAGTCATCGTCCCTGTCATCTAGTAATTAGCTCTCAAGATCTTCCCCATCCCCATTATTTTTTACACTTCAACCTCTATCCCAGTCCGCTTTTTGTTGAAGATCTTGAAAATTCATATGTATAAAAAAACCACATTACCTGCTTATATCGACCCATACCGCGCCCGACCCTTTATTTCTTTTACCCATGTAGATTAGGATCCCCGCCCCACCTAGGGTAGGTCCGGCTTGTTTTCGGTTCTTTCGCCCCGGAAAACAGTCGGCCTCCAATTTCATAGACGGGGGGATGGGAGGGCAACCAAACGGGGAGAATCCTTTTTTCCTTGGTTTCGTCTTTTTCTTTCGTTTTCGGGGTTTTTCTCCCATCCCCAACATATACTTTCACTGTAAAATCATATTGTAAATAAAATCATACACTGCACTCGGGATTTTAAGTAGGGCACTTTCATAGAGAAATTGTGGTATTTTGGTGGTTGCTGCGCACATGGTGACGAATGAATGATTATATTTTGTACTGTTGAATGGGTCGACGAATGTGGCTAGCTAGGTTCCCATAGATAACATAGTTAATGAAAGACCGCTCCCTTTCCCTTCCCCCAAAAACTCAAGGCCTCGTGCCTTCATTGTACATTTACAATGAAATAAAGTCTTTTTTCTCGCCGAGTCTTGACTTTGCTTTTGACCACGCTACTTCGCGTTTACTTGACTTTTTTCTGTGTGCAAAACCCATTTGGATTACGTGTATTTTGGTTATCTCGGTAAGACTTTGTTTTTTTGTTTGAACTTTTTTATTTTAAAAAAAGGAAAAAAAGTCTTACCGAGAACACGTTATTTTTGACGTTGGTCTGTCTATTGTGTTTTGTCACCTGTATACTTGTTATCCGACTTGTATTTTTTCGTCAAGACTGTGTTAATTTTTATTTTCATTTTTCAGGGGTTCTACGTGTTTTTATTGGCCTTTTTTCAGTGTTTTTGTGTGTCCGTCTCTTATTTTAACAGTAGAACCCCCCTCCATACTTACTGTAGGTGGAGGTTAATTCTTCTACCCTCCTGGCTGATAATTCTACATCAGCCATGGAGGGTGAAATGACAACCCCTACACAGACCACTCCCACACCGACCACTCCAATCGGATCAAACTGGCCTTCGCTGCCGATCCCCGGAGACACAACGGAACCAGAGACATCACAAGGTAGCCCGATTCAGCCGGCCCAAAAGAGCCCCACAGCCTGGAAAGGCCAGCAGAGGGGACCGGAAGAACACGAGGCGGACCGGGTGGGCAGATTTGCAAAATATTTCAAGGGGAATGAAATACTGCCCATCCCGGAGATAGCCGACAAGATCGCCCCAAGAGTCCTCTCTCTGGTCGTTTCCGACCTGAAGACCAAAAGACTGGTGGGGCTCACCAAGGAGGTCTTTGAGGACCTGATAAGGAAGGCAGGTATCCCATGCCAATACTTTTGCCGCAAAAGTTTTGGGACATGGGATGTCCTCCTTCCTACGGAAAAGCAGGCAGCCAAGGTGGCTGAATCGGACGTAATTACCAAGAACTTCAGGCTGCAGCCGGAGTATAAAGGCACCCGTAGGCTCCGCGTCACGGTGTGTAACGTCCCGGCCATTATCACTGGGGAGGTCCTTGCGGCGTATCTAAGCGCCTACGGACACGTCGAGGAATTCAACCTCCTCAGATCCCCGGCCGGGACAGCCTACGGGGACTATGCCTTCCGGCTGTGCCTGACCAGGGATGGCTTTGAAGCCATCCCTGAAACACTGATCTGCGGGGACCGGCAGATGATGGTGATGGTGGAGGGAAGACGCCCCAGGTGCTGGGGGTGTAAGCAGATTGGACACATCGCAAAGTTTTGCCCCCAGCGACCTGAAAATAAGGAAAAGGCGTCGACGTCTACAACAACAACAACAACAACAAAGGACGCGGCGGCCCCCACCATCACCAAAGAAGCGGAGGCCAAGGGCCCGAGTCAGGTCCAGCCCCAAAACAACCAGGAGGGCTGGACTGAAGTAACCAAAAAGAGGAGGGGATCCCCTAAACAAGGGGTAGAAAAAAGCCCAAATACATCCCCTCCTCAAAAGCAGACCAGGGCCCAAGCTGCAGCAGTAGCAGCAGCAGAACCACCGATAGCGGCAGCAGCAGTTGCAGCAGCAACAAGAACAACAGAAACAGCAGCAACAACAACAACAAGAACACCAGCAGACGCAACAGTAACAAAAACAACAGAAACAGCAGCAACAACAACAACAACAACAGAACAACAGACAGCAGCAGCAGCAAAAAAAACCAGAAAAGCAGCAACCCCCAAGAAACCAGCAACCCCCAAGACACCAACAGCTCCATCACCCAAAAAGGGGAAAAAAACAACAAAAACATACGAAGACATGGAAACAACCACAAATCTCAAGAGGAGAAGGGACAGTGGGGAGGGGGCGGCCAAGAAATTATGCCCAGAAAAAACTCCTCCTGAGGCAGGCCCCTCCTCTCAACCATCACCACCAGTACCTTCACCACTACCTCCATTACCCTCACCAACATTTCCACCCCCAAAGATCACATTGCCATCTCCTCCCCAACAAATGGCCCCCCTTTCACCCCAGCAAGAACTTTTCTTTAAAAAGCATCACCGCCCCTATAAAATCCCCCTCCCCAGATCTCAATCTGCCGAAAGGGCACAACCCTCGGGCCTAGCCCGAACTCCATCCCTTCCCTCACTTGGCCCTACTGACTTTTCTTCCCAGGAACTATTCCCCGCTATGATCTCCCCAAAGAGAAATCCACCTGAAAAAAAGAAACAAGAACTGACAATCGGACAAATGCAGCGGGCAGCGGCTTTGTGCTCTGCGGAGCTGGAGGCAGTTGGGGACTTCCAGCTCCGGAAGGCACTAAAGCCGTTGGCCAGGCTGGAAACAATCAATAATCTAAAAGTCTCAAATCCCGCGAACTTTAGGAGTGCAGCCATGGTGACCACTTTTGTCCGGTCAGCTGGCGACCGTACTAAGGGCGTATGGAAGTACCTGAGTACGGTCTGTCAGACTGATACGGGCATAAAGCTGGCGGAGTTGGAGCACTCCTCCCTCAAAAAATGTTTAACATATTGCTCAGGGAGGGTCCCAATTTTGGTTCACCCATCTCTTTACAGGGCCCTAAAGCTGAAGTTCCCGATAGATGTCGGCGGAATCACCAGGGACAACCGAGTGACGACTGAACTTGGTACCGGTTCCCTGCGTCAGGCTGTCGGCATCCTCACGCCCAAGGATTTCCGGCCCGTAGTCGACGATGAGTAAGGTAAGTCGGATTGATGGCTTTAAACGTTGCCAGTTTGAATGTGAGGGGACTGAGGGATCCAAGCAAGTGTGCGCGCTTGCTTGGTGAACTCAAGAACCTCGGAGTAGATGTTGCTGCAGTGCAGGAGACCCACTTCACTTGCGACGCTGACTGTCGGGTGCTGGAAAACGACTTTAACGTTTTCTCAGCATACGGCAGCCGCGCCAGCGCTGGGGTCTCCTTGCTAGTTGGACGCAGCCTTGATGCTGATGTTGACGTTGTTTTTGCAGGTGACGGGGGCCGGTTGGTTGTGGCCGATGTTGCCGTGAAAAGTTTCAAGTTTCGTCTGGTTGCGGTTTATGCGCCCAATATCGCTGTGGAGAGGGTTTCCTTTTTTCGTCGGTTGGCGCCGTTCCTGGACGATACGAAGCGGCTAGTCTTAATGGGTGATTGGAATGCGATCCTTGATCCCAAGATAGATAAGGTCGGTCGGGGAGCTAGTAGTGCGGGAAGGTGTGAGAGCAGCCTTGTCGGCTTCGTGACTCGTCACGGTCTCGTCGACAGGTTTCGTCTCGATCACCCAGGGCGGGAGATGTGGACGTGGCTAGATAGGTCGCCCTCTGCCAAAGTAGGTTCCTACTTGGACAGAGTGTTAGTGAGACGAGCTGACATTGACTTTGTTAGTTGTCCCACGTTCCACTTGATAGCGTGGACTGACCATAAACTGGTTAGAGTCAGTCTACGGTTAGTAAATAGGCCTAGTCTGGCCGGTTACTGGAAGTTCAATACCTCCTTACTGGAGATACGGGACTTCCGGGACCGGCTGGAATCCCTAATTCAGCGGGCGTTAGTGGGGGCGGTTACCGGGAATAGGTGGTGGGCCTCTCTCAAATATAGGATTAGAGACTTCGCCACCAAATACGGTCGACAGCTCAAACTAGATAAAGCCAAGGAGGCGAAGGCTATAGACGATAGACTTTCCCGGGCGGCGGCTGGGGGGGACTCCCTAGGTGTAGAACTAGCTAGGAGGGACCTTGAGCGTGAGAATAGCGAGCGCTACAAGGGATACGTAGTTAGATCTAGGTTAAATAGAGTTCACTAAGAAGCTGTGAAATCGAACGCGACTGCGCGTGAAGAAGAAGTGCGAAGGTTCCCCGACCGGTACGTCGCGTCTGTCAAGACCGCGGACGGGCGACTGCTGCATTCGAGTCGTGAGATGCGTGATGCCTTTCGGGCGCACTTTCGGGATCGCTTTGCCCGCTGCCCTGATCTCCCGATCCGGGAGTTTCGTAGCTATCTTGCCGACTTCCCCCGCCTCCGGGTGGCTAAAGCGGCTAGCTGCGAGGGTGTGGTTACTGAATGCGAAGTCCGTGATGCGTTGAAGCAGGTCGGCCTGAACAAGTCGCCGGGACTAGATGGTTTGCCCTACGAAGTGTACTTGAGGATGTCGCACATGTTTGTGCCTATTCTGACGGATATGTTCAACCATTGGTTCGCCCAGGGAGCCATCCCTGGTAGCATTACCAAGGGCGTGATCACATTGCTGAAGAAAGGTGGCAGGCATGTTTGGGAGGGTTTAGATGACTACAGGCCCATAACTCTGCTTAACACAGAGTTAAAGATTTTGGCCCGGGTCTTGGCGAATCGTTTACAGCGTGTCATCAGTGATCTGATCGGCCCTGAACAGACCTTTGCTGTGAAGGGAAGATCGATCCAGGACAATCTGCACTTGATTCGCGGGGTCCTAGAGGGGATAGAAGACGACACAGAAGCCGCGCTGATCAGTTTAGATCAGTCCAAGGCCTTCGATAGGGTTGACCATCGGTTCTTGGCGTCTGTTTTGGAGACTGCCGGATTCAAACCGGAGTTCCGCAGATGGATTAGCATGATGTACCACAACCCTCAGGCAGTGGTGCAGGTGAACGGAAGGCGTTCGAGGGTATTCGCGATCGAGCGTTCGGTGCGGCAGGGCTGCCCTTTGTCTCCTCTTCTCTATGTCCTCGTGTTGGAGCCCCTCCTGCGCAGGCTTAGGGATGAGGGGACAAGTCCGTCCCTGCGCGGTATACCTTTTGTTAGCAGCCTTGCGGCAAGGGTTTCCGCGTTCGCTGATGACATCACAGTCTTTGTATCCCGCCGTCTGGATATAAAGGCTGTGAAAGAGGCGGTTGTCGAGTACGAGCGGATCGCAGGAGCCAAGGTCAATTTTGACAAAAGCGAAGGTTTGCGGCTTGGTGCTTGGAGGGGTAGCGATACTCTTCCAGGGCCCTTCCGCTGGAGTGACGGACCCATCCGCATCCTCGGGGTGTGGTTCGGGCCCGACCTCCAACTGGAGCGAAATTGGTTGGAAGTACAAACCAAGGTGAATGCTCAGGTGGGAATCTGGCTTTCAAGGAGGTTGTCCTTAAAGGGCAGGGCGGAGGCGTGTGCCACGTACGTCTTCCCTCTGATCCTTTACCGATTGGCTGTACTTCCTCTGCCTAGGGCACGTCGGTTGGCACTGCAACGATCCCTCTCTAGATTACTCTGGGGAGGTGCAAGGCCGATGGTCCGTAGGCAGGTCTGTATCCAACGTGCACGCAACGGGGGTCTGGGTATGCCTGATCTGGAGAGCCACTGGCTTGCTGAAAGACTTGCATACCTCGGCCGGTCCTTGACAGGGGACTCAGTGTGGAGACGAAAGGCGAGTCGGACCTTTCCTCGCCTCAAGTCAGACCCAAAGGCTGAAGGTCGACGTAGGCCTTTGGGCGAAGCACTGTTTTTTAGCGAATGCCGAAAGGCCCTTCGTAACCCTCTTGGGTCCAGTGACCTTTCACGGCCTCGGAAAGAGCTATATCGGGAATTAGTGGTAGGTTCCGCTTCTGATCCTCTTAGCGAGCGGCGAGGCTGGACGGCGGAGGAGATCCGCTCTCACTGGAATTGGGCGCCAGGATCGAGCTTCTTGAACAACTCCGAGTTCTCGCTCACCTGGCGACTTGTACGGAATGCGTTACCCCTTCTCGGCTTGAACTACAGAGCGGGCATAGCAGACATGCCTGATTGTCCTCGCTGCGGCAGTGCATTAGAAGAAACGGCTGAGCACGCCTTCTATTATTGCGAGCGAGTTCGCCCGTTCTGGGATCACGTCGGGGAGTGGACGGCTCGCATCGAACCCAAGCAGCTCGTGCTGCTCGACGTTGGTTACGTCGTGGACAACGTTCTTCCTCCGTTTCAGGGTGAGAAGCGTGTGGTGTTTCTCGCGATCCTGGCTGTAGCTCGAATGGTGATTTGGATCACGCGAAAGAAGGGATTGTATGAGGATGCAAACTTTTCTCATCGTGATCTGGTTTTGTATTTTCGGCATCAGCTGAGGGTCAAAATTAGATGCGATAGAAAACGCTTGGATCGCATAACATTCAACAGAAGGTGGGTGAATGCAGCGAGCCTGGTCGTGCGAAAGGGGGCAACGTTGGAGTCATCCTTCCCTCCTCTGCCTGCCCATGACGTCTACGGTACGGGTCCTTAGGGACCCCAGCCCGAGTAAGTAGTAATTTCTTTTTTGTCCCCCTTGAAACCTAGTTAGCAGTATGCTGTGAGTCATCGTCCCTGTCATCTAGTAATTAGCTCTCAAGATCTTCCCCATCCCCATTATTTTTTACACTTCAACCTCTATCCCAGTCCGCTTTTTGTTGAAGATCTTGAAAATTCATATGTATAAAAAAACCACATTACCTGCTTATATCGACCCATACCGCGCCCGACCCTTTATTTCTTTTACCCATGTAGATTAGGATCCCCGCCCCACCTAGGGTAGGTCCGGCTTGTTTTCGGTTCTTTCGCCCCGGAAAACAGTCGGCCTCCAATTTTATAGACGGGGGGATGGGAGGGCAACCAAACGGGGAGAATCCTTTTTTCCTTGGTTTCGTCTTTTTCTTTCGTTTTCGGGGTTTTTCTCCCATCCCCAACATATACTTTCACTGTAAAATCATATTGTAAATAAAATCATACACTGCACTCGGGATTTTAAGTAGGGCACTTTCATAGAGAAATTGTGGTATTTTGGTGGTTGCTGCGCACATGGTGACGAATGAATGATTATATTTTGTACTGTTGAATGGGTCGACGAATGTGGCTAGCTAGGTTCCCATAGATAACATAGTTAATGAAAGACCGCTCCCTTTCCCTTCCCCCAAAAACTCAAGGCCTCGTGCCTTCATTGTACATTTACAATGAAATAAAGTCTTTTTTCTCGCCGAGTCTTGACTTTGCTTTTGACCACGCTACTTCGCGTTTACTTGACTTTTTTCTGTGTGCAAAACCCATTTGGATTACGTGTATTTTGGTTATCTCGGTAAGACTTTGTTTTTTTCTTTGAACTTTTTTATTTTAAAAAAAGGAAAAAAAGTCTTACCGAGAACACGTTATTTTTGACGTTGGTCTGTCTATTGTGTTTTGTCACCTGTATACTTGTTATCCGACTTGTATTTTTTCGTCAAGACTGTGTTAATTTTCATTTTCATTTTTCAGGGGTTCTACGTGTTTTTATTGGCCTTTTTTCAGTGTTTTTGTGTGTCCGTCTCTTATTTTAACAGTAGAACCCCCCTCCATACTTACTGTAGGTGGAGGTTAATTCTTCTACCCTCCTGGCTGATAATTCTACATCAGCCATGGAGGGTGAAATGACAACCCCTACACAGACCACTCCCACACCGACCACTCCAATCGGATCAAACTGGCCTTCGCTGCCGATCCCCGGAGACACAACGGAACCAGAGACATCACAAGGTAGCCCGATTCAGCCGGCCCAAAAGAGCCCCACAGCCTGGAAAGGCCAGCAGAGGGGACCGGAAGAACACGAGGCGGACCGGGTGGGCAGATTTGCAAAATATTTCAAGGGGAATGAAATACTGCCCATCCCGGAGATAGCCGACAAGATCGCCCCAAGAGTCCTCTCTCTGGTCGTTTCCGACCTGAAGACCAAAAGACTGGTGGGGCTCACCAAGGAGGTCTTTGAGGACCTGATAAGGAAGGCAGGTATCCCATGCCAATACTTTTGCCGCAAAAGTTTTGGGACATGGGATGTCCTCCTTCCTACGGAAAAGCAGGCAGCCAAGGTGGCTGAATCGGACGTAATTACCAAGAACTTCAGGCTGCAGCCGGAGTATAAAGGCACCCGTAGGCTCCGCGTCACGGTGTGTAACGTCCCGGCCATTATCACTGGGGAGGTCCTTGCGGCGTATCTAAGCGCCTACGGACACGTCGAGGAATTCAACCTCCTCAGATCCCCGGCCGGGACAGCCTACGGGGACTATGCCTTCCGGCTGTGCCTGACCAGGGATGGCTTTGAAGCCATCCCTGAAACACTGATCTGCGGGGACCGGCAGATGATGGTGATGGTGGAGGGAAGACGCCCCAGGTGCTGGGGGTGTAAGCAGATTGGACACATCGCAAAGTTTTGCCCCCAGCGACCTGAAAATAAGGAAAAGGCGTCGACGTCTACAACAACAACAACAACAAAGGACGCGGCGGCCCCCACCATCACCAAAGAAGCGGAGGCCAAGGGCCCGAGTCAGGTCCAGCCCCAAAACAACCAGGAGGGCTGGACTGAAGTAACCAAAAAGAGGAGGGGATCCCCTAAACAAGGGGTAGAAAAAAGCCCAAATACATCCCCTCCTCAAAAGCAGACCAGGGCCCAAGCTGCAGCAGTAGCAGCAGCAGAACCACCGATAGCGGCAGCAGCAGTTGCAGCAGCAACAAGAACAACAGAAACAGCAGCAACAACAACAACAAGAACACCAGCAGACGCAACAGTAACAAAAACAACAGAAACAGCAGCAACAACAACAACAACAACAGAACAACAG
Organism: Sepioteuthis lessoniana; assembly: GCA_963585895.1. Lineage (NCBI taxonomy): Eukaryota > Metazoa > Mollusca > Cephalopoda > Myopsida > Loliginidae > Sepioteuthis > Sepioteuthis lessoniana. The sequence continues at coordinate 108,257 of CAUZXS010005073.1, read as the reverse complement.
ACAGCAGCAGCAGCAAAAAAACCCAGAAAAGCAGCAACCCCCAAGAAACCAGCAACCCCCAAGACACCAACAGCTCCATCACCCAAAAAGGGGAAAAAAACAACAAAAACATACGAAGACATGGAAACAACCACAAATCTCAAGAGGAGAAGGGACAGTGGGGAGGGGGCGGCCAAGAAATTATGCCCAGAAAAAACTCCTCCTGAGGCAGGCCCCTCCTCTCAACCATCACCACCAGTACCTTCACCACTACCTCCATTACCCTCACCAACATTTCCACCCCCAAAGATCACATTGCCATCTCCTCCCCAACAAATGGCCCCCCTTTCACCCCAGCAAGAACTTTTCTTTAAAAAGCATCACCGCCCCTATAAAATCCCCCTCCCCAGATCTCAATCTGCCGAAAGGGCACAACCCTCGGGCCTAGCCCGAACTCCATCCCTTCCCTCACTTGTCCCTACTGACTTTTCTTCCCAGGAACTATTCCCCGCTATGATCTCCCCAAAGAGAAATCCACCTGAAAAAAAGAAACAAGAACTGACAATCGGACAAATGCAGCGGGCAGCGGCTTTGTGCTCTGCGGAGCTGGAGGCAGTTGGGGACTTCCAGCTCCGGAAGGCACTAAAGCCGTTGGCCAGGCTGGAAACAATCAATAATCTAAAAGTCTCAAATCCCGCGAACTTTAGGAGTGCAGCCATGGTGACCACTTTTGTCCGGTCAGCTGGCGACCGTACTAAGGGCGTATGGAAGTACCTGAGTACGGTCTGTCAGACTGATACGGGCATAAAGCTGGCGGAGTTGGAGCACTCCTCCCTCAAAAAATGTTTAACATATTGCTCAGGGAGGGTCCCAATTTTGGTTCACCCATCTCTTTACAGGGCCCTAAAGCTGAAGTTCCCGATAGATGTCGGCGGAATCACCAGGGACAACCCAGTGACGACTGAACTTGGTACCGGTTCCCTGCGTCAGGCTGTCGGCATCCTCACGCCCAAGGATTTCCGGCCCGTAGTCGACGATGAGTAAGGTAAGTCGGATTGATGGCTTTAAACGTTGCCAGTTTGAATGTGAGGGGACTGAGGGATCCAAGCAAGTGTGCGCGCTTGCTTGGTGAACTCAAGAACCTCGGAGTAGATGTTGCTGCAGTGCAGGAGACCCACTTCACTTGCGACGCTGACTGTCGGGTGCTGGAAAACGACTTTAACGTTTTCTCAGCATACGGCAGCCGCGCCAGCGCTGGGGTCTCCTTGCTAGTTGGACGCAGCCTTGATGCTGATGTTGACGTTGTTTTTGCAGGTGACGGGGGCCGGTTGGTTGTGGCCGATGTTGCCGTGAAAAGTTTCAAGTTTCGTCTGGTTGCGGTTTATGCACCCAATATCGCTGTGGAGAGGGTTTCCTTTTTTCGTCGGTTGGCGCCGTTCCTGGACGATACGAAGCGGCTAGTCTTAATGGGTGATTGGAATGCGATCCTTGATCCCAAGATAGATAAGGTCGGTCGGGGAGCTAGTAGTGCGGGAAGGTGTGAGAGCAGCCTTGTCGGCTTCGTGACTCGTCACGGTCTCGTCGACAGGTTTCGTCTCGATCACCCAGGGCGGGAGATGTGGACGTGGCTAGATAGGTCGCCCTCTGCCAAAGTAGGTTCCTACTTGGACAGAGTGTTAGTGAGACGAGCTGACATTGACTTTGTTAGTTGTCCCACGTTCCACTTGATAGCGTGGACTGACCATAAACTGGTTAGAGTCAGTCTACGGTTAGTAAATAGGCCTAGTCTGGCCGGTTACTGGAAGTTCAATACCTCCTTACTGGAGATACGGGACTTCCGGGACCGGCTGGAATCCCTAATTCAGCGGGCGTTAGTGGGGGCGGTTACCGGGAATAGGTGGTGGGCCTCTCTCAAATATAGGATTAGAGACTTCGCCACCAAATACGGTCGACAGCTCAAACTAGATAAAGCCAAGGAGGCGAAGGCTATAGACGATAGACTTTCCCGGGCGGCGGCTGGGGGGGGACTCCCTAGGTGTAGAACTAGCTAGGAGGGACCTTGAGCGTGAGAATAGCGAGCGCTACAAGGGATACGTAGTTAGATCTAGGTTAAATAGAGTTCACTACGAAGCTGTGAAATCGAACGCGACTGCGCGTGAAGAAGAAGTGCGAAGGTTCCCCGACCGGTACGTCGCGTCTGTCAAGACCGCGGACGGGCGACTGCTGCATTCGAGTCGTGAGATGCGTGATGCCTTTCGGGCGCACTTTCGGGATCGCTTTGCCCGCTGCCCTGATCTCCCGATCCGGGAGTTTCGTAGCTATCTTGCCGACTTCCCCCGCCTCCGGGTGGCTAAAGCGGCTAGCTGCGAGGGTGTGGTTACTGAATGCGAAGTCCGTGATGCGTTGAAGCAGGTCGGCCTGAACAAGTCGCCGGGACTAGATGGTTTGCCCTACGAAGTGTACTTGAGGATGTCGCACATGTTTGTGCCTATTCTGACGGATATGTTCAACCATTGGTTCGCCCAGGGAGCCATCCCTGGTAGCATTACCAAGGGCGTGATCACATTGCTGAAGAAAGGTGGCAGGCATGTTTGGGAGGGTTTAGATGACTACAGGCCCATAACTCTGCTTAACACAGAGTTAAAGATTTTGGCCCGGGTCTTGGCGAATCGTTTACAGCGTGTCATCAGTGATCTGATCGGCCCTGAACAGACCTTTGCTGTGAAGGGAAGATCGATCCAGGACAATCTGCACTTGATTCGCGGGGTCCTAGAGGGGATAGAAGACGACACAGAAGCCGCGCTGATCAGTTTAGATCAGTCCAAGGCCTTCGATAGGGTTGACCATCGGTTCTTGGCGTCTGTTTTGGAGACTGCCGGATTCAAACCGGAGTTCCGCAGATGGATTAGCATGATGTACCACAACCCTCAGGCAGTGGTGCAGGTGAACGGAAGGCGTTCGAGGGTATTCGCGATCGAGCGTTCGGTGCGGCAGGGCTGCCCTTTGTCTCCTCTTCTCTATGTCCTCGTGTTGGAGCCCCTCCTGCGCAGGCTTAGGGATGAGGGGACAAGTCCGTCCCTGCGCGGTATACCTTTTGTTAGCAGCCTTGCGGCAAGGGTTTCCGCGTTCGCTGATGACATCACAGTCTTTGTATCCCGCCGTCTGGATATAAAGGCTGTGAAAGAGGCGGTTGTCGAGTACGAGCGGATCGCAGGAGCCAAGGTCAATTTTGACAAAAGCGAAGGTTTGCGGCTTGGTGCTTGGAGGGGTAGCGATACTCTTCCAGGGCCCTTCCGCTGGAGTGACGGACCCATCCGCATCCTCGGGGTGTGGTTCGGGCCCGACCTCCAACTGGAGCGAAATTGGTTGGAAGTACAAACCAAGGTGAATGCTCAGGTGGGAATCTGGCTTTCAAGGAGGTTGTCCTTAAAGGGCAGGGCGGAGGCGTGTGCCACGTACGTCTTCCCTCTGATCCTTTACCGATTGGCTGTACTTCCTCTGCCTAGGGCACGTCGGTTGGCACTGCAACGATCCCTCTCTAGATTACTCTGGGGAGGTGCAAGGCCGATGGTCCGTAGGCAGGTCTGTATCCAACGTGCACGCAACGGGGGTCTGGGTATGCCTGATCTGGAGAGCCACTGGCTTGCTGAAAGACTTGCATACCTCGGCCGGTCCTTGACAGGGGACTCAGTGTGGAGACGAAAGGCGAGTCGGACCTTTCCTCGCCTCAAGTCAGACCCAAAGGCTGAAGGTCGACGTAGGCCTTTGGGCGAAGCACTGTTTTTTAGCGAATGCCGAAAGGCCCTTCGTAACCCTCTTGGGTCCAGTGACCTTTCACGGCCTCGGAAAGAGCTATATCGGGAATTAGTGGTAGGTTCCGCTTCTGATCCTCTTAGCGAGCGGCGAGGCTGGACGGCGGAGGAGATCCGCTCTCACTGCTGGCGACTTGTACGGAATGCGTTACCCCTTCTCGGCTTGAACTACAGAGCGGGCATAGCAGACATGCCTGATTGTCCTCGCTGCGGCAGTGCATTAGAAGAAACGGCTGAGCACGCCTTCTATTATTGCGAGCGAGTTCGCCCGTTCTGGGATCACGTCGGGGAGTGGACGGCTCGCATCGAACCCAAGCAGCTCGTGCTGCTCGACGTTGGTTACGTCGTGGACAACGTTCTTCCTCCGTTTCAGGGTGAGAAGCGTGTGGTGTTTCTCGCGATCCTGGCTGTAGCTCGAATGGTGATTTGGATCACGCGAAAGAAGGGATTGTATGAGGATGCAAACTTTTCTCATCGTGATCTGGTTTTGTATTTTCGGCATCAGCTGAGGGTCAAAATTAGATGCGATAGAAAACGCTTGGATCGCATAACATTCAACAGAAGGTGGGTGAATGCAGCGAGCCTGGTCGTGCGAAAGGGGGCAACGTTGGAGTCATCCTTCCCTCCTCTGCCTGCCCATGACGTCTACGGTACGGGTCCTTAGGGACCCCAGCCCGAGTAAGTAGTAATTTCTTTTTTGTCCCCCTTGAAACCTAGTTAGCAGTATGCTGTGAGTCATCGTCCCTGTCATCTAGTAATTAGCTCTCAAGATCTTCCCCATCCCCATTATTTTTTACACTTCAACCTCTATCCCAGTCCGCTTTTTGTTGAAGATCTTGAAAATTCATATGTATAAAAAAACCACATTACCTGCTTATATCGACCCATACCGCGCCCGACCCTTTATTTCTTTTACCCATGTAGATTAGGATCCCCGCCCCACCTAGGGTAGGTCCGGCTTGTTTTCGGTTCTTTCGCCCCGGAAAACAGTCGGCCTCCAATTTTATAGACGGGGGGATGGGAGGGCAACCAAACGGGGAGAATCCTTTTTTCCTTGGTTTCGTCTTTTTCTTTCGTTTTCGGGGTTTTTCTCCCATCCCCAACATATACTTTCACTGTAAAATCATATTGTAAATAAAATCATACACTGCACTCGGGATTTTAAGTAGGGCACTTTCATAGAGAAATTGTGGTATTTTGGTGGTTGCTGCGCACATGGTGACGAATGAATGATTATATTTTGTACTGTTGAATGGGTCGACGAATGTGGCTAGCTAGGTTCCCATAGATAACATAGTTAATGAAAGACCGCTCCCTTTCCCTTCCCCCAAAAACTCAAGGCCTCGTGCCTTCATTGTACATTTACAATGAAATAAAGTCTTTTTTCTCGCCGAGTCTTGACTTTGCTTTTGACCACGCTACTTCGCGTTTACTTGACTTTTTTCTGTGTGCAAAACCCATTTGGATTACGTGTATTTTGGTTATCTCGGTAAGACTTTGTTTTTTTGTTTGAACTTTTTTATTTTAAAAAAAGGAAAAAAAGTCTTACCGAGAACACGTTATTTTTGACGTTGGTCTGTCTATTGTGTTTTGTCACCTGTATACTTGTTATCCGACTTGTATTTTTTCGTCAAGACTGTGTTAATTTTTATTTTCATTTTTCAGGGGTTCTACGTGTTTTTATTGGCCTTTTTTCAGTGTTTTTGTGTGTCCGTCTCTTATTTTAACAGTAGAACCCCCCTCCATACTTACTGTAGGTGGAGGTTAATTCTTCTACCCTCCTGGCTGATAATTCTACATCAGCCATGGAGGGTGAAATGACAACCCCTACACAGACCACTCCCACACCGACCACTCCAATCGGATCAAACTGGCCTTCGCTGCCGATCCCCGGAGACACAACGGAACCAGAGACATCACAAGGTAGCCCGATTCAGCCGGCCCAAAAGAGCCCCACAGCCTGGAAAGGCCAGCAGAGGGGACCGGAAGAACACGAGGCGGACCGGGTGGGCAGATTTGCAAAATATTTCAAGGGGAATGAAATACTGCCCATCCCGGAGATAGCCGACAAGATCGCCCCAAGAGTCCTCTCTCTGGTCGTTTCCGACCTGAAGACCAAAAGACTGGTGGGGCTCACCAAGGAGGTCTTTGAGGACCTGATAAGGAAGGCAGGTATCCCATGCCAATACTTTTGCCGCAAAAGTTTTGGGACATGGGATGTCCTCCTTCATACGGAAAAGCAGGCAGCCAAGGTGGCTGAATCGGACGTAATTACCAAGAACTTCAGGCTGCAGCCGGAGTATAAAGGCACCCGTAGGCTCCGCGTCACGGTGTGTAACGTCCCGGCCATTATCACTGGGGAGGTCCTCGCGGCGTATCTAAGCGCCTACGGACACGTCGAGGAATTCAACCTCCTCAGATCCCCGGCCGGGACAGCCTACGGGGACTATGCCTTCCGGCTGTGCCTGACCAGGGATGGCTTCAAAGCCATCCCTGAAACACTGATCTGCGGGGACCGGCAGATGATGGTGATGGTGGAGGGAAGACGCCCCAGGTGCTGGGGGTGTAAGCAGATTGGACACATCGCAAAGTTTTGCCCCCAGCGACCTGAAAATAAGGAAAAGGCGTCGACGTCTACAACAACAACAACAACAAAGGACGCGGCGGCCCCCACCATCACCAAAGAAGCGGAGGCCAAGGGCCCGGGTCAGGTCCAGCCCCAAAACAACCAGGAGGGCTGGACTGAAGTAACCAAAAAGAGGAGGGGATCCCCTAAACAAGGGGTAGAAAAAAGCCCAAATACATCCCCTCCTCAAAAGCAGACCAGGGCCCAAGCAGCAGCAGTAGCAGCAGCAGAACCACCGATAGCGGCAGCAGCAGTTGCAGCAGCAACAAGAACAACAGAAACAGCAGCAACAACAACAACAAGAACACCAGCAGACGCAACAGTAACAAAAACAACAGAAACAGCAGCAACAACAACAACAACAACAGAACAACAGACAGCAGCAGCAGCAAAAAAACCCAGAAAAGCAGCAACCCCCAAGAAACCAGCAACCCCCAAGACACCAACAGCTCCATCACCCAAAAAGGGGAAAAAAACAACAAAAACATACGAAGACATGGAAACAACCACAAATCTCAAGAGGAGAAGGGACAGTGGGGAGGGGGCGGCCAAGAAATTATGCCCAGAAAAAACTCCTCCTGAGGCAGGCCCCTCCTCTCAACCATCACCACCAGTACCTTCACCACTACCTCCATTACCCTCACCAACATTTCCACCCCCAAAGATCACATTGCCATCTCCTCCCCAACAAATGGCCCCCCTTTCACCCCAGCAAGAACTTTTCTTTAAAAAGCATCACCGCCCCTATAAAATCCCCCTCCCCAGATCTCAATCTGCCGAAAGGGCACAACCCTCGGGCCTAGCCCGAACTCCATCCCTTCCCTCACTTGGCCCTACTGACTTTTCTTCCCAGGAACTATTCCCCGCTATGATCTCCCCAAAGAGAAATCCACCTGAAAAAAAGAAACAAGAACTGACAATCGGACAAATGCAGCGGGCAGCGGCTTTGTGCTCTGCGGAGCTGGAGGCAGTTGGGGACTTCCAGCTCCGGAAGGCACTAAAGCCGTTGGCCAGGCTGGAAACAATCAATAATCTAAAAGTCTCAAATCCCGCGAACTTTAGGAGTGCAGCCATGGTGACCACTTTTGTCCGGTCAGCTGGCGACCGTACTAAGGGCGTATGGAAGTACCTGAGTACGGTCTGTCAGACTGATACGGGCATAAAGCTGGCGGAGTTGGAGCACTCCTCCCTCAAAAAATGTTTAACATATTGCTCAGGGAGGGTCCCAATTTTGGTTCACCCATCTCTTTACAGGGCCCTAAAGCTGAAGTTCCCGATAGATGTCGGCGGAATCACCAGGGACAACCGAGTGACGACTGAACTTGGTACCGGTTCCCTGCGTCAGGCTGTCGGCATCCTCACGCCCAAGGATTTCCGGCCCGTAGTCGACGATGAGTAAGGTAAGTCGGATTGATGGCTTTAAACGTTGCCAGTTTGAATGTGAGGGGACTGAGGGATCCAAGCAAGTGTGCGCGCTTGCTTGGTGAACTCAAGAACCTCGGAGTAGATGTTGCTGCAGTGCAGGAGACCCACTTCACTTGCGACGCTGACTGTCGGGTGCTGGAAAACGACTTTAACGTTTTCTCAGCATACGGCAGCCGCGCCAGCGCTGGGGTCTCCTTGCTAGTTGGACGCAGCCTTGATGCTGATGTTGACGTTGTTTTTGCAGGTGACGGGGGCCGGTTGGTTGTGGCCGATGTTGCCGTGAAAAGTTTCAAGTTTCGTCTGGTTGCGGTTTATGCGCCCAATATCGCTGTGGAGAGGGTTTCCTTTTTTCGTCGGTTGGCGCCGTTCCTGGACGATACGAAGCGGCTAGTCTTAATGGGTGATTGGAATGCGATCCTTGATCCCAAGATAGATAAGGTCGGTCGGGGAGCTAGTAGTGCGGGAAGGTGTGAGAGCAGCCTTGTCGGCTTCGTGACTCGTCACGGTCTCGTCGACAGGTTTCGTCTCGATCACCCAGGGCGGGAGATGTGGACGTGGCTAGATAGGTCGCCCTCTGCCAAAGTAGGTTCCTACTTGGACAGAGTGTTAGTGAGACGAGCTGACATTGACTTTGTTAGTTGTCCCACGTTCCACTTGATAGCGTGGACTGACCATAAACTGGTTAGAGTCAGTCTACGGTTAGTAAATAGGCCTAGTCTGGCCGGTTACTGGAAGTTCAATACCTCCTTACTGGAGATACGGGACTTCCGGGACCGGCTGGAATCCCTAATTCAGCGGGCGTTAGTGGGGGCGGTTACCGGGAATAGGTGGTGGGCCTCTCTCAAATATAGGATTAGAGACTTCGCCACCAAATACGGTCGACAGCTCAAACTAGATAAAGCCAAGGAGGCGAAGGCTATAGACGATAGACTTTCCCGGGCGGCGGCTGGGGGGGACTCCCTAGGTGTAGAACTAGCTAGGAGGGACCTTGAGCGTGAGAATAGCGAGCGCTACAAGGGATACGTAGTTAGATCTAGGTTAAATAGAGTTCACTACGAAGCTGTGAAATCGAACGCGACTGCGCGTGAAGAAGAAGTGCGAAGGTTCCCCGACCGGTACGTCGCGTCTGTCAAGACCGCGGACGGGCGACTGCTGCATTCGAGTCGTGAGATGCGTGATGCCTTTCGGGCGCACTTTCGGGATCGCTTTGCCCGCTGCCCTGATCTCCCGATCCGGGAGTTTCGTAGCTATCTTGCCGACTTCCCCCGCCTCCGGGTGGCTAAAGCGGCTAGCTGCGAGGGTGTGGTTACTGAATGCGAAGTCCGTGATGCGTTGAAGCAGGTCGGCCTGAACAAGTCGCCGGGACTAGATGGTTTGCCCTACGAAGTGTACTTGAGGATGTCGCACATGTTTGTGCCTATTCTGACGGATATGTTCAACCATTGGTTCGCCCAGGGAGCCATCCCTGGTAGCATTACCAAGGGCGTGATCACATTGCTGAAGAAAGGTGGCAGGCATGTTTGGGAGGGTTTAGATGACTACAGGCCCATAACTCTGCTTAACACAGAGTTAAAGATTTTGGCCCGGGTCTTGGCGAATCGTTTACAGCGTGTCATCAGTGATCTGATCGGCCCTGAACAGACCTTTGCTGTGAAGGGAAGATCGATCCAGGACAATCTGCACTTGATTCGCGGGGTCCTAGAGGGGATAGAAGACGACACAGAAGCCGCGCTGATCAGTTTCGATCAGTCCAAGGCCTTCGATAGGGTTGACCATCGGTTCTTGGCGTCTGTTTTGGAGACTGCCGGATTCAAACCGGAGTTCCGCAGATGGATTAGCATGATGTACCACAACCCTCAGGCAGTGGTGCAGGTGAACGGAAGGCGTTCGAGGGTATTCGCGATCGAGCGTTCGGTGCGGCAGGGCTGCCCTTTGTCTCCTCTTCTCTATGTCCTCGTGTTGGAGCCCCTCCTGCGCAGGCTTAGGGATGAGGGGACAAGTCCGTCCCTGCGCGGTATACCTTTTGTTAGCAGCCTTGCGGCAAGGGTTTCCGCGTTCGCTGATGACATCACAGTCTTTGTATCCCGCCGTCTGGATATAAAGGCTGTGAAAGAGGCGGTTGTCGAGTACGAGCGGATCGCAGGAGCCAAGGTCAATTTTGACAAAAGCGAAGGTTTGCGGCTTGGTGCTTGGAGGGGTAGCGATACTCTTCCAGGGCCCTTCCGCTGGAGTGACGGACCCATCCGCATCCTCGGGGTGTGGTTCGGGCCCGACCTCCAACTGGAGCGAAATTGGTTGGAAGTACAAACCAAGGTGAATGCTCAGGTGGGAATCTGGCTTTCAAGGAGGTTGTCCTTAAAGGGCAGGGCGGAGGCGTGTGCCACGTACGTCTTCCCTCTGATCCTTTACCGATTGGCTGTACTTCCTCTGCCTAGGGCACGTCGGTTGGCACTGCAACGATCCCTCTCTAGATTACTCTGGGGAGGTGCAAGGCCGATGGTCCGTAGGCAGGTCTGTATCCAACGTGCACGCAACGGGGGTCTGGGTATGCCTGATCTGGAGAGCCACTGGCTTGCTGAAAGACTTGCATACCTCGGCCGGTCCTTGACAGGGGACTCAGTGTGGAGACGAAAGGCGAGTCGGACCTTTCCTCGCCTCAAGTCAGACCCAAAGGCTGAAGGTCGACGTAGGCCTTTGGGCGAAGCACTGTTTTTTAGCGAATGCCGAAAGGCCCTTCGTAACCCTCTTGGGTCCAGTGACCTTTCACGGCCTCGGAAAGAGCTATATCGGGAATTAGTGGTAGGTTCCGCTTCTGATCCTCTTAGCGAGCGGCGAGGCTGGACGGCGGAGGAGATCCGCTCTCACTGGAATTGGGCGCCAGGATCGAGCTTCTTGAACAACTCCGAGTTCTCGCTCACCTGGCGACTTGTACGGAATGCGTTACCCCTTCTCGGCTTGAACTACAGAGCGGGCATAGCAGACATGCCTGATTGTCCTCGCTGCGGCAGTGCATTAGAAGAAACGGCTGAGCACGCCTTCTATTATTGCGAGCGAGTTCGCCCGTTCTGGGATCACGTCGGGGAGTGGACGGCTCGCATCGAACCCAAGCAGCTCGTGCTGCTCGACGTTGGTTACGTCGTGGACAACGTTCTTCCTCCGTTTCAGGGTGAGAAGCGTGTGGTGTTTCTCGCGATCCTGGCTGTAGCTCGAATGGTGATTTGGATCACGCGAAAGAAGGGATTGTATGAGGATGCAAACTTTTCTCATCGTGATCTGGTTTTGTATTTTCGGCATCAGCTGAGGGTCAAAATTAGATGCGATAGAAAACGCTTGGATCGCATAACATTCAACAGAAGGTGGGTGAATGCAGCGAGCCTGGTCGTGCGAAAGGGGGCAACGTTGGAGTCATCCTTCCCTCCTCTGCCTGCCCATGACGTCTACGGTACGGGTCCTTAGGGACCCCAGCCCGAGTAAGTAGTAATTTCTTTTTTGTCCCCCTTGAAACCTAGTTAGCAGTATGCTGTGAGTCATCGTCGCTGTCATCTAGTAATTAGCTCTCAAGATCTTCCCCATCCCCATTATTTTTTACACTTCAACCTCTATCCCAGTCCGCTTTTTGTTGAAGATCTTGAAAATTCATATGTATAAAAAAACCACATTACCTGCTTATATCGACCCATACCGCGCCCGACCCTTTATTTCTTTTACCCATGTAGATTAGGATCCCCGCCCCACCTAGGGTAGGTCCGGCTTGTTTTCGGTTCTTTCGCCCCGGAAAACAGTCGGCCTCCAATTTCATAGACGGGGGGATGGGAGGGCAACCAAACGGGGAGAATCCTTTTTTCCTTGGTTTCGTCTTTTTCTTTCGTTTTCGGGGTTTTTCTCCCATCCCCAACATATACTTTCACTGTAAAATCATATTGTAAATAAAATCATACACTGCACTCGGGATTTTAAGTAGGGCACTTTCATAGAGAAATTGTGGTATTTTGGTGGTTGCTGCGCACATGGTGACGAATGAATGATTATATTTTGTACTGTTGAATGGGTCGACGAATGTGGCTAGCTAGGTTCCCATAGATAACATAGTTAATGAAAGACCGCTCCCTTTCCCTTCCCCCAAAAACTCAAGGCCTCGTGCCTTCATTGTACATTTACAATGAAATAAAGTCTTTTTTCTCGCCGAGTCTTGACTTTGCTTTTGACCACGCTACTTCGCGTTTACTTGACTTTTTTCTGTGTGCAAAACCCATTTGGATTACGTGTATTTTGGTTATCTCGGTAAGACTTTGTTTTTTTGTTTGAACTTTTTTATTTTAAAAAAAGGAAAAAAAGTCTTACCGAGAACACGTTATTTTTGACGTTGGTCTGTCTATTGTGTTTTGTCACCTGTATACTTGTTATCCGACTTGTATTTTTTCGTCAAGACTGTGTTAATTTTTATTTTCATTTTTCAGGGGTTCTACGTGTTTTTATTGGCCTTTTTTCAGTGTTTTTGTGTGTCCGTCTCTTATTTTAACAGTAGAACCCCCCTCCATACTTACTGTAGGTGGAGGTTAATTCTTCTACCCTCCTGGCTGATAATTCTACATCAGCCATGGAGGGTGAAATGACAACCCCTACACAGACCACTCCCACACCGACCACTCCAATCGGATCAAACTGGCCTTCGCTGCCGATCCCCGGAGACACAACGGAACCAGAGACATCACAAGGTAGCCCGATTCAGCCGGCCCAAAAGAGCCCCACAGCCTGGAAAGGCCAGCAGAGGGGACCGGAAGAACACGAGGCGGACCGGGTGGGCAGATTTGCAAAATATTTCAAGGGGAATGAAATACTGCCCATCCCGGAGATAGCCGACAAGATCGCCCCAAGAGTCCTCTCTCTGGTCGTTTCCGACCTGAAGACCAAAAGACTGGTGGGGCTCACCAAGGAGGTCTTTGAGGACCTGATAAGGAAGGCAGGTATCCCATGCCAATACTTTTGCCGCAAAAGTTTTGGGACATGGGATGTCCTCCTTCATACGGAAAAGCAGGCAGCCAAGGTGGCTGAATCGGACGTAATTACCAAGAACTTCAGGCTGCAGCCGGAGTATAAAGGCACCCGTAGGCTCCGCGTCACGGTGTGTAACGTCCCGGCCATTATCACTGGGGAGGTCCTCGCGGCGTATCTAAGCGCCTACGGACACGTCGAGGAATTCAACCTCCTCAGATCCCCGGCCGGGACAGCCTACGGGGACTATGCCTTCCGGCTGTGCCTGACCAGGGATGGCTTCAAAGCCATCCCTGAAACACTGATCTGCGGGGACCGGCAGATGATGGTGATGGTGGAGGGAAGACGCCCCAGGTGCTGGGGGTGTAAGCAGATTGGACACATCGCAAAGTTTTGCCCCCAGCGACCTGAAAATAAGGAAAAGGCGTCGACGTCTACAACAACAACAACAACAAAGGACGCGGCGGCCCCCACCATCACCAAAGAAGCGGAGGCCAAGGGCCCGGGTCAGGTCCAGCCCCAAAACAACCAGGAGGGCTGGACTGAAGTAACCAAAAAGAGGAGGGGATCCCCTAAACAAGGGGTAGAAAAAAGCCCAAATACATCCCCTCCTCAAAAGCAGACCAGGGCCCAAGCAGCAGCAGTAGCAGCAGCAGAACCACCGATAGCGGCAGCAGCAGTTGCAGCAGCAACAAGAACAACAGAAACAGCAGCAACAACAACAACAAGAACACCAGCAGACGCAACAGTAACAAAAACAACAGAAACAGCAGCAACAACAACAACAACAACAGAACAACAGACAGCAGCAGCAGCAAAAAAACCCAGAAAAGCAGCAACCCCCAAGAAACCAGCAACCCCCAAGACACCAACAGCTCCATCACCCAAAAAGGGGAAAAAAACAACAAAAACATACGAAGACATGGAAACAACCACAAATCTCAAGAGGAGAAGGGACAGTGGGGAGGGGGCGGCCAAGAAATTATGCCCAGAAAAAACTCCTCCTGAGGCAGGCCCCTCCTCTCAACCATCACCACCAGTACCTTCACCACTACCTCCATTACCCTCACCAACATTTCCACCCCCAAAGATCACATTGCCATCTCCTCCCCAACAAATGGCCCCCCTTTCACCCCAGCAAGAACTTTTCTTTAAAAAGCATCACCGCCCCTATAAAATCCCCCTCCCCAGATCTCAATCTGCCGAAAGGGCACAACCCTCGGGCCTAGCCCGAACTCCATCCCTTCCCTCACTTGGCCCTACTGACTTTTCTTCCCAGGAACTATTCCCCGCTATGATCTCCCCAAAGAGAAATCCACCTGAAAAAAAGAAACAAGAACTGACAATCGGACAAATGCAGCGGGCAGCGGCTTTGTGCTCTGCGGAGCTGGAGGCAGTTGGGGACTTCCAGCTCCGGAAGGCACTAAAGCCGTTGGCCAGGCTGGAAACAATCAATAATCTAAAAGTCTCAAATCCCGCGAACTTTAGGAGTGCAGCCATGGTGACCACTTTTGTCCGGTCAGCTGGCGACCGTACTAAGGGCGTATGGAAGTACCTGAGTACGGTCTGTCAGACTGATACGGGCATAAAGCTGGCGGAGTTGGAGCACTCCTCCCTCAAAAAATGTTTAACATATTGCTCAGGGAGGGTCCCAATTTTGGTTCACCCATCTCTTTACAGGGCCCTAAAGCTGAAGTTCCCGATAGATGTCGGCGGAATCACCAGGGACAACCGAGTGACGACTGAACTTGGTACCGGTTCCCTGCGTCAGGCTGTCGGCATCCTCACGCCCAAGGATTTCCGGCCCGTAGTCGACGATGAGTAAGGTAAGTCGGATTGATGGCTTTAAACGTTGCCAGTTTGAATGTGAGGGGACTGAGGGATCCAAGCAAGTGTGCGCGCTTGCTTGGTGAACTCAAGAACCTCGGAGTAGATGTTGCTGCAGTGCAGGAGACCCACTTCACTTGCGACGCTGACTGTCGGGTGCTGGAAAACGACTTTAACGTTTTCTCAGCATACGGCAGCCGCGCCAGCGCTGGGGTCTCCTTGCTAGTTGGACGCAGCCTTGATGCTGATGTTGACGTTGTTTTTGCAGGTGACGGGGGCCGGTTGGTTGTGGCCGATGTTGCCGTGAAAAGTTTCAAGTTTCGTCTGGTTGCGGTTTATGCGCCCAATATCGCTGTGGAGAGGGTTTCCTTTTTTCGTCGGTTGGCGCCGTTCCTGGACGATACGAAGCGGCTAGTCTTAATGGGTGATTGGAATGCGATCCTTGATCCCAAGATAGATAAGGTCGGTCGGGGAGCTAGTAGTGCGGGAAGGTGTGAGAGCAGCCTTGTCGGCTTCGTGACTCGTCACGGTCTCGTCGACAGGTTTCGTCTCGATCACCCAGGGCGGGAGATGTGGACGTGGCTAGATAGGTCGCCCTCTGCCAAAGTAGGTTCCTACTTGGACAGAGTGTTAGTGAGACGAGCTGACATTGACTTTGTTAGTTGTCCCACGTTCCACTTGATAGCGTGGACTGACCATAAACTGGTTAGAGTCAGTCTACGGTTAGTAAATAGGCCTAGTCTGGCCGGTTACTGGAAGTTCAATACCTCCTTACTGGAGATACGGGACTTCCGGGACCGGCTGGAATCCCTAATTCAGCGGGCGTTAGTGGGGGCGGTTACCGGGAATAGGTGGTGGGCCTCTCTCAAATATAGGATTAGAGACTTCGCCACCAAATACGGTCGACAGCTCAAACTAGATAAAGCCAAGGAGGCGAAGGCTATAGACGATAGACTTTCCCGGGCGGCGGCTGGGGGGGGACTCCCTAGGTGTAGAACTAGCTAGGAGGGACCTTGAGCGTGAGAATAGCGAGCGCTACAAGGGATACGTAGTTAGATCTAGGTTAAATAGAGTTCACTACGAAGCTGTGAAATCGAACGCGACTGCGCGTGAAGAAGAAGTGCGAAGGTTCCCCGACCGGTACGTCGCGTCTGTCAAGACCGCGGACGGGCGACTGCTGCATTCGAGTCGTGAGATGCGTGATGCCTTTCGGGCGCACTTTCGGGATCGCTTTGCCCGCTGCCCTGATCTCCCGATCCGGGAGTTTCGTAGCTATCTTGCCGACTTCCCCCGCCTCCGGGTGGCTAAAGCGGCTAGCTGCGAGGGTGTGGTTACTGAATGCGAAGTCCGTGATGCGTTGAAGCAGGTCGGCCTGAACAAGTCGCCGGGACTAGATGGTTTGCCCTACGAAGTGTACTTGAGGATGTCGCACATGTTTGTGCCTATTCTGACGGATATGTTCAACCATTGGTTCGCCCAGGGAGCCATCCCTGGTAGCATTACCAAGGGCGTGATCACATTGCTGAAGAAAGGTGGCAGGCATGTTTGGGAGGGTTTAGATGACTACAGGCCCATAACTCTGCTTAACACAGAGTTAAAGATTTTGGCCCGGGTCTTGGCGAATCGTTTACAGCGTGTCATCAGTGATCTGATCGGCCCTGAACAGACCTTTGCTGTGAAGGGAAGATCGATCCAGGACAATCTGCACTTGATTCGCGGGGTCCTAGAGGGGATAGAAGACGACACAGAAGCCGCGCTGATCAGTTTAGATCAGTCCAAGGCCTTCGATAGGGTTGACCATCGGTTCTTGGCGTCTGTTTTGGAGACTGCCGGATTCAAACCGGAGTTCCGCAGATGGATTAGCATGATGTACCACAACCCTCAGGCAGTGGTGCAGGTGAACGGAAGGCGTTCGAGGGTATTCGCGATCGAGCGTTCGGTGCGGCAGGGCTGCCCTTTGTCTCCTCTTCTCTATGTCCTCGTGTTGGAGCCCCTCCTGCGCAGGCTTAGGGATGAGGGGACAAGTCCGTCCCTGCGCGGTATACCTTTTGTTAGCAGCCTTGCGGCAAGGGTTTCCGCGTTCGCTGATGACATCACAGTCTTTGTATCCCGCCGTCTGGATATAAAGGCTGTGAAAGAGGCGGTTGTCGAGTACGAGCGGATCGCAGGAGCCAAGGTCAATTTTGACAAAAGCGAAGGTTTGCGGCTTGGTGCTTGGAGGGGTAGCGATACTCTTCCAGGGCCCTTCCGCTGGAGTGACGGACCCATCCGCATCCTCGGGGTGTGGTTCGGGCCCGACCTCCAACTGGAGCGAAATTGGTTGGAAGTACAAACCAAGGTGAATGCTCAGGTGGGAATCTGGCTTTCAAGGAGGTTGTCCTTAAAGGGCAGGGCGGAGGCGTGTGCCACGTACGTCTTCCCTCTGATCCTTTACCGATTGGCTGTACTTCCTCTGCCTAGGGCACGTCGGTTGGCACTGCAACGATCCCTCTCTAGATTACTCTGGGGAGGTGCAAGGCCGATGGTCCGTAGGCAGGTCTGTATCCAACGTGCACGCAACGGGGGTCTGGGTATGCCTGATCTGGAGAGCCACTGGCTTGCTGAAAGACTTGCATACCTCGGCCGGTCCTTGACAGGGGACTCAGTGTGGAGACGAAAGGCGAGTCGGACCTTTCCTCGCCTCAAGTCAGACCCAAAGGCTGAAGGTCGACGTAGGCCTTTGGGCGAAGCACTGTTTTTTAGCGAATGCCGAAAGGCCCTTCGTAACCCTCTTGGGTCCAGTGACCTTTCACGGCCTCGGAAAGAGCTATATCGGGAATTAGTGGTAGGTTCCGCTTCTGATCCTCTTAGCGAGCGGCGAGGCTGGACGGCGGAGGAGATCCGCTCTCACTGCTGGCGACTTGTACGGAATGCGTTACCCCTTCTCGGCTTGAACTACAGAGCGGGCATAGCAGACATGCCTGATTGTCCTCGCTGCGGCAGTGCATTAGAAGAAACGGCTGAGCACGCCTTCTATTATTGCGAGCGAGTTCGCCCGTTCTGGGATCACGTCGGGGAGTGGACGGCTCGCATCGAACCCAAGCAGCTCGTGCTGCTCGACGTTGGTTACGTCGTGGACAACGTTCTTCCTCCGTTTCAGGGTGAGAAGCGTGTGGTGTTTCTCGCGATCCTGGCTGTAGCTCGAATGGTGATTTGGATCACGCGAAAGAAGGGATTGTATGAGGATGCAAACTTTTCTCATCGTGATCTGGTTTTGTATTTTCGGCATCAGCTGAGGGTCAAAATTAGATGCGATAGAAAACGCTTGGATCGCATAACATTCAACAGAAGGTGGGTGAATGCAGCGAGCCTGGTCGTGCGAAAGGGGGCAACGTTGGAGTCATCCTTCCCTCCTCTGCCTGCCCATGACGTCTACGGTACGGGTCCTTAGGGACCCCAGCCCGAGTAAGTAGTAATTTCTTTTTTGTCCCCCTTGAAACCTAGTTAGCAGTATGCTGTGAGTCATCGTCGCTGTCATCTAGTAATTAGCTCTCAAGATCTTCCCCATCCCCATTATTTTTTACACTTCAACCTCTATCCCAGTCCGCTTTTTGTTGAAGATCTTGAAAATTCATATGTATAAAAAAACCACATTACCTGCTTATATCGACCCATACCGCGCCCGACCCTTTATTTCTTTTACCCATGTAGATTAGGATCCCCGCCCCACCTAGGGTAGGTCCGGCTTGTTTTCGGTTCTTTCGCCCCGGAAAACAGTCGGCCTCCAATTTCATAGACGGGGGGATGGGAGGGCAACCAAACGGGGAGAATCCTTTTTTCCTTGGTTTCGTCTTTTTCTTTCGTTTTCGGGGTTTTTCTCCCATCCCCAACATATACTTTCACTGTAAAATCATATTGTAAATAAAATCATACACTGCACTCGGGATTTTAAGTAGGGCACTTTCATAGAGAAATTGTGGTATTTTGGTGGTTGCTGCGCACATGGTGACGAATGAATGATTATATTTTGTACTGTTGAATGGGTCGACGAATGTGGCTAGCTAGGTTCCCATAGATAACATAGTTAATGAAAGACCGCTCCCTTTCCCTTCCCCCAAAAACTCAAGGCCTCGTGCCTTCATTGTACATTTACAATGAAATAAAGTCTTTTTTCTCGCCGAGTCTTGACTTTGCTTTTGACCACGCTACTTCGCGTTTACTTGACTTTTTTCTGTGTGCAAAACCCATTTGGATTACGTGTATTTTGGTTATCTCGGTAAGACTTTGTTTTTTTGTTTGAACTTTTTTATTTTAAAAAAAGGAAAAAAAGTCTTACCGAGAACACGTTATTTTTGACGTTGGTCTGTCTATTGTGTTTTGTCACCTGTATACTTGTTATCCGACTTGTATTTTTTCGTCAAGACTGTGTTAATTTTTATTTTCATTTTTCAGGGGTTCTACGTGTTTTTATTGGCCTTTTTTCAGTGTTTTTGTGTGTCCGTCTCTTATTTTAACAGTAGAACCCCCCTCCATACTTACTGTAGGTGGAGGTTAATTCTTCTACCCTCCTGGCTGATAATTCTACATCAGCCATGGAGGGTGAAATGACAACCCCTACACAGACCACTCCCACACCGACCACTCCAATCGGATCAAACTGGCCTTCGCTGCCGATCCCCGGAGACACAACGGAACCAGAGACATCACAAGGTAGCCCGATTCAGCCGGCCCAAAAGAGCCCCACAGCCTGGAAAGGCCAGCAGAGGGGACCGGAAGAACACGAGGCGGACCGGGTGGGCAGATTTGCAAAATATTTCAAGGGGAATGAAATACTGCCCATCCCGGAGATAGCCGACAAGATCGCCCCAAGAGTCCTCTCTCTGGTCGTTTCCGACCTGAAGACCAAAAGACTGGTGGGGCTCACCAAGGAGGTCTTTGAGGACCTGATAAGGAAGGCAGGTATCCCATGTCAATACTTTTGCCGCAAAAGTTTTGGGACATGGGATGTCCTCCTTCATACGGAAAAGCAGGCAGCCAAGGTGGCTGAATCGGACGTAATTACCAAGAACTTCAGGCTGCAGCCGGAGTATAAAGGCACCCGTAGGCTCCGCGTCACGGTGTGTAACGTCCCGGCCATTATCACTGGGGAGGTCCTCGCGGCGTATCTAAGCGCCTACGGACACGTCGAGGAATTCAACCTCCTCAGATCCCCGGCCGGGACAGCCTACGGGGACTATGCCTTCCGGCTGTGCCTGACCAGGGATGGCTTCAAAGCCATCCCTGAAACACTGATCTGCGGGGACCGGCAGATGATGGTGATGGTGGAGGGAAGACGCCCCAGGTGCTGGGGGTGTAAGCAGATTGGACACATCGCAAAGTTTTGCCCCCAGCGACCTGAAAATAAGGAAAAGGCGTCGACGTCTACAACAACAACAACAACAAAGGACGCGGCGGCCCCCACCATCACCAAAGAAGCGGAGGCCAAGGGCCCGGGTCAGGTCCAGCCCCAAAACAACCAGGAGGGCTGGACTGAAGTAACCAAAAAGAGGAGGGGATCCCCTAAACAAGGGGTAGAAAAAAGCCCAAATACATCCCCTCCTCAAAAGCAGACCAGGGCCCAAGCAGCAGCAGTAGCAGCAGCAGAACCACCGATAGCGGCAGCAGCAGTTGCAGCAGCAACAAGAACAACAGAAACAGCAGCAACAACAACAACAAGAACACCAGCAGACGCAACAGTAACAAAAACAACAGAAACAGCAGCAACAACAACAACAACAACAGAACAACAGACAGCAGCAGCAGCAAAAAAACCCAGAAAAGCAGCAACCCCCAAGAAACCAGCAACCCCCAAGACACCAACAGCTCCATCACCCAAAAAGGGGAAAAAAACAACAAAAACATACGAAGACATGGAAACAACCACAAATCTCAAGAGGAGAAGGGACAGTGGGGAGGGGGCGGCCAAGAAATTATGCCCAGAAAAAACTCCTCCTGAGGCAGGCCCCTCCTCTCAACCATCACCACCAGTACCTTCACCACTACCTCCATTACCCTCACCAACATTTCCACCCCCAAAGATCACATTGCCATCTCCTCCCCAACAAATGGCCCCCCTTTCACCCCAGCAAGAACTTTTCTTTAAAAAGCATCACCGCCCCTATAAAATCCCCCTCCCCAGATCTCAATCTGCCGAAAGGGCACAACCCTCGGGCCTAGCCCGAACTCCATCCCTTCCCTCACTTGGCCCTACTGACTTTTCTTCCCAGGAACTATTCCCCGCTATGATCTCCCCAAAGAGAAATCCACCTGAAAAAAAGAAACAAGAACTGACAATCGGACAAATGCAGCGGGCAGCGGCTTTGTGCTCTGCGGAGCTGGAGGCAGTTGGGGACTTCCAGCTCCGGAAGGCACTAAAGCCGTTGGCCAGGCTGGAAACAATCAATAATCTAAAAGTCTCAAATCCCGCGAACTTTAGGAGTGCAGCCATGGTGACCACTTTTGTCCGGTCAGCTGGCGACCGTACTAAGGGCGTATGGAAGTACCTGAGTACGGTCTGTCAGACTGATACGGGCATAAAGCTGGCGGAGTTGGAGCACTCCTCCCTCAAAAAATGTTTAACATATTGCTCAGGGAGGGTCCCAATTTTGGTTCACCCATCTCTTTACAGGGCCCTAAAGCTGAAGTTCCCGATAGATGTCGGCGGAATCACCAGGGACAACCGAGTGACGACTGAACTTGGTACCGGTTCCCTGCGTCAGGCTGTCGGCATCCTCACGCCCAAGGATTTCCGGCCCGTAGTCGACGATGAGTAAGGTAAGTCGGATTGATGGCTTTAAACGTTGCCAGTTTGAATGTGAGGGGACTGAGGGATCCAAGCAAGTGTGCGCGCTTGCTTGGTGAACTCAAGAACCTCGGAGTAGATGTTGCTGCAGTGCAGGAGACCCACTTCACTTGCGACGCTGACTGTCGGGTGCTGGAAAACGACTTTAACGTTTTCTCAGCATACGGCAGCCGCGCCAGCGCTGGGGTCTCCTTGCTAGTTGGACGCAGCCTTGATGCTGATGTTGACGTTGTTTTTGCAGGTGACGGGGGCCGGTTGATTGTGGCCGATGTTGCCGTGAAAAGTTTCAAGTTTCGTCTGGTTGCGGTTTATGCGCCCAATATCGCTGTGGAGAGGGTTTCCTTTTTTCGTCGGTTGGCGCCGTTCCTGGACGATACGAAGCGGCTAGTCTTAATGGGTGATTGGAATGCGATCCTTGATCCCAAGATAGATAAGGTCGGTCGGGGAGCTAGTAGTGCGGGAAGGTGTGAGAGCAGCCTTGTCGGCTTCGTGACTCGTCACGGTCTCGTCGACAGGTTTCGTCTCGATCACCCAGGGCGGGAGATGTGGACGTGGCTAGATAGGTCGCCCTCTGCCAAAGTAGGTTCCTACTTGGACAGAGTGTTAGTGAGACGAGCTGACATTGACTTTGTTAGTTGTCCCACGTTCCACTTGATAGCGTGGACTGACCATAAACTGGTTAGAGTCAGTCTACGGTTAGTAAATAGGCCTAGTCTGGCCGGTTACTGGAAGTTCAATACCTCCTTACTGGAGATACGGGACTTCCGGGACCGGCTGGAATCCCTAATTCAGCGGGCGTTAGTGGGGGCGGTTACCGGGAATAGGTGGTGGGCCTCTCTCAAATATAGGATTAGAGACTTCGCCACCAAATACGGTCGACAGCTCAAACTAGATAAAGCCAAGGAGGCGAAGGCTATAGACGATAGACTTTCCCGGGCGGCGGCTGGGGGGGACTCCCTAGGTGTAGAACTAGCTAGGAGGGACCTTGAGCGTGAGAATAGCGAGCGCTACAAGGGATACGTAGTTAGATCTAGGTTAAATAGAGTTCACTACGAAGCTGTGAAATCGAACGCGACTGCGCGTGAAGAAGAAGTGCGAAGGTTCCCCGACCGGTACGTCGCGTCTGTCAAGACCGCGGACGGGCGACTGCTGCATTCGAGTCGTGAGATGCGTGATGCCTTTCGGGCGCACTTTCGGGATCGCTTTGCCCGCTGCCCTGATCTCCCGATCCGGGAGTTTCGTAGCTATCTTGCCGACTTCCCCCGCCTCCGGGTGGCTAAAGCGGCTAGCTGCGAGGGTGTGGTTACTGAATGCGAAGTCCGTGATGCGTTGAAGCAGGTCGGCCTGAACAAGTCGCCGGGACTAGATGGTTTGCCCTACGAAGTGTACTTGAGGATGTCGCACATGTTTGTGCCTATTCTGACGGATATGTTCAACCATTGGTTCGCCCAGGGAGCCATCCCTGGTAGCATTACCAAGGGCGTGATCACATTGCTGAAGAAAGGTGGCAGGCATGTTTGGGAGGGTTTAGATGACTACAGGCCCATAACTCTGCTTAACACAGAGTTAAAGATTTTGGCCCGGGTCTTGGCGAATCGTTTACAGCGTGTCATCAGTGATCTGATCGGCCCTGAACAGACCTTTGCTGTGAAGGGAAGATCGATCCAGGACAATCTGCACTTGATTCGCGGGGTCCTAGAGGGGATAGAAGACGACACAGAAGCCGCGCTGATCAGTTTAGATCAGTCCAAGGCCTTCGATAGGGTTGACCATCGGTTCTTGGCGTCTGTTTTGGAGACTGCCGGATTCAAACCGGAGTTCCGCAGATGGATTAGCATGATGTACCACAACCCTCAGGCAGTGGTACAGGTGAACGGAAGGCGTTCGAGGGTATTCGCGATCGAGCGTTCGGTGCGGCAGGGCTGCCCTTTGTCTCCTCTTCTCTATGTCCTCGTGTTGGAGCCCCTCCTGCGCAGGCTTAGGGATGAGGGGACAAGTCCGTCCCTGCGCGGTATACCTTTTGTTAGCAGCCTTGCAGCAAGGGTTTCCGCGTTCGCTGATGACATCACAGTCTTTGTATCCCGCCGTCTGGATATAAAGGCTGTGAAAGAGGCGGTTGTCGAGTACGAGCGGATCGCAGGAGCCAAGGTCAATTTTGACAAAAGCGAAGGTTTGCGGCTTGGTGCTTGGAGGGGTAGCGATACTCTTCCAGGGCCCTTCCGCTGGAGTGACGGACCCATCCGCATCCTCGGGGTGTGGTTCGGGCCCGACCTCCAACTGGAGCGAAATTGGTTGGAAGTACAAACCAAGGTGAATGCTCAGGTGGGAATCTGGCTTTCAAGGAGGTTGTCCTTAAAGGGCAGGGCGGAGGCGTGTGCCACGTACGTCTTCCCTCTGATCCTTTACCGATTGGCTGTACTTCCTCTGCCTAGGGCACGTCGGTTGGCACTGCAACGATCCCTCTCTAGATTACTCTGGGGAGGTGCAAGGCCGATGGTCCGTAGGCAGGTCTGTATCCAACGTGCACGCAACGGGGGTCTGGGTATGCCTGATCTGGAGAGCCACTGGCTTGCTGAAAGACTTGCATACCTCGGCCGGTCCTTGACAGGGGACTCAGTGTGGAGACGAAAGGCGAGTCGGACCTTTCCTCGCCTCAAGTCAGACCCAAAGGCTGAAGGTCGACGTAGGCCTTTGGGCGAAGCACTGTTTTTTAGCGAATGCCGAAAGGCCCTTCGTAACCCTCTTGGGTCCAGTGACCTTTCACGGCCTCGGAAAGAGCTATATCGGGAATTAGTGGTAGGTTCCGCTTCTGATCCTCTTAGCGAGCGGCGAGGCTGGACGGCGGAGGAGATCCGCTCTCACTGGAATTGGGCGCCAGGATCGAGCTTCTTGAACAACTCCGAGTTCTCGCTCACCTGGCGACTTGTACGGAATGCGTTACCCCTTCTCGGCTTGAACTACAGAGCGGGCATAGCAGACATGCCTGATTGTCCTCGCTGCGGCAGTGCATTAGAAGAAACGGCTGAGCACGCCTTCTATTATTGCGAGCGAGTTCGCCCGTTCTGGGATCACGTCGGGGAGTGGACGGCTCGCATCGAACCCAAGCAGCTCGTGCTGCTCGACGTTGGTTACGTCGTGGACAACGTTCTTCCTCCGTTTCAGGGTGAGAAGCGTGTGGTGTTTCTCGCGATCCTGGCTGTAGCTCGAATGGTGATTTGGATCACGCGAAAGAAGGGATTGTATGAGGATGCAAACTTTTCTCATCGTGATCTGGTTTTGTATTTTCGGCATCAGCTGAGGGTCAAAATTAGATGCGATAGAAAACGCTTGGATCGCATAACATTCAACAGAAGGTGGGTGAATGCAGCGAGCCTGGTCGTGCGAAAGGGGGCAACGTTGGAGTCATCCTTCCCTCCTCTGCCTGCCCATGACGTCTACGGTACGGGTCCTTAGGGACCCCAGCCCGAGTAAGTAGTAATTTCTTTTTTGTCCCCCTTGAAACCTAGTTAGCAGTATGCTGTGAGTCATCGTCGCTGTCATCTAGTAATTAGCTCTCAAGATCTTCCCCATCCCCATTATTTTTTACACTTCAACCTCTATCCCAGTCCGCTTTTTGTTGAAGATCTTGAAAATTCATATGTATAAAAAAACCACATTACCTGCTTATATCGACCCATACCGCGCCCGACCCTTTATTTCTTTTACCCATGTAGATTAGGATCCCCGCCCCACCTAGGGTAGGTCCGGCTTGTTTTCGGTTCTTTCGCCCCGGAAAACAGTCGGCCTCCAATTTCATAGACGGGGGGATGGGAGGGCAACCAAACGGGGAGAATCCTTTTATCCTTGGTTTCGTCTTTTTCTTTCGTTTTCGGGGTTTTTCTCCCATCCCCAACATATACTTTCACTGTAAAATCATATTGTAAATAAAATCATACACTGCACTCGGGATTTTAAGTAGGGCACTTTCATAGAGAAATTGTGGTATTTTGGTGGTTGCTGCGCACATGGTGACGAATGAATGATTATATTTTGTACTGTTGAATGGGTCGACGAATGTGGCTAGCTAGGTTCCCATAGATAACATAGTTAATGAAAGACCGCTCCCTTTCCCTTCCCCCAAAAACTCAAGGCCTCGTGCCTTCATTGTACATTTACAATGAAATAAAGTCTTTTTTCTCGCCGAGTCTTGACTTTGCTTTTGACCACGCTACTTCGCGTTTACTTGACTTTTTTCTGTGTGCAAAACCCATTTGGATTACGTGTATTTTGGTTATCTCGGTAAGACTTTGTTTTTTTGTTTGAACTTTTTTATTTTAAAAAAAGGAAAAAAAGTCTTACCGAGAACACGTTATTTTTGACGTTGGTCTGTCTATTGTGTTTTGTCACCTGTATACTTGTTATCCGACTTGTATTTTTTCGTCAAGACTGTGTTAATTTTTATTTTCATTTTTCAGGGGTTCTACGTGTTTTTATTGGCCTTTTTTCAGTGTTTTTGTGTGTCCGTCTCTTATTTTAACAGTAGAACCCCCCTCCATACTTACTGTAGGTGGAGGTTAATTCTTCTACCCTCCTGGCTGATAATTCTACATCAGCCATGGAGGGTGAAATGACAACCCCTACACAGACCACTCCCACACCGACCACTCCAATCGGATCAAACTGGCCTTCGCTGCCGATCCCCGGAGACACAACGGAACCAGAGACATCACAAGGTAGCCCGATTCAGCCGGCCCAAAAGAGCCCCACAGCCTGGAAAGGCCAGCAGAGGGGACCGGAAGAACACGAGGCGGACCGGGTGGGCAGATTTGCAAAATATTTCAAGGGGAATGAAATACTGCCCATCCCGGAGATAGCCGACAAGATCGCCCCAAGAGTCCTCTCTCTGGTCGTTTCCGACCTGAAGACCAAAAGACTGGTGGGGCTCACCAAGGAGGTCTTTGAGGACCTGATAAGGAAGGCAGGTATCCCATGCCAATACTTTTGCCGCAAAAGTTTTGGGACATGGGATGTCCTCCTTCATACGGAAAAGCAGGCAGCCAAGGTGGCTGAATCGGACGTAATTACCAAGAACTTCAGGCTGCAGCCGGAGTATAAAGGCACCCGTAGGCTCCGCGTCACGGTGTGTAACGTCCCGGCCATTATCACTGGGGAGGTCCTCGCGGCGTATCTAAGCGCCTACGGACACGTCGAGGAATTCAACCTCCTCAGATCCCCGGCCGGGACAGCCTACGGGGACTATGCCTTCCGGCTGTGCCTGACCAGGGATGGCTTCAAAGCCATCCCTGAAACACTGATCTGCGGGGACCGGCAGATGATGGTGATGGTGGAGGGAAGACGCCCCAGGTGCTGGGGGTGTAAGCAGATTGGACACATCGCAAAGTTTTGCCCCCAGCGACCTGAAAATAAGGAAAAGGCGTCGACGTCTACAACAACAACAACAACAAAGGACGCGGCGGCCCCCACCATCACCAAAGAAGCGGAGGCCAAGGGCCCGGGTCAGGTCCAGCCCCAAAACAACCAGGAGGGCTGGACTGAAGTAACCAAAAAGAGGAGGGGATCCCCTAAACAAGGGGTAGAAAAAAGCCCAAATACATCCCCTCCTCAAAAGCAGACCAGGGCCCAAGCAGCAGCAGTAGCAGCAGCAGAACCACCGATAGCGGCAGCAGCAGTTGCAGCAGCAACAAGAACAACAGAAACAGCAGCAACAACAACAACAAGAACACCAGCAGACGCAACAGTAACAAAAACAACAGAAACAGCAGCAACAACAACAACAACAACAGAACAACAGACAGCAGCAGCAGCAAAAAAACCCAGAAAAGCAGCAACCCCCAAGAAACCAGCAACCCCCAAGACACCAACAGCTCCATCACCCAAAAAGGGGAAAAAAACAACAAAAACATACGAAGACATGGAAACAACCACAAATCTCAAGAGGAGAAGGGACAGTGGGGAGGGGGCGGCCAAGAAATTATGCCCAGAAAAAACTCCTCCTGAGGCAGGCCCCTCCTCTCAACCATCACCACCAGTACCTTCACCACTACCTCCATTACCCTCACCAACATTTCCACCCCCAAAGATCACATTGCCATCTCCTCCCCAACAAATGGCCCCCCTTTCACCCCAGCAAGAACTTTTCTTTAAAAAGCATCACCGCCCCTATAAAATCCCCCTCCCCAGATCTCAATCTGCCGAAAGGGCACAACCCTCGGGCCTAGCCCGAACTCCATCCCTTCCCTCACTTGGCCCTACTGACTTTTCTTCCCAGGAACTATTCCCCGCTATGATCTCCCCAAAGAGAAATCCACCTGAAAAAAAGAAACAAGAACTGACAATCGGACAAATGCAGCGGGCAGCGGCTTTGTGCTCTGCGGAGCTGGAGGCAGTTGGGGACTTCCAGCTCCGGAAGGCACTAAAGCCGTTGGCCAGGCTGGAAACAATCAATAATCTAAAAGTCTCAAATCCCGCGAACTTTAGGAGTGCAGCCATGGTGACCACTTTTGTCCGGTCAGCTGGCGACCGTACTAAGGGCGTATGGAAGTACCTGAGTACGGTCTGTCAGACTGATACGGGCATAAAGCTGGCGGAGTTGGAGCACTCCTCCCTCAAAAAATGTTTAACATATTGCTCAGGGAGGGTCCCAATTTTGGTTCACCCATCTCTTTACAGGGCCCTAAAGCTGAAGTTCCCGATAGATGTCGGCGGAATCACCAGGGACAACCGAGTGACGACTGAACTTGGTACCGGTTCCCTGCGTCAGGCTGTCGGCATCCTCACGCCCAAGGATTTCCGGCCCGTAGTCGACGATGAGTAAGGTAAGTCGGATTGATGGCTTTAAACGTTGCCAGTTTGAATGTGAGGGGACTGAGGGATCCAAGCAAGTGTGCGCGCTTGCTTGGTGAACTCAAGAACCTCGGAGTAGATGTTGCTGCAGTGCAGGAGACCCACTTCACTTGCGACGCTGACTGTCGGGTGCTGGAAAACGACTTTAACGTTTTCTCAGCATACGGCAGCCGCGCCAGCGCTGGGGTCTCCTTGCTAGTTGGACGCAGCCTTGATGCTGATGTTGACGTTGTTTTTGCAGGTGACGGGGGCCGGTTGGTTGTGGCCGATGTTGCCGTGAAAAGTTTCAAGTTTCGTCTGGTTGCGGTTTATGCGCCCAATATCGCTGTGGAGAGGGTTTCCTTTTTTCGTCGGTTGGCGCCGTTCCTGGACGATACGAAGCGGCTAGTCTTAATGGGTGATTGGAATGCGATCCTTGATCCCAAGATAGATAAGGTCGGTCGGGGAGCTAGTAGTGCGGGAAGGTGTGAGAGCAGCCTTGTCGGCTTCGTGACTCGTCACGGTCTCGTCGACAGGTTTCGTCTCGATCACCCAGGGCGGGAGATGTGGACGTGGCTAGATAGGTCGCCCTCTGCCAAAGTAGGTTCCTACTTGGACAGAGTGTTAGTGAGACGAGCTGACATTGACTTTGTTAGTTGTCCCACGTTCCACTTGATAGCGTGGACTGACCATAAACTGGTTAGAGTCAGTCTACGGTTAGTAAATAGGCCTAGTCTGGCCGGTTACTGGAAGTTCAATACCTCCTTACTGGAGATACGGGACTTCCGGGACCGGCTGGAATCCCTAATTCAGCGGGCGTTAGTGGGGGCGGTTACCGGGAATAGGTGGTGGGCCTCTCTCAAATATAGGATTAGAGACTTCGCCACCAAATACGGTCGACAGCTCAAACTAGATAAAGCCAAGGAGGCGAAGGCTATAGACGATAGACTTTCCCGGGCGGCGGCTGGGGGGGACTCCCTAGGTGTAGAACTAGCTAGGAGGGACCTTGAGCGTGAGAATAGCGAGCGCTACAAGGGATACGTAGTTAGATCTAGGTTAAATAGAGTTCACTACGAAGCTGTGAAATCGAACGCGACTGCGCGTGAAGAAGAAGTGCGAAGGTTCCCCGACCGGTACGTCGCGTCTGTCAAGACCGCGGACGGGCGACTGCTGCATTCGAGTCGTGAGATGCGTGATGCCTTTCGGGCGCACTTTCGGGATCGCTTTGCCCGCTGCCCTGATCTCCCGATCCGGGAGTTTCGTAGCTATCTTGCCGACTTCCCCCGCCTCCGGGTGGCTAAAGCGGCTAGCTGCGAGGGTGTGGTTACTGAATGCGAAGTCCGTGATGCGTTGAAGCAGGTCGGCCTGAACAAGTCGCCGGGACTAGATGGTTTGCCCTACGAAGTGTACTTGAGGATGTCGCACATGTTTGTGCCTATTCTGACGGATATGTTCAACCATTGGTTCGCCCAGGGAGCCATCCCTGGTAGCATTACCAAGGGCGTGATCACATTGCTGAAGAAAGGTGGCAGGCATGTTTGGGAGGGTTTAGATGACTACAGGCCCATAACTCTGCTTAACACAGAGTTAAAGATTTTGGCCCGGGTCTTGGCGAATCGTTTACAGCGTGTCATCAGTGATCTGATCGGCCCTGAACAGACCTTTGCTGTGAAGGGAAGATCGATCCAGGACAATCTGCACTTGATTCGCGGGGTCCTAGAGGGGATAGAAGACGACACAGAAGCCGCGCTGATCAGTTTAGATCAGTCCAAGGCCTTCGATAGGGTTGACCATCGGTTCTTGGCGTCTGTTTTGGAGACTGCCGGATTCAAACCGGAGTTCCGCAGATGGATTAGCATGATGTACCACAACCCTCAGGCAGTGGTACAGGTGAACGGAAGGCGTTCGAGGGTATTCGCGATCGAGCGTTCGGTGCGGCAGGGCTGCCCTTTGTCTCCTCTTCTCTATGTCCTCGTGTTGGAGCCCCTCCTGCGCAGGCTTAGGGATGAGGGGACAAGTCCGTCCCTGCGCGGTATACCTTTTGTTAGCAGCCTTGCAGCAAGGGTTTCCGCGTTCGCTGATGACATCACAGTCTTTGTATCCCGCCGTCTGGATATAAAGGCTGTGAAAGAGGCGGTTGTCGAGTACGAGCGGATCGCAGGAGCCAAGGTCAATTTTGACAAAAGCGAAGGTTTGCGGCTTGGTGCTTGGAGGGGTAGCGATACTCTTCCAGGGCCCTTCCGCTGGAGTGACGGACCCATCCGCATCCTCGGGGTGTGGTTCGGGCCCGACCTCCAACTGGAGCGAAATTGGTTGGAAGTACAAACCAAGGTGAATGCTCAGGTGGGAATCTGGCTTTCAAGGAGGTTGTCCTTAAAGGGCAGGGCGGAGGCGTGTGCCACGTACGTCTTCCCTCTGATCCTTTACCGATTGGCTGTACTTCCTCTGCCTAGGGCACGTCGGTTGGCACTGCAACGATCCCTCTCTAGATTACTCTGGGGAGGTGCAAGGCCGATGGTCCGTAGGCAGGTCTGTATCCAACGTGCACGCAACGGGGGTCTGGGTATGCCTGATCTGGAGAGCCACTGGCTTGCTGAAAGACTTGCATACCTCGGCCGGTCCTTGACAGGGGACTCAGTGTGGAGACGAAAGGCGAGTCGGACCTTTCCTCGCCTCAAGTCAGACCCAAAGGCTGAAGGTCGACGTAGGCCTTTGGGCGAAGCACTGTTTTTTAGCGAATGCCGAAAGGCCCTTCGTAACCCTCTTGGGTCCAGTGACCTTTCACGGCCTCGGAAAGAGCTATATCGGGAATTAGTGGTAGGTTCCGCTTCTGATCCTCTTAGCGAGCGGCGAGGCTGGACGGCGGAGGAGATCCGCTCTCACTGGAATTGGGCGCCAGGATCGAGCTTCTTGAACAACTCCGAGTTCTCGCTCACCTGGCGACTTGTACGGAATGCGTTACCCCTTCTCGGCTTGAACTACAGAGCGGGCATAGCAGACATGCCTGATTGTCCTCGCTGCGGCAGTGCATTAGAAGAAACGGCTGAGCACGCCTTCTATTATTGCGAGCGAGTTCGCCCGTTCTGGGATCACGTCGGGGAGTGGACGGCTCGCATCGAACCCAAGCAGCTCGTGCTGCTCGACGTTGGTTACGTCGTGGACAACGTTCTTCCTCCGTTTCAGGGTGAGAAGCGTGTGGTGTTTCTCGCGATCCTGGCTGTAGCTCGAATGGTGATTTGGATCACGCGAAAGAAGGGATTGTATGAGGATGCAAACTTTTCTCATCGTGATCTGGTTTTGTATTTTCGGCATCAGCTGAGGGTCAAAATTAGATGCGATAGAAAACGCTTGGATCGCATAACATTCAACAGAAGGTGGGTGAATGCAGCGAGCCTGGTCGTGCGAAAGGGGGCAACGTTGGAGTCATCCTTCCCTCCTCTGCCTGCCCATGACGTCTACGGTACGGGTCCTTAGGGACCCCAGCCCGAGTAAGTAGTAATTTCTTTTTTGTCCCCCTTGAAACCTAGTTAGCAGTATGCTGTGAGTCATCGTCGCTGTCATCTAGTAATTAGCTCTCAAGATCTTCCCCATCCCCATTATTTTTTACACTTCAACCTCTATCCCAGTCCGCTTTTTGTTGAAGATCTTGAAAATTCATATGTATAAAAAAACCACATTACCTGCTTATATCGACCCATACCGCGCCCGACCCTTTATTTCTTTTACCCATGTAGATTAGGATCCCCGCCCCACCTAGGGTAGGTCCGGCTTGTTTTCGGTTCTTTCGCCCCGGAAAACAGTCGGCCTCCAATTTCATAGACGGGGGGATGGGAGGGCAACCAAACGGGGAGAATCCTTTTATCCTTGGTTTCGTCTTTTTCTTTCGTTTTCGGGGTTTTTCTCCCATCCCCAACATATACTTTCACTGTAAAATCATATTGTAAATAAAATCATACACTGCACTCGGGATTTTAAGTAGGGCACTTTCATAGAGAAATTGTGGTATTTTGGTGGTTGCTGCGCACATGGTGACGAATGAATGATTATATTTTGTACTGTTGAATGGGTCGACGAATGTGGCTAGCTAGGTTCCCATAGATAACATAGTTAATGAAAGACCGCTCCCTTTCCCTTCCCCCAAAAACTCAAGGCCTCGTGCCTTCATTGTACATTTACAATGAAATAAAGTCTTTTTTCTCGCCGAGTCTTGACTTTGCTTTTGACCACGCTACTTCGCGTTTACTTGACTTTTTTCTGTGTGCAAAACCCATTTGGATTACGTGTATTTTGGTTATCTCGGTAAGACTTTGTTTTTTTGTTTGAACTTTTTTATTTTAAAAAAAGGAAAAAAAGTCTTACCGAGAACACGTTATTTTTGACGTTGGTCTGTCTATTGTGTTTTGTCACCTGTATACTTGTTATCCGACTTGTATTTTTTCGTCAAGACTGTGTTAATTTTTATTTTCATTTTTCAGGGGTTCTACGTGTTTTTATTGGCCTTTTTTCAGTGTTTTTGTGTGTCCGTCTCTTATTTTAACAGTAGAACCCCCCTCCATACTTACTGTAGGTGGAGGTTAATTCTTCTACCCTCCTGGCTGATAATTCTACATCAGCCATGGAGGGTGAAATGACAACCCCTACACAGACCACTCCCACACCGACCACTCCAATCGGATCAAACTGGCCTTCGCTGCCGATCCCCGGAGACACAACGGAACCAGAGACATCACAAGGTAGCCCGATTCAGCCGGCCCAAAAGAGCCCCACAGCCTGGAAAGGCCAGCAGAGGGGACCGGAAGAACACGAGGCGGACCGGGTGGGCAGATTTGCAAAATATTTCAAGGGGAATGAAATACTGCCCATCCCGGAGATAGCCGACAAGATCGCCCCAAGAGTCCTCTCTCTGGTCGTTTCCGACCTGAAGACCAAAAGACTGGTGGGGCTCACCAAGGAGGTCTTTGAGGACCTGATAAGGAAGGCAGGTATCCCATGCCAATACTTTTGCCGCAAAAGTTTTGGGACATGGGATGTCCTCCTTCATACGGAAAAGCAGGCAGCCAAGGTGGCTGAATCGGACGTAATTACCAAGAACTTCAGGCTGCAGCCGGAGTATAAAGGCACCCGTAGGCTCCGCGTCACGGTGTGTAACGTCCCGGCCATTATCACTGGGGAGGTCCTCGCGGCGTATCTAAGCGCCTACGGACACGTCGAGGAATTCAACCTCCTCAGATCCCCGGCCGGGACAGCCTACGGGGACTATGCCTTCCGGCTGTGCCTGACCAGGGATGGCTTCAAAGCCATCCCTGAAACACTGATCTGCGGGGACCGGCAGATGATGGTGATGGTGGAGGGAAGACGCCCCAGGTGCTGGGGGTGTAAGCAGATTGGACACATCGCAAAGTTTTGCCCCCAGCGACCTGAAAATAAGGAAAAGGCGTCGACGTCTACAACAACAACAACAACAAAGGACGCGGCGGCCCCCACCATCACCAAAGAAGCGGAGGCCAAGGGCCCGGGTCAGGTCCAGCCCCAAAACAACCAGGAGGGCTGGACTGAAGTAACCAAAAAGAGGAGGGGATCCCCTAAACAAGGGGTAGAAAAAAGCCCAAATACATCCCCTCCTCAAAAGCAGACCAGGGCCCAAGCAGCAGCAGTAGCAGCAGCAGAACCACCGATAGCGGCAGCAGCAGTTGCAGCAGCAACAAGAACAACAGAAACAGCAGCAACAACAACAACAAGAACACCAGCAGACGCAACAGTAACAAAAACAACAGAAACAGCAGCAACAACAACAACAACAACAGAACAACAGACAGCAGCAGCAGCAAAAAAACCCAGAAAAGCAGCAACCCCCAAGAAACCAGCAACCCCCAAGACACCAACAGCTCCATCACCCAAAAAGGGGAAAAAAACAACAAAAACATACGAAGACATGGAAACAACCACAAATCTCAAGAGGAGAAGGGACAGTGGGGAGGGGGCGGCCAAGAAATTATGCCCAGAAAAAACTCCTCCTGAGGCAGGCCCCTCCTCTCAACCATCACCACCAGTACCTTCACCACTACCTCCATTACCCTCACCAACATTTCCACCCCCAAAGATCACATTGCCATCTCCTCCCCAACAAATGGCCCCCCTTTCACCCCAGCAAGAACTTTTCTTTAAAAAGCATCACCGCCCCTATAAAATCCCCCTCCCCAGATCTCAATCTGCCGAAAGGGCACAACCCTCGGGCCTAGCCCGAACTCCATCCCTTCCCTCACTTGGCCCTACTGACTTTTCTTCCCAGGAACTATTCCCCGCTATGATCTCCCCAAAGAGAAATCCACCTGAAAAAAAGAAACAAGAACTGACAATCGGACAAATGCAGCGGGCAGCGGCTTTGTGCTCTGCGGAGCTGGAGGCAGTTGGGGACTTCCAGCTCCGGAAGGCACTAAAGCCGTTGGCCAGGCTGGAAACAATCAATAATCTAAAAGTCTCAAATCCCGCGAACTTTAGGAGTGCAGCCATGGTGACCACTTTTGTCCGGTCAGCTGGCGACCGTACTAAGGGCGTATGGAAGTACCTGAGTACGGTCTGTCAGACTGATACGGGCATAAAGCTGGCGGAGTTGGAGCACTCCTCCCTCAAAAAATGTTTAACATATTGCTCAGGGAGGGTCCCAATTTTGGTTCACCCATCTCTTTACAGGGCCCTAAAGCTGAAGTTCCCGATAGATGTCGGCGGAATCACCAGGGACAACCGAGTGACGACTGAACTTGGTACCGGTTCCCTGCGTCAGGCTGTCGGCATCCTCACGCCCAAGGATTTCCGGCCCGTAGTCGACGATGAGTAAGGTAAGTCGGATTGATGGCTTTAAACGTTGCCAGTTTGAATGTGAGGGGACTGAGGGATCCAAGCAAGTGTGCGCGCTTGCTTGGTGAACTCAAGAACCTCGGAGTAGATGTTGCTGCAGTGCAGGAGACCCACTTCACTTGCGACGCTGACTGTCGGGTGCTGGAAAACGACTTTAACGTTTTCTCAGCATACGGCAGCCGCGCCAGCGCTGGGGTCTCCTTGCTAGTTGGACGCAGCCTTGATGCTGATGTTGACGTTGTTTTTGCAGGTGACGGGGGCCGGTTGGTTGTGGCCGATGTTGCCGTGAAAAGTTTCAAGTTTCGTCTGGTTGCGGTTTATGCGCCCAATATCGCTGTGGAGAGGGTTTCCTTTTTTCGTCGGTTGGCGCCGTTCCTGGACGATACGAAGCGGCTAGTCTTAATGGGTGATTGGAATGCGATCCTTGATCCCAAGATAGATAAGGTCGGTCGGGGAGCTAGTAGTGCGGGAAGGTGTGAGAGCAGCCTTGTCGGCTTCGTGACTCGTCACGGTCTCGTCGACAGGTTTCGTCTCGATCACCCAGGGCGGGAGATGTGGACGTGGCTAGATAGGTCGCCCTCTGCCAAAGTAGGTTCCTACTTGGACAGAGTGTTAGTGAGACGAGCTGACATTGACTTTGTTAGTTGTCCCACGTTCCACTTGATAGCGTGGACTGACCATAAACTGGTTAGAGTCAGTCTACGGTTAGTAAATAGGCCTAGTCTGGCCGGTTACTGGAAGTTCAATACCTCCTTACTGGAGATACGGGACTTCCGGGACCGGCTGGAATCCCTAATTCAGCGGGCGTTAGTGGGGGCGGTTACCGGGAATAGGTGGTGGGCCTCTCTCAAATATAGGATTAGAGACTTCGCCACCAAATACGGTCGACAGCTCAAACTAGATAAAGCCAAGGAGGCGAAGGCTATAGACGATAGACTTTCCCGGGCGGCGGCTGGGGGGGACTCCCTAGGTGTAGAACTAGCTAGGAGGGACCTTGAGCGTGAGAATAGCGAGCGCTACAAGGGATACGTAGTTAGATCTAGGTTAAATAGAGTTCACTACGAAGCTGTGAAATCGAACGCGACTGCGCGTGAAGAAGAAGTGCGAAGGTTCCCCGACCGGTACGTCGCGTCTGTCAAGACCGCGGACGGGCGACTGCTGCATTCGAGTCGTGAGATGCGTGATGCCTTTCGGGCGCACTTTCGGGATCGCTTTGCCCGCTGCCCTGATCTCCCGATCCGGGAGTTTCGTAGCTATCTTGCCGACTTCCCCCGCCTCCGGGTGGCTAAAGCGGCTAGCTGCGAGGGTGTGGTTACTGAATGCGAAGTCCGTGATGCGTTGAAGCAGGTCGGCCTGAACAAGTCGCCGGGACTAGATGGTTTGCCCTACGAAGTGTACTTGAGGATGTCGCACATGTTTGTGCCTATTCTGACGGATATGTTCAACCATTGGTTCGCCCAGGGAGCCATCCCTGGTAGCATTACCAAGGGCGTGATCACATTGCTGAAGAAAGGTGGCAGGCATGTTTGGGAGGGTTTAGATGACTACAGGCCCATAACTCTGCTTAACACAGAGTTAAAGATTTTGGCCCGGGTCTTGGCGAATCGTTTACAGCGTGTCATCAGTGATCTGATCGGCCCTGAACAGACCTTTGCTGTGAAGGGAAGATCGATCCAGGACAATCTGCACTTGATTCGCGGGGTCCTAGAGGGGATAGAAGACGACACAGAAGCCGCGCTGATCAGTTTAGATCAGTCCAAGGCCTTCGATAGGGTTGACCATCGGTTCTTGGCGTCTGTTTTGGAGACTGCCGGATTCAAACCGGAGTTCCGCAGATGGATTAGCATGATGTACCACAACCCTCAGGCAGTGGTGCAGGTGAACGGAAGGCGTTCGAGGGTATTCGCGATCGAGCGTTCGGTGCGGCAGGGCTGCCCTTTGTCTCCTCTTCTCTATGTCCTCGTGTTGGAGCCCCTCCTGCGCAGGCTTAGGGATGAGGGGACAAGTCCGTCCCTGCGCGGTATACCTTTTGTTAGCAGCCTTGCGGCAAGGGTTTCCGCGTTCGCTGATGACATCACAGTCTTTGTATCCCGCCGTCTGGATATAAAGGCTGTGAAAGAGGTGGTTGTCGAGTACGAGCGGATCGCAGGAGCCAAGGTCAATTTTGACAAAAGCGAAGGTTTGCGGCTTGGTGCTTGGAGGGGTAGCGATACTCTTCCAGGGCCCTTCCGCTGGAGTGACGGACCCATCCGCATCCTCGGGGTGTGGTTCGGGCCCGACCTCCAACTGGAGCGAAATTGGTTGGAAGTACAAACCAAGGTGAATGCTCAGGTGGGAATCTGGCTTTCAAGGAGGTTGTCCTTAAAGGGCAGGGCGGAGGCGTGTGCCACGTACGTCTTCCCTCTGATCCTTTACCGATTGGCTGTACTTCCTCTGCCTAGGGCACGTCGGTTGGCACTGCAACGATCCCTCTCTAGATTACTCTGGGGAGGTGCAAGGCCGATGGTCCGTAGGCAGGTCTGTATCCAACGTGCACGCAACGGGGGTCTGGGTATGCCTGATCTGGAGAGCCACTGGCTTGCTGAAAGACTTGCATACCTCGGCCGGTCCTTGACAGGGGACTCAGTGTGGAGACGAAAGGCGAGTCGGACCTTTCCTCGCCTCAAGTCAGACCCAAAGGCTGAAGGTCGACGTAGGCCTTTGGGCGAAGCACTGTTTTTTAGCGAATGCCGAAAGGCCCTTCGTAACCCTCTTGGGTCCAGTGACCTTTCACGGCCTCGGAAAGAGCTATATCGGGAATTAGTGGTAGGTTCCGCTTCTGATCCTCTTAGCGAGCGGCGAGGCTGGACGGCGGAGGAGATCCGCTCTCACTGGAATTGGGCGCCAGGATCGAGCTTCTTGAACAACTCCGAGTTCTCGCTCACCTGGCGACTTGTACGGAATGCGTTACCCCTTCTCGGCTTGAACTACAGAGCGGGCATAGCAGACATGCCTGATTGTCCTCGCTGCGGCAGTGCATTAGAAGAAACGGCTGAGCACGCCTTCTATTATTGCGAGCGAGTTCGCCCGTTCTGGGATCACGTCGGGGAGTGGACGGCTCGCATCGAACCCAAGCAGCTCGTGCTGCTCGACGTTGGTTACGTCGTGGACAACGTTCTTCCTCCGTTTCAGGGTGAGAAGCGTGTGGTGTTTCTCGCGATCCTGGCTGTAGCTCGAATGGTGATTTGGATCACGCGAAAGAAGGGATTGTATGAGGATGCAAACTTTTCTCATCGTGATCTGGTTTTGTATTTTCGGCATCAGCTGAGGGTCAAAATTAGATGCGATAGAAAACGCTTGGATCGCATAACATTCAACAGAAGGTGGGTGAATGCAGCGAGCCTGGTCGTGCGAAAGGGGGCAACGTTGGAGTCATCCTTCCCTCCTCTGCCTGCCCATGACGTCTACGGTACGGGTCCTTAGGGACCCCAGCCCGAGTAAGTAGTAATTTCTTTTTTGTCCCCCTTGAAACCTAGTTAGCAGTATGCTGTGAGTCATCGTCCCTGTCATCTAGTAATTAGCTCTCAAGATCTTCCCCATCCCCATTATTTTTTACACTTCAACCTCTATCCCAGTCCGCTTTTTGTTGAAGATCTTGAAAATTCATATGTATAAAAAAACCACATTACCTGCTTATATCGACCCATACCGCGCCCGACCCTTTATTTCTTTTACCCATGTAGATTAGGATCCCCGCCCCACCTAGGGTAGGTCCGGCTTGTTTTCGGTTCTTTCGCCCCGGAAAACAGTCGGCCTCCAATTTTATAGACGGGGGGATGGGAGGGCAACCAAACGGGGAGAATCCTTTTTTCCTTGGTTTCGTCTTTTTCTTTCGTTTTCGGGGTTTTTCTCCCATCCCCAACATATACTTTCACTGTAAAATCATATTGTAAATAAAATCATACACTGCACTCGGGATTTTAAGTAGGGCACTTTCATAGAGAAATTGTGGTATTTTGGTGGTTGCTGCGCACATGGTGACGAATGAATGATTATATTTTGTACTGTTGAATGGGTCGACGAATGTGGCTAGCTAGGTTCCCATAGATAACATAGTTAATGAAAGACCGCTCCCTTTCCCTTCCCCCCAAAACTCAAGGCCTCGTGCCTTCATTGTACATTTACAATGAAATAAAGTCTTTTTTCTCGCCGAGTCTTGACTTTGCTTTTGACCACGCTACTTCGCGTTTACTTGACTTTTTTCTGTGTGCAAAACCCATTTGGATTACGTGTATTTTGGTTATCTCGGTAAGACTTTGTTTTTTTGTTTGAACTTTTTTATTTTAAAAAAAGGAAAAAAAGTCTTACCGAGAACACGTTATTTTTGACGTTGGTCTGTCTATTGTGTTTTGTCACCTGTATACTTGTTATCCGACTTGTATTTTTTCGTCAAGACTGTGTTAATTTTTATTTTCATTTTTCAGGGGTTCTACGTGTTTTTATTGGCCTTTTTTCAGTGTTTTTGTGTGTCCGTCTCTTATTTTAACAGTAGAACCCCCCTCCATACTTACTGTAGGTGGAGGTTAATTCTTCTACCCTCCTGGCTGATAATTCTACATCAGCCATGGAGGGTGAAATGACAACCCCTACACAGACCACTCCCACACCGACCACTCCAATCGGATCAAACTGGCCTTCGCTGCCGATCCCCGGAGACACAACGGAACCAGAGACATCACAAGGTAGCCCGATTCAGCCGGCCCAAAAGAGCCCCACAGCCTGGAAAGGCCAGCAGAGGGGACCGGAAGAACACGAGGCGGACCGGGTGGGCAGATTTGCAAAATATTTCAAGGGGAATGAAATACTGCCCATCCCGGAGATAGCCGACAAGATCGACCCAAGAGTCCTCTCTCTGGTCGTTTCCGACCTGAAGACCAAAAGACTGGTGGGGCTCACCAAGGAGGTCTTTGAGGACCTGATAAGGAAGGCAGGTATCCCATGCCAATACTTTTGCCGCAAAAGTTTTGGGACATGGGATGTCCTCCTTCATACGGAAAAGCAGGCAGCCAAGGTGGCTGAATCGGACGTAATTACCAAGAACTTCAGGCTGCAGCCGGAGTATAAAGGCACCCGTAGGCTCCGCGTCACGGTGTGTAACGTCCCGGCCATTATCACTGGGGAGGTCCTCGCGGCGTATCTAAGCGCCTACGGACACGTCGAGGAATTCAACCTCCTCAGATCCCCGGCCGGGACAGCCTACGGGGACTATGCCTTCCGGCTGTGCCTGACCAGGGATGGCTTCAAAGCCATCCCTGAAACACTGATCTGCGGGGACCGGCAGATGATGGTGATGGTGGAGGGAAGACGCCCCAGGTGCTGGGGGTGTAAGCAGATTGGACACATCGCAAAGTTTTGCCCCCAGCGACCTGAAAATAAGGAAAAGGCGTCGACGTCTACAACAACAACAACAACAAAGGACGCGGCGGCCCCCACCATCACCAAAGAAGCGGAGGCCAAGGGCCCGGGTCAGGTCCAGCCCCAAAACAACCAGGAGGGCTGGACTGAAGTAACCAAAAAGAGGAGGGGATCCCCTAAACAAGGGGTAGAAAAAAGCCCAAATACATCCCCTCCTCAAAAGCAGACCAGGGCCCAAGCAGCAGCAGTAGCAGCAGCAGAACCACCGATAGCGGCAGCAGCAGTTGCAGCAGCAACAAGAACAACAGAAACAGCAGCAACAACAACAACAAGAACACCAGCAGACGCAACAGTAACAAAAACAACAGAAACAGCAGCAACAACAACAACAACAACAGAACAACAGACAGCAGCAGCAGCAAAAAAACCCAGTAAAGCAGCAACCCCCAAGAAATCAGCAACCCCCAAGACACCAACAGCTCCATCACCCAAAAAGGGGAAAAAAACAACAAAAACATACGAAGACATGGAAACAACCACAAATCTCAAGAGGAGAAGGGACAGTGGGGAGGGGGCGGCCAAGAAATTATGCCCAGAAAAAACTCCTCCTGAGGCAGGCCCCTCCTCTCAACCATCACCACCAGTACCTTCACCACTACCTCCATTACCCTCACCAACATTTCCACCCCCAAAGATCACATTGCCATCTCCTCCCCAACAAATGGCCCCCCTTTCACCCCAGCAAGAACTTTTCTTTAAAAAGCATCACCGCCCCTATAAAATCCCCCTCCCCAGATCTCAATCTGCCGAAAGGGCACAACCCTCGGGCCTAGCCCGAACTCCATCCCTTCCCTCACTTGGCCCTACTGACTTTTCTTCCCAGGAATAATTCCCCGCTATGATCTCCCCAAAGAGAAATCCACCTGAAAAAAAGAAACAAGAACTGACAATCGGACAAATGCAGCGGGCAGCGGCTTTGTGCTCTGCGGAGCTGGAGGCAGTTGGGGACTTCCAGCTCCGGAAGGCACTAAAGCCGTTGGCCAGGCTGGAAACAATCAATAATCTAAAAGTCTCAAATCCCGCGAACTTTAGGAGTGCAGCCATGGTGACCACTTTTGTCCGGTCAGCTGGCGACCGTACTAAGGGCGTATGGAAGTACCTGAGTACGGTCTGTCAGACTGATACGGGCATAAAGCTGGCGGAGTTGGAGCACTCCTCCCTCAAAAAATGTTTAACATATTGCTCAGGGAGGGTCCCAATTTTGGTTCACCCATCTCTTTACAGGGCCCTA
Organism: Sepioteuthis lessoniana; assembly: GCA_963585895.1. Classification (NCBI taxonomy): domain Eukaryota; kingdom Metazoa; phylum Mollusca; class Cephalopoda; order Myopsida; family Loliginidae; genus Sepioteuthis; species Sepioteuthis lessoniana. Next base: position 66,414 of record CAUZXS010005073.1, on the reverse strand, counting down.
AAGCTGAAGTTCCCGATAGATGTCGGCGGAATCACCAGGGACAACCGAGTGACGACTGAACTTGGTACCGGTTCCCTGCGTCAGGCTGTCGGCATCCTCACGCCCAAGGATTTCCGGCCCGTAGTCGACGATGAGTAAGGTAAGTCGGATTGATGGCTTTAAACGTTGCCAGTTTGAATGTGAGGGGACTGAGGGATCCAAGCAAGTGTGCGCGCTTGCTTGGTGAACTCAAGAACCTCGGAGTAGATGTTGCTGCAGTGCAGGAGACCCACTTCACTTGCGACGCTGACTGTCGGGTGCTGGAAAACGACTTTAACGTTTTCTCAGCATACGGCAGCCGCGCCAGCGCTGGGGTCTCCTTGCTAGTTGGACGCAGCCTTGATGCTGATGTTGACGTTGTTTTTGCAGGTGACGGGGGCCGGTTGGTTGTGGCCGATGTTGCCGTGAAAAGTTTCAAGTTTCGTCTGGTTGCGGTTTATGCGCCCAATATCGCTGTGGAGAGGGTTTCCTTTTTTCGTCGGTTGGCGCCGTTCCTGGACGATACGAAGCGGCTAGTCTTAATGGGTGATTGGAATGCGATCCTTGATCCCAAGATAGATAAGGTCGGTCGGGGAGCTAGTAGTGCGGGAAGGTGTGAGAGCAGCCTTGTCGGCTTCGTGACTCGTCACGGTCTCGTCGACAGGTTTCGTCTCGATCACCCAGGGCGGGAGATGTGGACGTGGCTAGATAGGTCGCCCTCTGCCAAAGTAGGTTCCTACTTGGACAGAGTGTTAGTGAGACGAGCTGACATTGACTTTGTTAGTTGTCCCACGTTCCACTTGATAGCGTGGACTGACCATAAACTGGTTAGAGTCAGTCTACGGTTAGTAAATAGGCCTAGTCTGGCCGGTTACTGGAAGTTCAATACCTCCTTACTGGAGATACGGGACTTCCGGGACCGGCTGGAATCCCTAATTCAGCGGGCGTTAGTGGGGGCGGTTACCGGGAATAGGTGGTGGGCCTCTCTCAAATATAGGATTAGAGACTTCGCCACCAAATACGGTCGACAGCTCAAACTAGATAAAGCCAAGGAGGCGAAGGCTATAGACGATAGACTTTCCCGGGCGGCGGCTGGGGGGGACTCCCTAGGTGTAGAACTAGCTAGGAGGGACCTTGAGCGTGAGAATAGCGAGCGCTACAAGGGATACGTAGTTAGATCTAGGTTAAATAGAGTTCACTAAGAAGCTGTGAAATCGAACGCGACTGCGCGTGAAGAAGAAGTGCGAAGGTTCCCCGACCGGTACGTCGCGTCTGTCAAGACCGCGGACGGGCGACTGCTGCATTCGAGTCGTGAGATGCGTGATGCCTTTCGGGCGCACTTTCGGGATCGCTTTGCCCGCTGCCCTGATCTCCCGATCCGGGAGTTTCGTAGCTATCTTGCCGACTTCCCCCGCCTCCGGGTGGCTAAAGCGGCTAGCTGCGAGGGTGTGGTTACTGAATGCGAAGTCCGTGATGCGTTGAAGCAGGTCGGCCTGAACAAGTCGCCGGGACTAGATGGTTTGCCCTACGAAGTGTACTTGAGGATGTCGCACATGTTTGTGCCTATTCTGACGGATATGTTCAACCATTGGTTCGCCCAGGGAGCCATCCCTGGTAGCATTACCAAGGGCGTGATCACATTGCTGAAGAAAGGTGGCAGGCATGTTTGGGAGGGTTTAGATGACTACAGGCCCATAACTCTGCTTAACACAGAGTTAAAGATTTTGGCCCGGGTCTTGGCGAATCGTTTACAGCGTGTCATCAGTGATCTGATCGGCCCTGAACAGACCTTTTCTGTGAAGGGAAGATCGATCCAGGACAATCTGCACTTGATTCGCGGGGTCCTAGAGGGGATAGAAGACGACACAGAAGCCGCGCTGATCAGTTTAGATCAGTCCAAGGCCTTCGATAGGGTTGACCATCGGTTCTTGGCGTCTGTTTTGGAGACTGCCGGATTCAAACCGGAGTTCCGCAGATGGATTAGCATGATGTACCACAACCCTCAGGCAGTGGTGCAGGTGAACGGAAGGCGTTCGAGGGTATTCGCGATCGAGCGTTCGGTGCGGCAGGGCTGCCCTTTGTCTCCTCTTCTCTATGTCCTCGTGTTGGAGCCCCTCCTGCGCAGGCTTAGGGATGAGGGGACAAGTCCGTCCCTGCGCGGTATACCTTTTGTTAGCAGCCTTGCGGCAAGGGTTTCCGCGTTCGCTGATGACATCACAGTCTTTGTATCCCGCCGTCTGGATATAAAGGCTGTGAAAGAGGCGGTTGTCGAGTACGAGCGGATCGCAGGAGCCAAGGTCAATTTTGACAAAAGCGAAGGTTTGCGGCTTGGTGCTTGGAGGGGTAGCGATACTCTTCCAGGGCCCTTCCGCTGGAGTGACGGACCCATCCGCATCCTCGGGGTGTGGTTCGGGCCCGACCTCCAACTGGAGCGAAATTGGTTGGAAGTACAAACCAAGGTGAATGCTCAGGTGGGAATCTGGCTTTCAAGGAGGTTGTCCTTAAAGGGCAGGGCGGAGGCGTGTGCCACGTACGTCTTCCCTCTGATCCTTTACCGATTGGCTGTACTTCCTCTGCCTAGGGCACGTCGGTTGGCACTGCAACGATCCCTCTCTAGATTACTCTGGGGAGGTGCAAGGCCGATGGTCCGTAGGCAGGTCTGTATCCAACGTGCACGCAACGGGGGTCTGGGTATGCCTGATCTGGAGAGCCACTGGCTTGCTGAAAGACTTGCATACCTCGGCCGGTCCTTGACAGGGGACTCAGTGTGGAGACGAAAGGCGAGTCGGACCTTTCCTCGCCTCAAGTCAGACCCAAAGGCTGAAGGTCGACGTAGGCCTTTGGGCGAAGCACTGTTTTTTAGCGAATGCCGAAAGGCCCTTCGTAACCCTCTTGGGTCCAGTGACCTTTCACGGCCTCGGAAAGAGCTATATCGGGAATTAGTGGTAGGTTCCGCTTCTGATCCTCTTAGCGAGCGGCGAGGCTGGACGGCGGAGGAGATCCGCTCTCACTGGAATTGGGCGCCAGGATCGAGCTTCTTGAACAACTCCGAGTTCTCGCTCACCTGGCGACTTGTACGGAATGCGTTACCCCTTCTCGGCTTGAACTACAGAGCGGGCATAGCAGACATGCCTGATTGTCCTCGCTGCGGCAGTGCATTAGAAGAAACGGCTGAGCACGCCTTCTATTATTGCGAGCGAGTTCGCCCGTTCTGGGATCACGTCGGGGAGTGGACGGCTCGCATCGAACCCAAGCAGCTCGTGCTGCTCGACGTTGGTTACGTCGTGGACAACGTTCTTCCTCCGTTTCAGGGTGAGAAGCGTGTGGTGTTTCTCGCGATCCTGGCTGTAGCTCGAATGGTGATTTGGATCACGCGAAAGAAGGGATTGTATGAGGATGCAAACTTTTCTCATCGTGATCTGGTTTTGTATTTTCGGCATCAGCTGAGGGTCAAAATTAGATGCGATAGAAAACGCTTGGATCGCATAACATTCAACAGAAGGTGGGTGAATGCAGCGAGCCTGGTCGTGCGAAAGGGGGCAACGTTGGAGTCATCCTTCCCTCCTCTGCCTGCCCATGACGTCTACGGTACGGGTCCTTAGGGACCCCAGCCCGAGTAAGTAGTAATTTCTTTTTTGTCCCCCTTGAAACCTAGTTAGCAGTATGCTGTGAGTCATCGTCCCTGTCATCTAGTAATTAGCTCTCAAGATCTTCCCCATCCCCATTATTTTTTACACTTCAACCTCTATCCCAGTCCGCTTTTTGTTGAAGATCTTGAAAATTCATATGTATAAAAAAACCACATTACCTGCTTATATCGACCCATACCGCGCCCGACCCTTTATTTCTTTTACCCATGTAGATTAGGATCCCCGCCCCACCTAGGGTAGGTCCGGCTTGTTTTCGGTTCTTTCGCCCCGGAAAACAGTCGGCCTCCAATTTTATAGACGGGGGGATGGGAGGGCAACCAAACGGGGAGAATCCTTTTTTCCTTGGTTTCGTCTTTTTCTTTCGTTTTCGGGGTTTTTCTCCCATCCCCAACATATACTTTCACTGTAAAATCATATTGTAAATAAAATCATACACTGCACTCGGGATTTTAAGTAGGGCACTTTCATAGAGAAATTGTGGTATTTTGGTGGTTGCTGCGCACATGGTGACGAATGAATGATTATATTTTGTACTGTTGAATGGGTCGACGAATGTGGCTAGCTAGGTTCCCATAGATAACATAGTTAATGAAAGACCGCTCCCTTTCCCTTCCCCCAAAAACTCAAGGCCTCGTGCCTTCATTGTACATTTACAATGAAATAAAGTCTTTTTTCTCGCCGAGTCTTGACTTTGCTTTTGACCACGCTACTTCGCGTTTACTTGACTTTTTTCTGTGTGCAAAACCCATTTGGATTACGTGTATTTTGGTTATCTCGGTAAGACTTTGTTTTTTGTTTGAACTTTTTTATTTTAAAAAAAGGAAAAAAAGTCTTACCGAGAACACGTTATTTTTGACGTTGGTCTGTCTATTGTGTTTTGTCACCTGTATACTTGTTATCCGACTTGTATTTTTTCGTCAAGACTGTGTTAATTTTCATTTTCATTTTTCAGGGGTTCTACGTGTTTTTATTGGCCTTTTTTCAGTGTTTTTGTGTGTCCGTCTCTTATTTTAACAGTAGAACCCCCCTCCATACTTACTGTAGGTGGAGGTTAATTCTTCTACCCTCCTGGCTGATAATTCTACATCAGCCATGGAGGGTGAAATGACAACCCCTACACAGACCACTCCCACACCGACCACTCCAATCGGATCAAACTGGCCTTCGCTGCCGATCCCCGGAGACACAACGGAACCAGAGACATCACAAGGTAGCCCGATTCAGCCGGCCCAAAAGAGCCCCACAGCCTGGAAAGGCCAGCAGAGGGGACCGGAAGAACACGAGGCGGACCGGGTGGGCAGATTTGCAAAATATTTCAAGGGGAATGAAATACTGCCCATCCCGGAGATAGCCGACAAGATCGCCCCAAGAGTCCTCTCTCTGGTCGTTTCCGACCTGAAGACCAAAAGACTGGTGGGGCTCACCAAGGAGGTCTTTGAGGACCTGATAAGGAAGGCAGGTATCCCATGCCAATACTTTTGCCGCAAAAGTTTTGGGACATGGGATGTCCTCCTTCCTACGGAAAAGCAGGCAGCCAAGGTGGCTGAATCGGACGTAATTACCAAGAACTTCAGGCTGCAGCCGGAGTATAAAGGCACCCGTAGGCTCCGCGTCACGGTGTGTAACGTCCCGGCCATTATCACTGGGGAGGTCCTTGCGGCGTATCTAAGCGCCTACGGACACGTCGAGGAATTCAACCTCCTCAGATCCCCGGCCGGGACAGCCTACGGGGACTATGCCTTCCGGCTGTGCCTGACCAGGGATGGCTTTGAAGCCATCCCTGAAACACTGATCTGCGGGGACCGGCAGATGATGGTGATGGTGGAGGGAAGACGCCCCAGGTGCTGGGGGTGTAAGCAGATTGGACACATCGCAAAGTTTTGCCCCCAGCGACCTGAAAATAAGGAAAAGGCGTCGACGTCTACAACAACAACAACAACAAAGGACGCGGCGGCCCCCACCATCACCAAAGAAGCGGAGGCCAAGGGCCCGAGTCAGGTCCAGCCCCAAAACAACCAGGAGGGCTGGACTGAAGTAACCAAAAAGAGGAGGGGATCCCCTAAACAAGGGGTAGAAAAAAGCCCAAATACATCCCCTCCTCAAAAGCAGACCAGGGCCCAAGCTGCAGCAGTAGCAGCAGCAGAACCACCGATAGCGGCAGCAGCAGTTGCAGCAGCAACAAGAACAACAGAAACAGCAGCAACAACAACAACAAGAACACCAGCAGACGCAACAGTAACAAAAACAACAGAAACAGCAGCAACAACAACAACAACAACAGAACAACAGACAGCAGCAGCAGCAAAAACCCCAGAAAAGCAGCAACCCCCAAGAAACCAGCAACCCCCAAGACACCAACAGCTCCATCACCCAAAAAGGGGAAAAAAACAACAAAAACATACGAAGACATGGAAACAACCACAAATCTCAAGAGGAGAAGGGACAGTGGGGAGGGGGCGGCCAAGAAATTATGCCCAGAAAAAACTCCTCCTGAGGCAGGCCCCTCCTCTCAACCATCACCACCAGTACCTTCACCACTACCTCCATTACCCTCACCAACATTTCCACCCCCAAAGATCACATTGCCATCTCCTCCCCAACAAATGGCCCCCCTTTCACCCCAGCAAGAACTTTTCTTTAAAAAGCATCACCGCCCCTATAAAATCCCCCTCCCCAGATCTCAATCTGCCGAAAGGGCACAACCCTCGGGCCTAGCCCGAACTCCATCCCTTCCCTCACTTGGCCCTACTGACTTTTCTTCCCAGGAACTATTCCCCGCTATGATCTCCCCAAAGAGAAATCCACCTGAAAAAAAGAAACAAGAACTGACAATCGGACAAATGCAGCGGGCAGCGGCTTTGTGCTCTGCGGAGCTGGAGGCAGTTGGGGACTTCCAGCTCCGGAAGGCACTAAAGCCGTTGGCCAGGCTGGAAACAATCAATAATCTAAAAGTCTCAAATCCCGCGAACTTTAGGAGTGCAGCCATGGTGACCACTTTTGTCCGGTCAGCTGGCGACCGTACTAAGGGCGTATGGAAGTACCTGAGTACGGTCTGTCAGACTGATACGGGCATAAAGCTGGCGGAGTTGGAGCACTCCTCCCTCAAAAAATGTTTAACATATTGCTCAGGGAGGGTCCCAATTTTGGTTCACCCATCTCTTTACAGGGCCCTAAAGCTGAAGTTCCCGATAGATGTCGGCGGAATCACCAGGGACAACCGAGTGACGACTGAACTTGGTACCGGTTCCCTGCGTCAGGCTGTCGGCATCCTCACGCCCAAGGATTTCCGGCCCGTAGTCGACGATGAGTAAGGTAAGTCGGATTGATGGCTTTAAACGTTGCCAGTTTGAATGTGAGGGGACTGAGGGATCCAAGCAAGTGTGCGCGCTTGCTTGGTGAACTCAAGAACCTCGGAGTAGATGTTGCTGCAGTGCAGGAGACCCACTTCACTTGCGACGCTGACTGTCGGGTGCTGGAAAACGACTTTAACGTTTTCTCAGCATACGGCAGCCGCGCCAGCGCTGGGGTCTCCTTGCTAGTTGGACGCAGCCTTGATGCTGATGTTGACGTTGTTTTTGCAGGTGACGGGGGCCGGTTGGTTGTGGCCGATGTTGCCGTGAAAAGTTTCAAGTTTCGTCTGGTTGCGGTTTATGCACCCAATATCGCTGTGGAGAGGGTTTCCTTTTTTCGTCGGTTGGCGCCGTTCCTGGACGATACGAAGCGGCTAGTCTTAATGGGTGATTGGAATGCGATCCTTGATCCCAAGATAGATAAGGTCGGTCGGGGAGCTAGTAGTGCGGGAAGGTGTGAGAGCAGCCTTGTCGGCTTCGTGACTCGTCACGGTCTCGTCGACAGGTTTCGTCTCGATCACCCAGGGCGGGAGATGTGGACGTGGCTAGATAGGTCGCCCTCTGCCAAAGTAGGTTCCTACTTGGACAGAGTGTTAGTGAGACGAGCTGACATTGACTTTGTTAGTTGTCCCACGTTCCACTTGATAGCGTGGACTGACCATAAACTGGTTAGAGTCAGTCTACGGTTAGTAAATAGGCCTAGTCTGGCCGGTTACTGGAAGTTCAATACCTCCTTACTGGAGATACGGGACTTCCGGGACCGGCTGGAATCCCTAATTCAGCGGGCGTTAGTGGGGGCGGTTACCGGGAATAGGTGGTGGGCCTCTCTCAAATATAGGATTAGAGACTTCGCCACCAAATACGGTCGACAGCTCAAACTAGATAAAGCCAAGGAGGCGAAGGCTATAGACGATAGACTTTCCCGGGCGGCGGCTGGGGGGGGACTCCCTAGGTGTAGAACTAGCTAGGAGGGACCTTGAGCGTGAGAATAGCGAGCGCTACAAGGGATACGTAGTTAGATCTAGGTTAAATAGAGTTCACTACGAAGCTGTGAAATCGAACGCGACTGCGCGTGAAGAAGAAGTGCGAAGGTTCCCCGACCGGTACGTCGCGTCTGTCAAGACCGCGGACGGGCGACTGCTGCATTCGAGTCGTGAGATGCGTGATGCCTTTCGGGCACACTTTCGGGATCGCTTTGCCCGCTGCCCTGATCTCCCGATCCGGGAGTTTCGTAGCTATCTTGCCGACTTCCCCCGCCTCCGGGTGGCTAAAGCGGCTAGCTGCGAGGGTGTGGTTACTGAATGCGAAGTCCGTGATGCGTTGAAGCAGGTCGGCCTGAACAAGTCGCCGGGACTAGATGGTTTGCCCTACGAAGTGTACTTGAGGATGTCGCACATGTTTGTGCCTATTCTGACGGATATGTTCAACCATTGGTTCGCCCAGGGAGCCATCCCTGGTAGCATTACCAAGGGCGTGATCACATTGCTGAAGAAAGGTGGCAGGCATGTTTGGGAGGGTTTAGATGACTACAGGCCCATAACTCTGCTTAACACAGAGTTAAAGATTTTGGCCCGGGTCTTGGCGAATCGTTTACAGCGTGTCATCAGTGATCTGATCGGCCCTGAACAGACCTTTGCTGTGAAGGGAAGATCGATCCAGGACAATCTGCACTTGATTCGCGGGGTCCTAGAGGGGATAGAAGACGACACAGAAGCCGCGCTGATCAGTTTCGATCAGTCCAAGGCCTTCGATAGGGTTGACCATCGGTTCTTGGCGTCTGTTTTGGAGACTGCCGGATTCAAACCGGAGTTCCGCAGATGGATTAGCATGATGTACCACAACCCTCAGGCAGTGGTGCAGGTGAACGGAAGGCGTTCGAGGGTATTCGCGATCGAGCGTTCGGTGCGGCAGGGCTGCCCTTTGTCTCCTCTTCTCTATGTCCTCGTGTTGGAGCCCCTCCTGCGCAGGCTTAGGGATGAGGGGACAAGTCCGTCCCTGCGCGGTATACCTTTTGTTAGCAGCCTTGCGGCAAGGGTTTCCGCGTTCGCTGATGACATCACAGTCTTTGTATCCCGCCGTCTGGATATAAAGGCTGTGAAAGAGGCGGTTGTCGAGTACGAGCGGATCGCAGGAGCCAAGGTCAATTTTGACAAAAGCGAAGGTTTGCGGCTTGGTGCTTGGAGGGGTAGCGATACTCTTCCAGGGCCCTTCCGCTGGAGTGACGGACCCATCCGCATCCTCGGGGTGTGGTTCGGGCCCGACCTCCAACTGGAGCGAAATTGGTTGGAAGTACAAACCAAGGTGAATGCTCAGGTGGGAATCTGGCTTTCAAGGAGGTTGTCCTTAAAGGGCAGGGCGGAGGCGTGTGCCACGTACGTCTTCCCTCTGATCCTTTACCGATTGGCTGTACTTCCTCTGCCTAGGGCACGTCGGTTGGCACTGCAACGATCCCTCTCTAGATTACTCTGGGGAGGTGCAAGGCCGATGGTCCGTAGGCAGGTCTGTATCCAACGTGCACGCAACGGGGGTCTGGGTATGCCTGATCTGGAGAGCCACTGGCTTGCTGAAAGACTTGCATACCTCGGCCGGTCCTTGACAGGGGACTCAGTGTGGAGACGAAAGGCGAGTCGGACCTTTCCTCGCCTCAAGTCAGACCCAAAGGCTGAAGGTCGACGTAGGCCTTTGGGCGAAGCACTGTTTTTTAGCGAATGCCGAAAGGCCCTTCGTAACCCTCTTGGGTCCAGTGACCTTTCACGGCCTCGGAAAGAGCTATATCGGGAATTAGTGGTAGGTTCCGCTTCTGATCCTCTTAGCGAGCGGCGAGGCTGGACGGCGGAGGAGATCCGCTCTCACTGCTGGCGACTTGTACGGAATGCGTTACCCCTTCTCGGCTTGAACTACAGAGCGGGCATAGCAGACATGCCTGATTGTCCTCGCTGCGGCAGTGCATTAGAAGAAACGGCTGAGCACGCCTTCTATTATTGCGAGCGAGTTCGCCCGTTCTGGGATCACGTCGGGGAGTGGACGGCTCGCATCGAACCCAAGCAGCTCGTGCTGCTCGACGTTGGTTACGTCGTGGACAACGTTCTTCCTCCGTTTCAGGGTGAGAAGCGTGTGGTGTTTCTCGCGATCCTGGCTGTAGCTCGAATGGTGATTTGGATCACGCGAAAGAAGGGATTGTATGAGGATGCAAACTTTTCTCATCGTGATCTGGTTTTGTATTTTCGGCATCAGCTGAGGGTCAAAATTAGATGCGATAGAAAACGCTTGGATCGCATAACATTCAACAGAAGGTGGGTGAATGCAGCGAGCCTGGTCGTGCGAAAGGGGGCAACGTTGGAGTCATCCTTCCCTCCTCTGCCTGCCCATGACGTCTACGGTACGGGTCCTTAGGGACCCCAGCCCGAGTAAGTAGTAATTTCTTTTTTGTCCCCCTTGAAACCTAGTTAGCAGTATGCTGTGAGTCATCGTCCCTGTCATCTAGTAATTAGCTCTCAAGATCTTCCCCATCCCCATTATTTTTTACACTTCAACCTCTATCCCAGTCCGCTTTTTGTTGAAGATCTTGAAAATTCATATGTATAAAAAAACCACATTACCTGCTTATATCGACCCATACCGCGCCCGACCCTTTATTTCTTTTACCCATGTAGATTAGGATCCCCGCCCCACCTAGGGTAGGTCCGGCTTGTTTTCGGTTCTTTCGCCCCGGAAAACAGTCGGCCTCCAATTTCATAGACGGGGGGATGGGAGGGCAACCAAACGGGGAGAATCCTTTTTTCCTTGGTTTCGTCTTTTTCTTTCGTTTTCGGGGTTTTTCTCCCATCCCCAACATATACTTTCACTGTAAAATCATATTGTAAATAAAATCATACACTGCACTCGGGATTTTAAGTAGGGCACTTTCATAGAGAAATTGTGGTATTTTGGTGGTTGCTGCGCACATGGTGACGAATGAATGATTATATTTTGTACTGTTGAATGGGTCGACGAATGTGGCTAGCTAGGTTCCCATAGATAACATAGTTAATGAAAGACCGCTCCCTTTCCCTTCCCCCAAAAACTCAAGGCCTCGTGCCTTCATTGTACATTTACAATGAAATAAAGTCTTTTTTCTCGCCGAGTCTTGACTTTGCTTTTGACCACGCTACTTCGCGTTTACTTGACTTTTTTCTGTGTGCAAAACCCATTTGGATTACGTGTATTTTGGTTATCTCGGTAAGACTTTGTTTTTTTGTTTGAACTTTTTTATTTTAAAAAAAGGAAAAAAAGTCTTACCGAGAACACGTTATTTTTTACGTTGGTCTGTCTATTGTGTTTTGTCACCTGTATACTTGTTATCCGACTTGTATTTTTTCGTCAAGACTGTGTTAATTTTTATTTTCATTTTTCAGGGGTTCTACGTGTTTTTATTGGCCTTTTTTCAGTGTTTTTGTGTGTCCGTCTCTTATTTTAACAGTAGAACCCCCCTCCATACTTACTGTAGGTGGAGGTTAATTCTTCTACCCTCCTGGCTGATAATTCTACATCAGCCATGGAGGGTGAAATGACAACCCCTACACAGACCACTCCCACACCGACCACTCCAATCGGATCAAACTGGCCTTCGCTGCCGATCCCCGGAGACACAACGGAACCAGAGACATCACAAGGTAGCCCGATTCAGCCGGCCCAAAAGAGCCCCACAGCCTGGAAAGGCCAGCAGAGGGGACCGGAAGAACACGAGGCGGACCGGGTGGGCAGATTTGCAAAATATTTCAAGGGGAATGAAATACTGCCCATCCCGGAGATAGCCGACAAGATCGCCCCAAGAGTCCTCTCTCTGGTCGTTTCCGACCTGAAGACCAAAAGACTGGTGGGGCTCACCAAGGAGGTCTTTGAGGACCTGATAAGGAAGGCAGGTATCCCATGCCAATACTTTTGCCGCAAAAGTTTTGGGACATGGGATGTCCTCCTTCATACGGAAAAGCAGGCAGCCAAGGTGGCTGAATCGGACGTAATTACCAAGAACTTCAGGCTGCAGCCGGAGTATAAAGGCACCCGTAGGCTCCGCGTCACGGTGTGTAACGTCCCGGCCATTATCACTGGGGAGGTCCTCGCGGCGTATCTAAGCGCCTACGGACACGTCGAGGAATTCAACCTCCTCAGATCCCCGGCCGGGACAGCCTACGGGGACTATGCCTTCCGGCTGTGCCTGACCAGGGATGGCTTCAAAGCCATCCCTGAAACACTGATCTGCGGGGACCGGCAGATGATGGTGATGGTGGAGGGAAGACGCCCCAGGTGCTGGAGGTGTAAGCAGATTGGACACATCGCAAAGTTTTGCCCCCAGCGACCTGAAAATAAGGAAAAGGCGTCGACGTCTACAACAACAACAACAACAAAGGACGCGGCGGCCCCCACCATCACCAAAGAAGCGGAGGCCAAGGGCCCGGGTCAGGTCCAGCCCCAAAACAACCAGGAGGGCTGGACTGAAGTAACCAAAAAGAGGAGGGGATCCCCTAAACAAGGGGTAGAAAAAAGCCCAAATACATCCCCTCCTCAAAAGCAGACCAGGGCCCAAGCAGCAGCAGTAGCAGCAGCAGAACCACCGATAGCGGCAGCAGCAGTTGCAGCAGCAACAAGAACAACAGAAACAGCAGCAACAACAACAACAAGAACACCAGCAGACGCAACAGTAACAAAAACAACAGAAACAGCAGCAACAACAACAACAACAACAGAACAACAGACAGCAGCAGCAGCAAAAAAACCCAGAAAAGCAGCAACCCCCAAGAAACCAGCAACCCCCAAGACACCAACAGCTCCATCACCCAAAAAGGGGAAAAAAACAACAAAAACATACGAAGACATGGAAACAACCACAAATCTCAAGAGGAGAAGGGACAGTGGGGAGGGGGCGGCCAAGAAATTATGCCCAGAAAAAACTCCTCCTGAGGCAGGCCCCTCCTCTCAACCATCACCACCAGTACCTTCACCACTACCTCCATTACCCTCACCAACATTTCCACCCCCAAAGATCACATTGCCATCTCCTCCCCAACAAATGGCCCCCCTTTCACCCCAGCAAGAACTTTTCTTTAAAAAGCATCACCGCCCCTATAAAATCCCCCTCCCCAGATCTCAATCTGCCGAAAGGGCACAACCCTCGGGCCTAGCCCGAACTCCATCCCTTCCCTCACTTGGCCCTACTGACTTTTCTTCCCAGGAACTATTCCCCGCTATGATCTCCCCAAAGAGAAATCCACCTGAAAAAAAGAAACAAGAACTGACAATCGGACAAATGCAGCGGGCAGCGGCTTTGTGCTCTGCGGAGCTGGAGGCAGTTGGGGACTTCCAGCTCCGGAAGGCACTAAAGCCGTTGGCCAGGCTGGAAACAATCAATAATCTAAAAGTCTCAAATCCCGCGAACTTTAGGAGTGCAGCCATGGTGACCACTTTTGTCCGGTCAGCTGGCGACCGTACTAAGGGCGTATGGAAGTACCTGAGTACGGTCTGTCAGACTGATACGGGCATAAAGCTGGCGGAGTTGGAGCACTCCTCCCTCAAAAAATGTTTAACATATTGCTCAGGGAGGGTCCCAATTTTGGTTCACCCATCTCTTTACAGGGCCCTAAAGCTGAAGTTCCCGATAGATGTCGGCGGAATCACCAGGGACAACCGAGTGACGACTGAACTTGGTACCGGTTCCCTGCGTCAGGCTGTCGGCATCCTCACGCCCAAGGATTTCCGGCCCGTAGTCGACGATGAGTAAGGTAAGTCGGATTGATGGCTTTAAACGTTGCCAGTTTGAATGTGAGGGGACTGAGGGATCCAAGCAAGTGTGCGCGCTTGCTTGGTGAACTCAAGAACCTCGGAGTAGATGTTGCTGCAGTGCAGGAGACCCACTTCACTTGCGACGCTGACTGTCGGGTGCTGGAAAACGACTTTAACGTTTTCTCAGCATACGGCAGCCGCGCCAGCGCTGGGGTCTCCTTGCTAGTTGGACGCAGCCTTGATGCTGATGTTGACGTTGTTTTTGCAGGTGACGGGGGCCGGTTGGTTGTGGCCGATGTTGCCGTGAAAAGTTTCAAGTTTCGTCTGGTTGCGGTTTATGCGCCCAATATCGCTGTGGAGAGGGTTTCCTTTTTTCGTCGGTTGGCGCCGTTCCTGGACGATACGAAGCGGCTAGTCTTAATGGGTGATTGGAATGCGATCCTTGATCCCAAGATAGATAAGGTCGGTCGGGGAGCTAGTAGTGCGGGAAGGTGTGAGAGCAGCCTTGTCGGCTTCGTGACTCGTCACGGTCTCGTCGACAGGTTTCGTCTCGATCACCCAGGGCGGGAGATGTGGACGTGGCTAGATAGGTCGCCCTCTGCCAAAGTAGGTTCCTACTTGGACAGAGTGTTAGTGAGACGAGCTGACATTGACTTTGTTAGTTGTCCCACGTTCCACTTGATAGCGTGGACTGACCATAAACTGGTTAGAGTCAGTCTACGGTTAGTAAATAGGCCTAGTCTGGCCGGTTACTGGAAGTTCAATACCTCCTTACTGGAGATACGGGACTTCCGGGACCGGCTGGAATCCCTAATTCAGCGGGCGTTAGTGGGGGCGGTTACCGGGAATAGGTGGTGGGCCTCTCTCAAATATAGGATTAGAGACTTCGCCACCAAATACGGTCGACAGCTCAAACTAGATAAAGCCAAGGAGGCGAAGGCTATAGACGATAGACTTTCCCGGGCGGCGGCTGGGGGGGACTCCCTAGGTGTAGAACTAGCTAGGAGGGACCTTGAGCGTGAGAATAGCGAGCGCTACAAGGGATACGTAGTTAGATCTAGGTTAAATAGAGTTCACTACGAAGCTGTGAAATCGAACGCGACTGCGCGTGAAGAAGAAGTGCGAAGGTTCCCCGACCGGTACGTCGCGTCTGTCAAGACCGCGGACGGGCGACTGCTGCATTCGAGTCGTGAGATGCGTGATGCCTTTCGGGCGCACTTTCGGGATCGCTTTGCCCGCTGCCCTGATCTCCCGATCCGGGAGTTTCGTAGCTATCTTGCCGACTTCCCCCGCCTCCGGGTGGCTAAAGCGGCTAGCTGCGAGGGTGTGGTTACTGAATGCGAAGTCCGTGATGCGTTGAAGCAGGTCGGCCTGAACAAGTCGCCGGGACTAGATGGTTTGCCCTACGAAGTGTACTTGAGGATGTCGCACATGTTTGTGCCTATTCTGACGGATATGTTCAACCATTGGTTCGCCCAGGGAGCCATCCCTGGTAGCATTACCAAGGGCGTGATCACATTGCTGAAGAAAGGTGGCAGGCATGTTTGGGAGGGTTTAGATGACTACAGGCCCATAACTCTGCTTAACACAGAGTTAAAGATTTTGGCCCGGGTCTTGGCGAATCGTTTACAGCGTGTCATCAGTGATCTGATCGGCCCTGAACAGACCTTTGCTGTGAAGGGAAGATCGATCCAGGACAATCTGCACTTGATTCGCGGGGTCCTAGAGGGGATAGAAGACGACACAGAAGCCGCGCTGATCAGTTTAGATCAGTCCAAGGCCTTCGATAGGGTTGACCATCGGTTCTTGGCGTCTGTTTTGGAGACTGCCGGATTCAAACCGGAGTTCCGCAGATGGATTAGCATGATGTACCACAACCCTCAGGCAGTGGTACAGGTGAACGGAAGGCGTTCGAGGGTATTCGCGATCGAGCGTTCGGTGCGGCAGGGCTGCCCTTTGTCTCCTCTTCTCTATGTCCTCGTGTTGGAGCCCCTCCTGCGCAGGCTTAGGGATGAGGGGACAAGTCCGTCCCTGCGCGGTATACCTTTTGTTAGCAGCCTTGCAGCAAGGGTTTCCGCGTTCGCTGATGACATCAAAGTCTTTGTATCCCGCCGTCTGGATATAAAGGCTGTGAAAGAGGCGGTTGTCGAGTACGAGCGGATCGCAGGAGCCAAGGTCAATTTTGACAAAAGCGAAGGTTTGCGGCTTGGTGCTTGGAGGGGTAGCGATACTCTTCCAGGGCCCTTCCGCTGGAGTGACGGACCCATCCGCATCCTCGGGGTGTGGTTCGGGCCCGACCTCCAACTGGAGCGAAATTGGTTGGAAGTACAAACCAAGGTGAATGCTCAGGTGGGAATCTGGCTTTCAAGGAGGTTGTCCTTAAAGGGCAGGGCGGAGGCGTGTGCCACGTACGTCTTCCCTCTGATCCTTTACCGATTGGCTGTACTTCCTCTGCCTAGGGCACGTCGGTTGGCACTGCAACGATCCCTCTCTAGATTACTCTGGGGAGGTGCAAGGCCGATGGTCCGTAGGCAGGTCTGTATCCAACGTGCACGCAACGGGGGTCTGGGTATGCCTGATCTGGAGAGCCACTGGCTTGCTGAAAGACTTGCATACCTCGGCCGGTCCTTGACAGGGGACTCAGTGTGGAGACGAAAGGCGAGTCGGACCTTTCCTCGCCTCAAGTCAGACCCAAAGGCTGATGGTCGACGTAGGCCTTTGGGCGAAGCACTGTTTTTTAGCGAATGCCGAAAGGCCCTTCGTAACCCTCTTGGGTCCAGTGACCTTTCACGGCCTCGGAAAGAGCTATATCGGGAATTAGTGGTAGGTTCCGCTTCTGATCCTCTTAGCGAGCGGCGAGGCTGGACGGCGGAGGAGATCCGCTCTCACTGGAATTGGGCGCCAGGATCGAGCTTCTTGAACAACTCCGAGTTCTCGCTCACCTGGCGACTTGTACGGAATGCGTTACCCCTTCTCGGCTTGAACTACAGAGCGGGCATAGCAGACATGCCTGATTGTCCTCGCTGCGGCAGTGCATTAGAAGAAACGGCTGAGCACGCCTTCTATTATTGCGAGCGAGTTCGCCCGTTCTGGGATCACGTCGGGGAGTGGACGGCTCGCATCGAACCCAAGCAGCTCGTGCTGCTCGACGTTGGTTACGTCGTGGACAACGTTCTTCCTCCGTTTCAGGGTGAGAAGCGTGTGGTGTTTCTCGCGATCCTGGCTGTAGCTCGAATGGTGATTTGGATCACGCGAAAGAAGGGATTGTATGAGGATGCAAACTTTTCTCATCGTGATCTGGTTTTGTATTTTCGGCATCAGCTGAGGGTCAAAATTAGATGCGATAGAAAACGCTTGGATCGCATAACATTCAACAGAAGGTGGGTGAATGCAGCGAGCCTGGTCGTGCGAAAGGGGGCAACGTTGGAGTCATCCTTCCCTCCTCTGCCTGCCCATGACGTCTACGGTACGGGTCCTTAGGGACCCCAGCCCGAGTAAGTAGTAATTTCTTTTTTGTCCCCCTTGAAACCTAGTTAGCAGTATGCTGTGAGTCATCGTCCCTGTCATCTAGTAATTAGCTCTCAAGATCTTCCCCATCCCCATTATTTTTTACACTTCAACCTCTATCCCAGTCCGCTTTTTGTTGAAGATCTTGAAAATTCATATGTATAAAAAAACCACATTACCTGCTTATATCGACCCATACCGCGCCCGACCCTTTATTTCTTTTACCCATGTAGATTAGGATCCCCGCCCCACCTAGGGTAGGTCCGGCTTGTTTTCGGTTCTTTCGCCCCGGAAAACAGTCGGCCTCCAATTTCATAGACGGGGGGATGGGAGGGCAACCAAACGGGGAGAATCCTTTTTTCCTTGGTTTCGTCTTTTTCTTTCGTTTTCGGGGTTTTTCTCCCATCCCCAACATATACTTTCACTGTAAAATCATATTGTAAATAAAATCATACACTGCACTCGGGATTTTAAGTAGGGCACTTTCATAGAGAAATTGTGGTATTTTGGTGGTTGCTGCGCACATGGTGACGAATGAATGATTATATTTTGTACTGTTGAATGGGTCGACGAATGTGGCTAGCTAGGTTCCCATAGATAACATAGTTAATGAAAGACCGCTCCCTTTCCCTTCCCCCAAAAACTCAAGGCCTCGTGCCTTCATTGTACATTTACAATGAAATAAAGTCTTTTTTCTCGCCGAGTCTTGACTTTGCTTTTGACCACGCTACTTCGCGTTTACTTGACTTTTTTCTGTGTGCAAAACCCATTTGGATTACGTGTATTTTGGTTATCTCGGTAAGACTTTGTTTTTTTGTTTGAACTTTTTTATTTTAAAAAAAGGAAAAAAAGTCTTACCGAGAACACGTTATTTTTGACGTTGGTCTGTCTATTGTGTTTTGTCACCTGTATACTTGTTATCCGACTTGTATTTTTTCGTCAAGACTGTGTTAATTTTTATTTTCATTTTTCAGGGGTTCTACGTGTTTTTATTGGCCTTTTTTCAGTGTTTTTGTGTGTCCGTCTCTTATTTTAACAGTAGAACCCCCCTCCATACTTACTGTAGGTGGAGGTTAATTCTTCTACCCTCCTGGCTGATAATTCTACATCAGCCATGGAGGGTGAAATGACAACCCCTACACAGACCACTCCCACACCGACCACTCCAATCGGATCAAACTGGCCTTCGCTGCCGATCCCCGGAGACACAACGGAACCAGAGACATCACAAGGTAGCCCGATTCAGCCGGCCCAAAAGAGCCCCACAGCCTGGAAAGGCCAGCAGAGGGGACCGGAAGAACACGAGGCGGACCGGGTGGGCAGATTTGCAAAATATTTCAAGGGGAATGAAATACTGCCCATCCCGGAGATAGCCGACAAGATCGCCCCAAGAGTCCTCTCTCTGGTCGTTTCCGACCTGAAGACCAAAAGACTGGTGGGGCTCACCAAGGAGGTCTTTGAGGACCTGATAAGGAAGGCAGGTATCCCATGTCAATACTTTTGCCGCAAAAGTTTTGGGACATGGGATGTCCTCCTTCATACGGAAAAGCAGGCAGCCAAGGTGGCTGAATCGGACGTAATTACCAAGAACTTCAGGCTGCAGCCGGAGTATAAAGGCACCCGTAGGCTCCGCGTCACGGTGTGTAACGTCCCGGCCATTATCACTGGGGAGGTCCTCGCGGCGTATCTAAGCGCCTACGGACACGTCGAGGAATTCAACCTCCTCAGATCCCCGGCCGGGACAGCCTACGGGGACTATGCCTTCCGGCTGTGCCTGACCAGGGATGGCTTCAAAGCCATCCCTGAAACACTGATCTGCGGGGACCGGCAGATGATGGTGATGGTGGAGGGAAGACGCCCCAGGTGCTGGGGGTGTAAGCAGATTGGACACATCGCAAAGTTTTGCCCCCAGCGACCTGAAAATAAGGAAAAGGCGTCGACGTCTACAACAACAACAACAACAAAGGACGCGGCGGCCCCCACCATCACCAAAGAAGCGGAGGCCAAGGGCCCGGGTCAGGTCCAGCCCCAAAACAACCAGGAGGGCTGGACTGAAGTAACCAAAAAGAGGAGGGGATCCCCTAAACAAGGGGTAGAAAAAAGCCCAAATACATCCCCTCCTCAAAAGCAGACCAGGGCCCAAGCAGCAGCAGTAGCAGCAGCAGAACCACCGATAGCGGCAGCAGCAGTTGCAGCAGCAACAAGAACAACAGAAACAGCAGCAACAACAACAACAAGAACACCAGCAGACGCAACAGTAACAAAAACAACAGAAACAGCAGCAACAACAACAACAACAACAGAACAACAGACAGCAGCAGCAGCAAAAAAACCCAGAAAAGCAGCAACCCCCAAGAAACCAGCAACCCCCAAGACACCAACAGCTCCATCACCCAAAAAGGGGAAAAAAACAACAAAAACATACGAAAACATGGAAACAACCACAAATCTCAAGAGGAGAAGGGACAGTGGGGAGGGGGCGGCCAAGAAATTATGCCCAGAAAAAACTCCTCCTGAGGCAGGCCCCTCCTCTCAACCATCACCACCAGTACCTTCACCACTACCTCCATTACCCTCACCAACATTTCCACCCCCAAAGATCACATTGCCATCTCCTCCCCAACAAATGGCCCCCCTTTCACCCCAGCAAGAACTTTTCTTTAAAAAGCATCACCGCCCCTATAAAATCCCCCTCCCCAGATCTCAATCTGCCGAAAGGGCACAACCCTCGGGCCTAGCCCGAACTCCATCCCTTCCCTCACTTGGCCCTACTGACTTTTCTTCCCAGGAACTATTCCCCGCTATGATCTCCCCAAAGAGAAATCCACCTGAAAAAAAGAAACAAGAACTGACAATCGGACAAATGCAGCGG
Source organism: Sepioteuthis lessoniana (assembly GCA_963585895.1). Lineage (NCBI taxonomy): Eukaryota > Metazoa > Mollusca > Cephalopoda > Myopsida > Loliginidae > Sepioteuthis > Sepioteuthis lessoniana. The sequence goes on along the minus strand of CAUZXS010005073.1, from coordinate 46,261 downwards.
GCAGCGGCTTTGTGCTCTGCGGAGCTGGAGGCAGTTGGGGACTTCCAGCTCCGGAAGGCACTAAAGCCGTTGGCCAGGCTGGAAACAATCAATAATCTAAAAGTCTCAAATCCCGCGAACTTTAGGAGTGCAGCCATGGTGACCACTTTTGTCCGGTCAGCTGGCGACCGTACTAAGGGCGTATGGAAGTACCTGAGTACGGTCTGTCAGACTGATACGGGCATAAAGCTGGCGGAGTTGGAGCACTCCTCCCTCAAAAAATGTTTAACATATTGCTCAGGGAGGGTCCCAATTTTGGTTCACCCATCTCTTTACAGGGCCCTAAAGCTGAAGTTCCCGATAGATGTCGGCGGAATCACCAGGGACAACCGAGTGACGACTGAACTTGGTACCGGTTCCCTGCGTCAGGCTGTCGGCATCCTCACGCCCAAGGATTTCCGGCCCGTAGTCGACGATGAGTAAGGTAAGTCGGATTGATGGCTTTAAACGTTGCCAGTTTGAATGTGAGGGGACTGAGGGATCCAAGCAAGTGTGCGCGCTTGCTTGGTGAACTCAAGAACCTCGGAGTAGATGTTGCTGCAGTGCAGGAGACCCACTTCACTTGCGACGCTGACTGTCGGGTGCTGGAAAACGACTTTAACGTTTTCTCAGCATACGGCAGCCGCGCCAGCGCTGGGGTCTCCTTGCTAGTTGGACGCAGCCTTGATGCTGATGTTGACGTTGTTTTTGCAGGTGACGGGGGCCGGTTGGTTGTGGCCGATGTTGCCGTGAAAAGTTTCAAGTTTCGTCTGGTTGCGGTTTATGCGCCCAATATCGCTGTGGAGAGGGTTTCCTTTTTTCGTCGGTTGGCGCCGTTCCTGGACGATACGAAGCGGCTAGTCTTAATGGGTGATTGGAATGCGATCCTTGATCCCAAGATAGATAAGGTCGGTCGGGGAGCTAGTAGTGCGGGAAGGTGTGAGAGCAGCCTTGTCGGCTTCGTGACTCGTCACGGTCTCGTCGACAGGTTTCGTCTCGATCACCCAGGGCGGGAGATGTGGACGTGGCTAGATAGGTCGCCCTCTGCCAAAGTAGGTTCCTACTTGGACAGAGTGTTAGTGAGACGAGCTGACATTGACTTTGTTAGTTGTCCCACGTTCCACTTGATAGCGTGGACTGACCATAAACTGGTTAGAGTCAGTCTACGGTTAGTAAATAGGCCTAGTCTGGCCGGTTACTGGAAGTTCAATACCTCCTTACTGGAGATACGGGACTTCCGGGACCGGCTGGAATCCCTAATTCAGCGGGCGTTAGTGGGGGCGGTTACCGGGAATAGGTGGTGGGCCTCTCTCAAATATAGGATTAGAGACTTCGCCACCAAATACGGTCGACAGCTCAAACTAGATAAAGCCAAGGAGGCGAAGGCTATAGACGATAGACTTTCCCGGGCGGCGGCTGGGGGGGACTCCCTAGGTGTAGAACTAGCTAGGAGGGACCTTGAGCGTGAGAATAGCGAGCGCTACAAGGGATACGTAGTTAGATCTAGGTTAAATAGAGTTCACTACGAAGCTGTGAAATCGAACGCGACTGCGCGTGAAGAAGAAGTGCGAAGGTTCCCCGACCGGTACGTCGCGTCTGTCAAGACCGCGGACGGGCGACTGCTGCATTCGAGTCGTGAGATGCGTGATGCCTTTCGGGCGCACTTTCGGGATCGCTTTGCCCGCTGCCCTGATCTCCCGATCCGGGAGTTTCGTAGCTATCTTGCCGACTTCCCCCGCCTCCGGGTGGCTAAAGCGGCTAGCTGCGAGGGTGTGGTTACTGAATGCGAAGTCCGTGATGCGTTGAAGCAGGTCGGCCTGAACAAGTCGCCGGGACTAGATGGTTTGCCCTACGAAGTGTACTTGAGGATGTCGCACATGTTTGTGCCTATTCTGACGGATATGTTCAACCATTGGTTCGCCCAGGGAGCCATCCCTGGTAGCATTACCAAGGGCGTGATCACATTGCTGAAGAAAGGTGGCAGGCATGTTTGGGAGGGTTTAGATGACTACAGGCCCATAACTCTGCTTAACACAGAGTTAAAGATTTTGGCCCGGGTCTTGGCGAATCGTTTACAGCGTGTCATCAGTGATCTGATCGGCCCTGAACAGACCTTTGCTGTGAAGGGAAGATCGATCCAGGACAATCTGCACTTGATTCGCGGGGTCCTAGAGGGGATAGAAGACGACACAGAAGCCGCGCTGATCAGTTTAGATCAGTCCAAGGCCTTCGATAGGGTTGACCATCGGTTCTTGGCGTCTGTTTTGGAGACTGCCGGATTCAAACCGGAGTTCCGCAGATGGATTAGCATGATGTACCACAACCCTCAGGCAGTGGTACAGGTGAACGGAAGGCGTTCGAGGGTATTCGCGATCGAGCGTTCGGTGCGGCAGGGCTGCCCTTTGTCTCCTCTTCTCTATGTCCTCGTGTTGGAGCCCCTCCTGCGCAGGCTTAGGGATGAGGGGACAAGTCCGTCCCTGCGCGGTATACCTTTTGTTAGCAGCCTTGCAGCAAGGGTTTCCGCGTTCGCTGATGACATCACAGTCTTTGTATCCCGCCGTCTGGATATAAAGGCTGTGAAAGAGGCGGTTGTCGAGTACGAGCGGATCGCAGGAGCCAAGGTCAATTTTGACAAAAGCGAAGGTTTGCGGCTTGGTGCTTGGAGGGGTAGCGATACTCTTCCAGGGCCCTTCCGCTGGAGTGACGGACCCATCCGCATCCTCGGGGTGTGGTTCGGGCCCGACCTCCAACTGGAGCGAAATTGGTTGGAAGTACAAACCAAGGTGAATGCTCAGGTGGGAATCTGGCTTTCAAGGAGGTTGTCCTTAAAGGGCAGGGCGGAGGCGTGTGCCACGTACGTCTTCCCTCTGATCCTTTACCGATTGGCTGTACTTCCTCTGCCTAGGGCACGTCGGTTGGCACTGCAACGATCCCTCTCTAGATTACTCTGGGGAGGTGCAAGGCCGATGGTCCGTAGGCAGGTCTGTATCCAACGTGCACGCAACGGGGGTCTGGGTATGCCTGATCTGGAGAGCCACTGGCTTGCTGAAAGACTTGCATACCTCGGCCGGTCCTTGACAGGGGACTCAGTGTGGAGACGAAAGGCGAGTCGGACCTTTCCTCGCCTCAAGTCAGACCCAAAGGCTGAAGGTCGACGTAGGCCTTTGGGCGAAGCACTGTTTTTTAGCGAATGCCGAAAGGCCCTTCGTAACCCTCTTGGGTCCAGTGACCTTTCACGGCCTCGGAAAGAGCTATATCGGGAATTAGTGGTAGGTTCCGCTTCTGATCCTCTTAGCGAGCGGCGAGGCTGGACGGCGGAGGAGATCCGCTCTCACTGGAATTGGGCGCCAGGATCGAGCTTCTTGAACAACTCCGAGTTCTCGCTCACCTGGCGACTTGTACGGAATGCGTTACCCCTTCTCGGCTTGAACTACAGAGCGGGCATAGCAGACATGCCTGATTGTCCTCGCTGCGGCAGTGCATTAGAAGAAACGGCTGAGCACGCCTTCTATTATTGCGAGCGAGTTCGCCCGTTCTGGGATCACGTCGGGGAGTGGACGGCTCGCATCGAACCCAAGCAGCTCGTGCTGCTCGACGTTGGTTACGTCGTGGACAACGTTCTTCCTCCGTTTCAGGGTGAGAAGCGTGTGGTGTTTCTCGCGATCCTGGCTGTAGCTCGAATGGTGATTTGGATCACGCGAAAGAAGGGATTGTATGAGGATGCAAACTTTTCTCATCGTGATCTGGTTTTGTATTTTCGGCATCAGCTGAGGGTCAAAATTAGATGCGATAGAAAACGCTTGGATCGCATAACATTCAACAGAAGGTGGGTGAATGCAGCGAGCCTGGTCGTGCGAAAGGGGGCAACGTTGGAGTCATCCTTCCCTCCTCTGCCTGCCCATGACGTCTACGGTACGGGTCCTTAGGGACCCCAGCCCGAGTAAGTAGTAATTTCTTTTTTGTCCCCCTTGAAACCTAGTTAGCAGTATGCTGTGAGTCATCGTCGCTGTCATCTAGTAATTAGCTCTCAAGATCTTCCCCATCCCCATTATTTTTTACACTTCAACCTCTATCCCAGTCCGCTTTTTGTTGAAGATCTTGAAAATTCATATGTATAAAAAAACCACATTACCTGCTTATATCGACCCATACCGCGCCCGACCCTTTATTTCTTTTACCCATGTAGATTAGGATCCCCGCCCCACCTAGGGTAGGTCCGGCTTGTTTTCGGTTCTTTCGCCCCGGAAAACAGTCGGCCTCCAATTTCATAGACGGGGGGATGGGAGGGCAACCAAACGGGGAGAATCCTTTTTTCCTTGGTTTCGTCTTTTTCTTTCGTTTTCGGGGTTTTTCTCCCATCCCCAACATATACTTTCACTGTAAAATCATATTGTAAATAAAATCATACACTGCACTCGGGATTTTAAGTAGGGCACTTTCATAGAGAAATTGTGGTATTTTGGTGGTTGCTGCGCACATGGTGACGAATGAATGATTATATTTTGTACTGTTGAATGGGTCGACGAATGTGGCTAGCTAGGTTCCCATAGATAACATAGTTAATGAAAGACCGCTCCCTTTCCCTTCCCCCAAAAACTCAAGGCCTCGTGCCTTCATTGTACATTTACAATGAAATAAAGTCTTTTTTCTCGCCGAGTCTTGACTTTGCTTTTGACCACGCTACTTCGCGTTTACTTGACTTTTTTCTGTGTGCAAAACCCATTTGGATTACGTGTATTTTGGTTATCTCGGTAAGACTTTGTTTTTTTGTTTGAACTTTTTTATTTTAAAAAAAGGAAAAAAAGTCTTACCGAGAACACGTTATTTTTGACGTTGGTCTGTCTATTGTGTTTTGTCACCTGTATACTTGTTATCCGACTTGTATTTTTTCGTCAAGACTGTGTTAATTTTTATTTTCATTTTTCAGGGGTTCTACGTGTTTTTATTGGCCTTTTTTCAGTGTTTTTGTGTGTCCGTCTCTTATTTTAACAGTAGAACCCCCCTCCATACTTACTGTAGGTGGAGGTTAATTCTTCTACCCTCCTGGCTGATAATTCTACATCAGCCATGGAGGGTGAAATGACAACCCCTACACAGACCACTCCCACACCGACCACTCCAATCGGATCAAACTGGCCTTCGCTGCCGATCCCCGGAGACACAACGGAACCAGAGACATCACAAGGTAGCCCGATTCAGCCGGCCCAAAAGAGCCCCACAGCCTGGAAAGGCCAGCAGAGGGGACCGGAAGAACACGAGGCGGACCGGGTGGGCAGATTTGCAAAATATTTCAAGGGGAATGAAATACTGCCCATCCCGGAGATAGCCGACAAGATCGCCCCAAGAGTCCTCTCTCTGGTCGTTTCCGACCTGAAGACCAAAAGACTGGTGGGGCTCACCAAGGAGGTCTTTGAGGACCTGATAAGGAAGGCAGGTATCCCATGTCAATACTTTTGCCGCAAAAGTTTTGGGACATGGGATGTCCTCCTTCATACGGAAAAGCAGGCAGCCAAGGTGGCTGAATCGGACGTAATTACCAAGAACTTCAGGCTGCAGCCGGAGTATAAAGGCACCCGTAGGCTCCGCGTCACGGTGTGTAACGTCCCGGCCATTATCACTGGGGAGGTCCTCGCGGCGTATCTAAGCGCCTACGGACACGTCGAGGAATTCAACCTCCTCAGATCCCCGGCCGGGACAGCCTACGGGGACTATGCCTTCCGGCTGTGCCTGACCAGGGATGGCTTCAAAGCCATCCCTGAAACACTGATCTGCGGGGACCGGCAGATGATGGTGATGGTGGAGGGAAGACGCCCCAGGTGCTGGGGGTGTAAGCAGATTGGACACATCGCAAAGTTTTGCCCCCAGCGACCTGAAAATAAGGAAAAGGCGTCGACGTCTACAACAACAACAACAACAAAGGACGCGGCGGCCCCCACCATCACCAAAGAAGCGGAGGCCAAGGGCCCGGGTCAGGTCCAGCCCCAAAACAACCAGGAGGGCTGGACTGAAGTAACCAAAAAGAGGAGGGGATCCCCTAAACAAGGGGTAGAAAAAAGCCCAAATACATCCCCTCCTCAAAAGCAGACCAGGGCCCAAGCAGCAGCAGTAGCAGCAGCAGAACCACCGATAGCGGCAGCAGCAGTTGCAGCAGCAACAAGAACAACAGAAACAGCAGCAACAACAACAACAAGAACACCAGCAGACGCAACAGTAACAAAAACAACAGAAACAGCAGCAACAACAACAACAACAACAGAACAACAGACAGCAGCAGCAGCAAAAAAACCCAGAAAAGCAGCAACCCCCAAGAAACCAGCAACCCCCAAGACACCAACAGCTCCATCACCCAAAAAGGGGAAAAAAACAACAAAAACATACGAAGACATGGAAACAACCACAAATCTCAAGAGGAGAAGGGACAGTGGGGAGGGGGCGGCCAAGAAATTATGCCCAGAAAAAACTCCTCCTGAGGCAGGCCCCTCCTCTCAACCATCACCACCAGTACCTTCACCACTACCTCCATTACCCTCACCAACATTTCCACCCCCAAAGATCACATTGCCATCTCCTCCCCAACAAATGGCCCCCCTTTCACCCCAGCAAGAACTTTTCTTTAAAAAGCATCACCGCCCCTATAAAATCCCCCTCCCCAGATCTCAATCTGCCGAAAGGGCACAACCCTCGGGCCTAGCCCGAACTCCATCCCTTCCCTCACTTGGCCCTACTGACTTTTCTTCCCAGGAACTATTCCCCGCTATGATCTCCCCAAAGAGAAATCCACCTGAAAAAAAGAAACAAGAACTGACAATCGGACAAATGCAGCGGGCAGCGGCTTTGTGCTCTGCGGAGCTGGAGGCAGTTGGGGACTTCCAGCTCCGGAAGGCACTAAAGCCGTTGGCCAGGCTGGAAACAATCAATAATCTAAAAGTCTCAAATCCCGCGAACTTTAGGAGTGCAGCCATGGTGACCACTTTTGTCCGGTCAGCTGGCGACCGTACTAAGGGCGTATGGAAGTACCTGAGTACGGTCTGTCAGACTGATACGGGCATAAAGCTGGCGGAGTTGGAGCACTCCTCCCTCAAAAAATGTTTAACATATTGCTCAGGGAGGGTCCCAATTTTGGTTCACCCATCTCTTTACAGGGCCCTAAAGCTGAAGTTCCCGATAGATGTCGGCGGAATCACCAGGGACAACCGAGTGACGACTGAACTTGGTACCGGTTCCCTGCGTCAGGCTGTCGGCATCCTCACGCCCAAGGATTTCCGGCCCGTAGTCGACGATGAGTAAGGTAAGTCGGATTGATGGCTTTAAACGTTGCCAGTTTGAATGTGAGGGGACTGAGGGATCCAAGCAAGTGTGCGCGCTTGCTTGGTGAACTCAAGAACCTCGGAGTAGATGTTGCTGCAGTGCAGGAGACCCACTTCACTTGCGACGCTGACTGTCGGGTGCTGGAAAACGACTTTAACGTTTTCTCAGCATACGGCAGCCGCGCCAGCGCTGGGGTCTCCTTGCTAGTTGGACGCAGCCTTGATGCTGATGTTGACGTTGTTTTTGCAGGTGACGGGGGCCGGTTGGTTGTGGCCGATGTTGCCGTGAAAAGTTTCAAGTTTCGTCTGGTTGCGGTTTATGCGCCCAATATCGCTGTGGAGAGGGTTTCCTTTTTTCGTCGGTTGGCGCCGTTCCTGGACGATACGAAGCGGCTAGTCTTAATGGGTGATTGGAATGCGATCCTTGATCCCAAGATAGATAAGGTCGGTCGGGGAGCTAGTAGTGCGGGAAGGTGTGAGAGCAGCCTTGTCGGCTTCGTGACTCGTCACGGTCTCGTCGACAGGTTTCGTCTCGATCACCCAGGGCGGGAGATGTGGACGTGGCTAGATAGGTCGCCCTCTGCCAAAGTAGGTTCCTACTTGGACAGAGTGTTAGTGAGACGAGCTGACATTGACTTTGTTAGTTGTCCCACGTTCCACTTGATAGCGTGGACTGACCATAAACTGGTTAGAGTCAGTCTACGGTTAGTAAATAGGCCTAGTCTGGCCGGTTACTGGAAGTTCAATACCTCCTTACTGGAGATACGGGACTTCCGGGACCGGCTGGAATCCCTAATTCAGCGGGCGTTAGTGGGGGCGGTTACCGGGAATAGGTGGTGGGCCTCTCTCAAATATAGGATTAGAGACTTCGCCACCAAATACGGTCGACAGCTCAAACTAGATAAAGCCAAGGAGGCGAAGGCTATAGACGATAGACTTTCCCGGGCGGCGGCTGGGGGGGACTCCCTAGGTGTAGAACTAGCTAGGAGGGACCTTGAGCGTGAGAATAGCGAGCGCTACAAGGGATACGTAGTTAGATCTAGGTTAAATAGAGTTCACTACGAAGCTGTGAAATCGAACGCGACTGCGCGTGAAGAAGAAGTGCGAAGGTTCCCCGACCGGTACGTCGCGTCTGTCAAGACCGCGGACGGGCGACTGCTGCATTCGAGTCGTGAGATGCGTGATGCCTTTCGGGCGCACTTTCGGGATCGCTTTGCCCGCTGCCCTGATCTCCCGATCCGGGAGTTTCGTAGCTATCTTGCCGACTTCCCCCGCCTCCGGGTGGCTAAAGCGGCTAGCTGCGAGGGTGTGGTTACTGAATGCGAAGTCCGTGATGCGTTGAAGCAGGTCGGCCTGAACAAGTCGCCGGGACTAGATGGTTTGCCCTACGAAGTGTACTTGAGGATGTTGCACATGTTTGTGCCTATTCTGACGGATATGTTCAACCATTGGTTCGCCCAGGGAGCCATCCCTGGTAGCATTACCAAGGGCGTGATCACATTGCTGAAGAAAGGTGGCAGGCATGTTTGGGAGGGTTTAGATGACTACAGGCCCATAACTCTGCTTAACACAGAGTTAAAGATTTTGGCCCGGGTCTTGGCGAATCGTTTACAGCGTGTCATCAGTGATCTGATCGGCCCTGAACAGACCTTTGCTGTGAAGGGAAGATCGATCCAGGACAATCTGCACTTGATTCGCGGGGTCCTAGAGGGGATAGAAGACGACACAGAAGCCGCGCTGATCAGTTTAGATCAGTCCAAGGCCTTCGATAGGGTTGACCATCGGTTCTTGGCGTCTGTTTTGGAGACTGCCGGATTCAAACCGGAGTTCCGCAGATGGATTAGCATGATGTACCACAACCCTCAGGCAGTGGTACAGGTGAACGGAAGGCGTTCGAGGGTATTCGCGATCGAGCGTTCGGTGCGGCAGGGCTGCCCTTTGTCTCCTCTTCTCTATGTCCTCGTGTTGGAGCCCCTCCTGCGCAGGCTTAGGGATGAGGGGACAAGTCCGTCCCTGCGCGGTATACCTTTTGTTAGCAGCCTTGCAGCAAGGGTTTCCGCGTTCGCTGATGACATCACAGTCTTTGTATCCCGCCGTCTGGATATAAAGGCTGTGAAAGAGGCGGTTGTCGAGTACGAGCGGATCGCAGGAGCCAAGGTCAATTTTGACAAAAGCGAAGGTTTGCGGCTTGGTGCTTGGAGGGGTAGCGATACTCTTCCAGGGCCCTTCCGCTGGAGTGACGGACCCATCCGCATCCTCGGGGTGTGGTTCGGGCCCGACCTCCAACTGGAGCGAAATTGGTTGGAAGTACAAACCAAGGTGAATGCTCAGGTGGGAATCTGGCTTTCAAGGAGGTTGTCCTTAAAGGGCAGGGCGGAGGCGTGTGCCACGTACGTCTTCCCTCTGATCCTTTACCGATTGGCTGTACTTCCTCTGCCTAGGGCACGTCGGTTGGCACTGCAACGATCCCTCTCTAGATTACTCTGGGGAGGTGCAAGGCCGATGGTCCGTAGGCAGGTCTGTATCCAACGTGCACGCAACGGGGGTCTGGGTATGCCTGATCTGGAGAGCCACTGGCTTGCTGAAAGACTTGCATACCTCGGCCGGTCCTTGACAGGGGACTCAGTGTGGAGACGAAAGGCGAGTCGGACCTTTCCTCGCCTCAAGTCAGACCCAAAGGCTGAAGGTCGACGTAGGCCTTTGGGCGAAGCACTGTTTTTTAGCGAATGCCGAAAGGCCCTTCGTAACCCTCTTGGGTCCAGTGACCTTTCACGGCCTCGGAAAGAGCTATATCGGGAATTAGTGGTAGGTTCCGCTTCTGATCCTCTTAGCGAGCGGCGAGGCTGGACGGCGGAGGAGATCCGCTCTCACTGGAATTGGGCGCCAGGATCGAGCTTCTTGAACAACTCCGAGTTCTCGCTCACCTGGCGACTTGTACGGAATGCGTTACCCCTTCTCGGCTTGAACTACAGAGCGGGCATAGCAGACATGCCTGATTGTCCTCGCTGCGGCAGTGCATTAGAAGAAACGGCTGAGCACGCCTTCTATTATTGCGAGCGAGTTCGCCCGTTCTGGGATCACGTCGGGGAGTGGACGGCTCGCATCGAACCCAAGCAGCTCGTGCTGCTCGACGTTGGTTACGTCGTGGACAACGTTCTTCCTCCGTTTCAGGGTGAGAAGCGTGTGGTGTTTCTCGCGATCCTGGCTGTAGCTCGAATGGTGATTTGGATCACGCGAAAGAAGGGATTGTATGAGGATGCAAACTTTTCTCATCGTGATCTGGTTTTGTATTTTCGGCATCAGCTGAGGGTCAAAATTAGATGCGATAGAAAACGCTTGGATCGCATAACATTCAACAGAAGGTGGGTGAATGCAGCGAGCCTGGTCGTGCGAAAGGGGGCAACGTTGGAGTCATCCTTCCCTCCTCTGCCTGCCCATGACGTCTACGGTACGGGTCCTTAGGGACCCCAGCCCGAGTAAGTAGTAATTTCTTTTTTGTCCCCCTTGAAACCTAGTTAGCAGTATGCTGTGAGTCATCGTCGCTGTCATCTAGTAATTAGCTCTCAAGATCTTCCCCATCCCCATTATTTTTTACACTTCAACCTCTATCCCAGTCCGCTTTTTGTTGAAGATCTTGAAAATTCATATGTATAAAAAAACCACATTACCTGCTTATATCGACCCATACCGCGCCCGACCCTTTATTTCTTTTACCCATGTAGATTAGGATCCCCGCCCCACCTAGGGTAGGTCCGGCTTGTTTTCGGTTCTTTCGCCCCGGAAAACAGTCGGCCTCCAATTTTATAGACGGGGGGATGGGAGGGCAACCAAACGGGGAGAATCCTTTTTTCCTTGGTTTCGTCTTTTTCTTTCGTTTTCGGGGTTTTTCTCCCATCCCCAACATATACTTTCACTGTAAAATCATATTGTAAATAAAATCATACACTGCACTCGGGATTTTAAGTAGGGCACTTTCATAGAGAAATTGTGGTATTTTGGTGGTTGCTGCGCACATGGTGACGAATGAATGATTATATTTTGTACTGTTGAATGGGTCGACGAATGTGGCTAGCTAGGTTCCCATAGATAACATAGTTAATGAAAGACCGCTCCCTTTCCCTTCCCCCAAAAACTCAAGGCCTCGTGCCTTCATTGTACATTTACAATGAAATAAAGTCTTTTTTCTCGCCGAGTCTTGACTTTGCTTTTGACCACGCTACTTCGCGTTTACTTGACTTTTTTCTGTGTGCAAAACCCATTTGGATTACGTGTATTTTGGTTATCTCGGTAAGACTTTGTTTTTTTGTTTGAACTTTTTTATTTTAAAAAAAGGAAAAAAAGTCTTACCGAGAACACGTTATTTTTGACGTTGGTCTGTCTATTGTGTTTTGTCACCTGTATACTTGTTATCCGACTTGTATTTTTTCGTCAAGACTGTGTTAATTTTTATTTTCATTTTTCAGGGGTTCTACGTGTTTTTATTGGCCTTTTTTCAGTGTTTTTGTGTGTCCGTCTCTTATTTTAACAGTAGAACCCCCCTCCATACTTACTGTAGGTGGAGGTTAATTCTTCTACCCTCCTGGCTGATAATTCTACATCAGCCATGGAGGGTGAAATGACAACCCCTACACAGACCACTCCCACACCGACCACTCCAATCGGATCAAACTGGCCTTCGCTGCCGATCCCCGGAGACACAACGGAACCAGAGACATCACAAGGTAGCCCGATTCAGCCGGCCCAAAAGAGCCCCACAGCCTGGAAAGGCCAGCAGAGGGGACCGGAAGAACACGAGGCGGACCGGGTGGGCAGATTTGCAAAATATTTCAAGGGGAATGAAATACTGCCCATCCCGGAGATAGCCGACAAGATCGCCCCAAGAGTCCTCTCTCTGGTCGTTTCCGACCTGAAGACCAAAAGACTGGTGGGGCTCACCAAGGAGGTCTTTGAGGACCTGATAAGGAAGGCAGGTATCCCATGTCAATACTTTTGCCGCAAAAGTTTTGGGACATGGGATGTCCTCCTTCATACGGAAAAGCAGGCAGCCAAGGTGGCTGAATCGGACGTAATTACCAAGAACTTCAGGCTGCAGCCGGAGTATAAAGGCACCCGTAGGCTCCGCGTCACGGTGTGTAACGTCCCGGCCATTATCACTGGGGAGGTCCTCGCGGCGTATCTAAGCGCCTACGGACACGTCGAGGAATTCAACCTCCTCAGATCCCCGGCCGGGACAGCCTACGGGGACTATGCCTTCCGGCTGTGCCTGACCAGGGATGGCTTCAAAGCCATCCCTGAAACACTGATCTGCGGGGACCGGCAGATGATGGTGATGGTGGAGGGAAGACGCCCCAGGTGCTGGGGGTGTAAGCAGATTGGACACATCGCAAAGTTTTGCCCCCAGCGACCTGAAAATAAGGAAAAGGCGTCGACGTCTACAACAACAACAACAACAAAGGACGCGGCGGCCCCCACCATCACCAAAGAAGCGGAGGCCAAGGGCCCGGGTCAGGTCCAGCCCCAAAACAACCAGGAGGGCTGGACTGAAGTAACCAAAAAGAGGAGGGGATCCCCTAAACAAGGGGTAGAAAAAAGCCCAAATACATCCCCTCCTCAAAAGCAGACCAGGGCCCAAGCAGCAGCAGTAGCAGCAGCAGAACCACCGATAGCGGCAGCAGCAGTTGCAGCAGCAACAAGAACAACAGAAACAGCAGCAACAACAACAACAAGAACACCAGCAGACGCAACAGTAACAAAAACAACAGAAACAGCAGCAACAACAACAACAACAACAGAACAACAGACAGCAGCAGCAGCAAAAAAACCCAGAAAAGCAGCAACCCCCAAGAAACCAGCAACCCCCAAGACACCAACAGCTCCATCACCCAAAAAGGGGAAAAAAACAACAAAAACATACGAAGACATGGAAACAACCACAAATCTCAAGAGGAGAAGGGACAGTGGGGAGGGGGCGGCCAAGAAATTATGCCCAGAAAAAACTCCTCCTGAGGCAGGCCCCTCCTCTCAACCATCACCACCAGTACCTTCACCACTACCTCCATTACCCTCACCAACATTTCCACCCCCAAAGATCACATTGCCATCTCCTCCCCAACAAATGGCCCCCCTTTCACCCCAGCAAGAACTTTTCTTTAAAAAGCATCACCGCCCCTATAAAATCCCCCTCCCCAGATCTCAATCTGCCGAAAGGGCACAACCCTCGGGCCTAGCCCGAACTCCATCCCTTCCCTCACTTGGCCCTACTGACTTTTCTTCCCAGGAACTATTCCCCGCTATGATCTCCCCAAAGAGAAATCCACCTGAAAAAAAGAAACAAGAACTGACAATCGGACAAATGCAGCGGGCAGCGGCTTTGTGCTCTGCGGAGCTGGAGGCAGTTGGGGACTTCCAGCTCCGGAAGGCACTAAAGCCGTTGGCCAGGCTGGAAACAATCAATAATCTAAAAGTCTCAAATCCCGCGAACTTTAGGAGTGCAGCCATGGTGACCACTTTTGTCCGGTCAGCTGGCGACCGTACTAAGGGCGTATGGAAGTACCTGAGTACGGTCTGTCAGACTGATACGGGCATAAAGCTGGCGGAGTTGGAGCACTCCTCCCTCAAAAAATGTTTAACATATTGCTCAGGGAGGGTCCCAATTTTGGTTCACCCATCTCTTTACAGGGCCCTAAAGCTGAAGTTCCCGATAGATGTCGGCGGAATCACCAGGGACAACCGAGTGACGACTGAACTTGGTACCGGTTCCCTGCGTCAGGCTGTCGGCATCCTCACGCCCAAGGATTTCCGGCCCGTAGTCGACGATGAGTAAGGTAAGTCGGATTGATGGCTTTAAACGTTGCCAGTTTGAATGTGAGGGGACTGAGGGATCCAAGCAAGTGTGCGCGCTTGCTTGGTGAACTCAAGAACCTCGGAGTAGATGTTGCTGCAGTGCAGGAGACCCACTTCACTTGCGACGCTGACTGTCGGGTGCTGGAAAACGACTTTAACGTTTTCTCAGCATACGGCAGCCGCGCCAGCGCTGGGGTCTCCTTGCTAGTTGGACGCAGCCTTGATGCTGATGTTGACGTTGTTTTTGCAGGTGACGGGGGCCGGTTGGTTGTGGCCGATGTTGCCGTGAAAAGTTTCAAGTTTCGTCTGGTTGCGGTTTATGCGCCCAATATCGCTGTGGAGAGGGTTTCCTTTTTTCGTCGGTTGGCGCCGTTCCTGGACGATACGAAGCGGCTAGTCTTAATGGGTGATTGGAATGCGATCCTTGATCCCAAGATAGATAAGGTCGGTCGGGGAGCTAGTAGTGCGGGAAGGTGTGAGAGCAGCCTTGTCGGCTTCGTGACTCGTCACGGTCTCGTCGACAGGTTTCGTCTCGATCACCCAGGGCGGGAGATGTGGACGTGGCTAGATAGGTCGCCCTCTGCCAAAGTAGGTTCCTACTTGGACAGAGTGTTAGTGAGACGAGCTGACATTGACTTTGTTAGTTGTCCCACGTTCCACTTGATAGCGTGGACTGACCATAAACTGGTTAGAGTCAGTCTACGGTTAGTAAATAGGCCTAGTCTGGCCGGTTACTGGAAGTTCAATACCTCCTTACTGGAGATACGGGACTTCCGGGACCGGCTGGAATCCCTAATTCAGCGGGCGTTAGTGGGGGCGGTTACCGGGAATAGGTGGTGGGCCTCTCTCAAATATAGGATTAGAGACTTCGCCACCAAATACGGTCGACAGCTCAAACTAGATAAAGCCAAGGAGGCGAAGGCTATAGACGATAGACTTTCCCGGGCGGCGGCTGGGGGGGACTCCCTAGGTGTAGAACTAGCTAGGAGGGACCTTGAGCGTGAGAATAGCGAGCGCTACAAGGGATACGTAGTTAGATCTAGGTTAAATAGAGTTCACTACGAAGCTGTGAAATCGAACGCGACTGCGCGTGAAGAAGAAGTGCGAAGGTTCCCCGACCGGTACGTCGCGTCTGTCAAGACCGCGGACGGGCGACTGCTGCATTCGAGTCGTGAGATGCGTGATGCCTTTCGGGCGCACTTTCGGGATCGCTTTGCCCGCTGCCCTGATCTCCCGATCCGGGAGTTTCGTAGCTATCTTGCCGACTTCCCCCGCCTCCGGGTGGCTAAAGCGGCTAGCTGCGAGGGTGTGGTTACTGAATGCGAAGTCCGTGATGCGTTGAAGCAGGTCGGCCTGAACAAGTCGCCGGGACTAGATGGTTTGCCCTACGAAGTGTACTTGAGGATGTCGCACATGTTTGTGCCTATTCTGACGGATATGTTCAACCATTGGTTCGCCCAGGGAGCCATCCCTGGTAGCATTACCAAGGGCGTGATCACATTGCTGAAGAAAGGTGGCAGGCATGTTTGGGAGGGTTTAGATGACTACAGGCCCATAACTCTGCTTAACACAGAGTTAAAGATTTTGGCCCGGGTCTTGGCGAATCGTTTACAGCGTGTCATCAGTGATCTGATCGGCCCTGAACAGACCTTTGCTGTGAAGGGAAGATCGATCCAGGACAATCTGCACTTGATTCGCGGGGTCCTAGAGGGGATAGAAGACGACACAGAAGCCGCGCTGATCAGTTTAGATCAGTCCAAGGCCTTCGATAGGGTTGACCATCGGTTCTTGGCGTCTGTTTTGGAGACTGCCGGATTCAAACCGGAGTTCCGCAGATGGATTAGCATGATGTACCACAACCCTCAGGCAGTGGTGCAGGTGAACGGAAGGCGTTCGAGGGTATTCGCGATCGAGCGTTCGGTGCGGCAGGGCTGCCCTTTGTCTCCTCTTCTCTATGTCCTCGTGTTGGAGCCCCTCCTGCGCAGGCTTAGGGATGAGGGGACAAGTCCGTCCCTGCGCGGTATACCTTTTGTTAGCAGCCTTGCGGCAAGGGTTTCCGCGTTCGCTGATGACATCACAGTCTTTGTATCCCGCCGTCTGGATATAAAGGCTGTGAAAGAGGCGGTTGTCGAGTACGAGCGGATCGCAGGAGCCAAGGTCAATTTTGACAAAAGCGAAGGTTTGCGGCTTGGTGCTTGGAGGGGTAGCGATACTCTTCCAGGGCCCTTCCGCTGGAGTGACGGACCCATCCGCATCCTCGGGGTGTGGTTCGGGCCCGACCTCCAACTGGAGCGAAATTGGTTGGAAGTACAAACCAAGGTGAATGCTCAGGTGGGAATCTGGCTTTCAAGGAGGTTGTCCTTAAAGGGCAGGGCGGAGGCGTGTGCCACGTACGTCTTCCCTCTGATCCTTTACCGATTGGCTGTACTTCCTCTGCCTAGGGCACGTCGGTTGGCACTGCAACGATCCCTCTCTAGATTACTCTGGGGAGGTGCAAGGCCGATGGTCCGTAGGCAGGTCTGTATCCAACGTGCACGCAACGGGGGTCTGGGTATGCCTGATCTGGAGAGCCACTGGCTTGCTGAAAGACTTGCATACCTCGGCCGGTCCTTGACAGGGGACTCAGTGTGGAGACGAAAGGCGAGTCGGACCTTTCCTCGCCTCAAGTCAGACCCAAAGGCTGAAGGTCGACGTAGGCCTTTGGGCGAAGCACTGTTTTTTAGCGAATGCCGAAAGGCCCTTCGTAACCCTCTTGGGTCCAGTGACCTTTCACGGCCTCGGAAAAAGCTATATCGGGAATTAGTGGTAGGTTCCGCTTCTGATCCTCTTAGCGAGCGGCGAGGCTGGACGGCGGAGGAGATCCGCTCTCACTGGAATTGGGCGCCAGGATCGAGCTTCTTGAACAACTCCGAGTTCTCGCTCACCTGGCGACTTGTACGGAATGCGTTACCCCTTCTCGGCTTGAACTACAGAGCGGGCATAGCAGACATGCCTGATTGTCCTCGCTGCGGCAGTGCATTAGAAGAAACGGCTGAGCACGCCTTCTATTATTGCGAGCGAGTTCGCCCGTTCTGGGATCACGTCGGGGAGTGGACGGCTCGCATCGAACCCAAGCAGCTCGTGCTGCTCGACGTTGGTTACGTCGTGGACAACGTTCTTCCTCCGTTTCAGGGTGAGAAGCGTGTGGTGTTTCTCGCGATCCTGGCTGTAGCTCGAATGGTGATTTGGATCACGCGAAAGAAGGGATTGTATGAGGATGCAAACTTTTCTCATCGTGATCTGGTTTTGTATTTTCGGCATCAGCTGAGGGTCA
The DNA here is from genome assembly GCA_963585895.1 of Sepioteuthis lessoniana. NCBI lineage: Eukaryota > Metazoa > Mollusca > Cephalopoda > Myopsida > Loliginidae > Sepioteuthis > Sepioteuthis lessoniana. Next base: position 28,780 of record CAUZXS010005073.1, on the reverse strand, counting down.
AAATTAGATGCGATAGAAAACGCTTGGATCGCATAACATTCAACAGAAGGTGGGTGAATGCAGCGAGCCTGGTCGTGCGAAAGGGGGCAACGTTGGAGTCATCCTTCCCTCCTCTGCCTGCCCATGACGTCTACGGTACGGGTCCTTAGGGACCCCAGCCCGAGTAAGTAGTAATTTCTTTTTTGTCCCCCTTGAAACCTAGTTAGCAGTATGCTGTGAGTCATCGTCGCTGTCATCTAGTAATTAGCTCTCAAGATCTTCCCCATCCCCATTATTTTTTACACTTCAACCTCTATCCCAGTCCGCTTTTTGTTGAAGATCTTGAAAATTCATATGTATAAAAAAACCACATTACCTGCTTATATCGACCCATACCGCGCCCGACCCTTTATTTCTTTTACCCATGTAGATTAGGATCCCCGCCCCACCTAGGGTAGGTCCGGCTTGTTTTCGGTTCTTTCGCCCCGGAAAACAGTCGGCCTCCAATTTCATAGACGGGGGGATGGGAGGGCAACCAAACGGGGAGAATCCTTTTATCCTTGGTTTCGTCTTTTTCTTTCGTTTTCGGGATTTTTCTCCCATCCCCAACATATACTTTCACTGTAAAATCATATTGTAAATAAAATCATACACTGCACTCGGGATTTTAAGTAGGGCACTTTCATAGAGAAATTGTGGTATTTTGGTGGTTGCTGCGCACATGGTGACGAATGAATGATTATATTTTGTACTGTTGAATGGGTCGACGAATGTGGCTAGCTAGGTTCCCATAGATAACATAGTTAATGAAAGACCGCTCCCTTTCCCTTCCCCCAAAAACTCAAGGCCTCGTGCCTTCATTGTACATTTACAATGAAATAAAGTCTTTTTTCTCGCCGAGTCTTGACTTTGCTTTTGACCACGCTACTTCGCGTTTACTTGACTTTTTTCTGTGTGCAAAACCCATTTGGATTACGTGTATTTTGGTTATCTCGGTAAGACTTTGTTTTTTTGTTTGAACTTTTTTATTTTAAAAAAAGGAAAAAAAGTCTTACCGAGAACACGTTATTTTTGACGTTGGTCTGTCTATTGTGTTTTGTCACCTGTATACTTGTTATCCGACTTGTATTTTTTCGTCAAGACTGTGTTAATTTTTATTTTCATTTTTCAGGGGTTCTACGTGTTTTTATTGGCCTTTTTTCAGTGTTTTTGTGTGTCCGTCTCTTATTTTAACAGTAGAACCCCCCTCCATACTTACTGTAGGTGGAGGTTAATTCTTCTACCCTCCTGGCTGATAATTCTACATCAGCCATGGAGGGTGAAATGACAACCCCTACACAGACCACTCCCACACCGACCACTCCAATCGGATCAAACTGGCCTTCGCTGCCGATCCCCGGAGACACAACGGAACCAGAGACATCACAAGGTAGCCCGATTCAGCCGGCCCAAAAGAGCCCCACAGCCTGGAAAGGCCAGCAGAGGGGACCGGAAGAACACGAGGCGGACCGGGTGGGCAGATTTGCAAAATATTTCAAGGGGAATGAAATACTGCCCATCCCGGAGATAGCCGACAAGATCGCCCCAAGAGTCCTCTCTCTGGTCGTTTCCGACCTGAAGACCAAAAGACTGGTGGGGCTCACCAAGGAGGTCTTTGAGGACCTGATAAGGAAGGCAGGTATCCCATGTCAATACTTTTGCCGCAAAAGTTTTGGGACATGGGATGTCCTCCTTCATACGGAAAAGCAGGCAGCCAAGGTGGCTGAATCGGACGTAATTACCAAGAACTTCAGGCTGCAGCCGGAGTATAAAGGCACCCGTAGGCTCCGCGTCACGGTGTGTAACGTCCCGGCCATTATCACTGGGGAGGTCCTCGCGGCGTATCTAAGCGCCTACGGACACGTCGAGGAATTCAACCTCCTCAGATCCCCGGCCGGGACAGCCTACGGGGACTATGCCTTCCGGCTGTGCCTGACCAGGGATGGCTTCAAAGCCATCCCTGAAACACTGATCTGCGGGGACCGGCAGATGATGGTGATGGTGGAGGGAAGACGCCCCAGGTGCTGGGGGTGTAAGCAGATTGGACACATCGCAAAGTTTTGCCCCCAGCGACCTGAAAATAAGGAAAAGGCGTCGACGTCTACAACAACAACAACAACAAAGGACGCGGCGGCCCCCACCATCACCAAAGAAGCGGAGGCCAAGGGCCCGGGTCAGGTCCAGCCCCAAAACAACCAGGAGGGCTGGACTGAAGTAACCAAAAAGAGGAGGGGATCCCCTAAACAAGGGGTAGAAAAAAGCCCAAATACATCCCCTCCTCAAAAGCAGACCAGGGCCCAAGCAGCAGCAGTAGCAGCAGCAGAACCACCGATAGCGGCAGCAGCAGTTGCAGCAGCAACAAGAACAACAGAAACAGCAGCAACAACAACAACAAGAACACCAGCAGACGCAACAGTAACAAAAACAACAGAAACAGCAGCAACAACAACAACAACAACAGAACAACAGACAGCAGCAGCAGCAAAAAAACCCAGAAAAGCAGCAACCCCCAAGAAACCAGCAACCCCCAAGACACCAACAGCTCCATCACCCAAAAAGGGGAAAAAAACAACAAAAACATACGAAGACATGGAAACAACCACAAATCTCAAGAGGAGAAGGGACAGTGGGGAGGGGGCGGCCAAGAAATTATGCCCAGAAAAAACTCCTCCTGAGGCAGGCCCCTCCTCTCAACCATCACCACCAGTACCTTCACCACTACCTCCATTACCCTCACCAACATTTCCACCCCCAAAGATCACATTGCCATCTCCTCCCCAACAAATGGCCCCCCTTTCACCCCAGCAAGAACTTTTCTTTAAAAAGCATCACCGCCCCTATAAAATCCCCCTCCCCAGATCTCAATCTGCCGAAAGGGCACAACCCTCGGGCCTAGCCCGAACTCCATCCCTTCCCTCACTTGGCCCTACTGACTTTTCTTCCCAGGAACTATTCCCCGCTATGATCTCCCCAAAGAGAAATCCACCTGAAAAAAAGAAACAAGAACTGACAATCGGACAAATGCAGCGGGCAGCGGCTTTGTGCTCTGCGGAGCTGGAGGCAGTTGGGGACTTCCAGCTCCGGAAGGCACTAAAGCCGTTGGCCAGGCTGGAAACAATCAATAATCTAAAAGTCTCAAATCCCGCGAACTTTAGGAGTGCAGCCATGGTGACCACTTTTGTCCGGTCAGCTGGCGACCGTACTAAGGGCGTATGGAAGTACCTGAGTACGGTCTGTCAGACTGATACGGGCATAAAGCTGGCGGAGTTGGAGCACTCCTCCCTCAAAAAATGTTTAACATATTGCTCAGGGAGGGTCCCAATTTTGGTTCACCCATCTCTTTACAGGGCCCTAAAGCTGAAGTTCCCGATAGATGTCGGCGGAATCACCAGGGACAACCGAGTGACGACTGAACTTGGTACCGGTTCCCTGCGTCAGGCTGTCGGCATCCTCACGCCCAAGGATTTCCGGCCCGTAGTCGACGATGAGTAAGGTAAGTCGGATTGATGGCTTTAAACGTTGCCAGTTTGAATGTGAGGGGACTGAGGGATCCAAGCAAGTGTGCGCGCTTGCTTGGTGAACTCAAGAACCTCGGAGTAGATGTTGCTGCAGTGCAGGAGACCCACTTCACTTGCGACGCTGACTGTCGGGTGCTGGAAAACGACTTTAACGTTTTCTCAGCATACGGCAGCCGCGCCAGCGCTGGGGTCTCCTTGCTAGTTGGACGCAGCCTTGATGCTGATGTTGACGTTGTTTTTGCAGGTGACGGGGGCCGGTTGGTTGTGGCCGATGTTGCCGTGAAAAGTTTCAAGTTTCGTCTGGTTGCGGTTTATGCGCCCAATATCGCTGTGGAGAGGGTTTCCTTTTTTCGTCGGTTGGCGCCGTTCCTGGACGATACGAAGCGGCTAGTCTTAATGGGTGATTGGAATGCGATCCTTGATCCCAAGATAGATAAGGTCGGTCGGGGAGCTAGTAGTGCGGGAAGGTGTGAGAGCAGCCTTGTCGGCTTCGTGACTCGTCACGGTCTCGTCGACAGGTTTCGTCTCGATCACCCAGGGCGGGAGATGTGGACGTGGCTAGATAGGTCGCCCTCTGCCAAAGTAGGTTCCTACTTGGACAGAGTGTTAGTGAGACGAGCTGACATTGACTTTGTTAGTTGTCCCACGTTCCACTTGATAGCGTGGACTGACCATAAACTGGTTAGAGTCAGTCTACGGTTAGTAAATAGGCCTAGTCTGGCCGGTTACTGGAAGTTCAATACCTCCTTACTGGAGATACGGGACTTCCGGGACCGGCTGGAATCCCTAATTCAGCGGGCGTTAGTGGGGGCGGTTACCGGGAATAGGTGGTGGGCCTCTCTCAAATATAGGATTAGAGACTTCGCCACCAAATACGGTCGACAGCTCAAACTAGATAAAGCCAAGGAGGCGAAGGCTATAGACGATAGACTTTCCCGGGCGGCGGCTGGGGGGGACTCCCTAGGTGTAGAACTAGCTAGGAGGGACCTTGAGCGTGAGAATAGCGAGCGCTACAAGGGATACGTAGTTAGATCTAGGTTAAATAGAGTTCACTACGAAGCTGTGAAATCGAACGCGACTGCGCGTGAAGAAGAAGTGCGAAGGTTCCCCGACCGGTACGTCGCGTCTGTCAAGACCGCGGACGGGCGACTGCTGCATTCGAGTCGTGAGATGCGTGATGCCTTTCGGGCGCACTTTCGGGATCGCTTTGCCCGCTGCCCTGATCTCCCGATCCGGGAGTTTCGTAGCTATCTTGCCGACTTCCCCCGCCTCCGGGTGGCTAAAGCGGCTAGCTGCGAGGGTGTGGTTACTGAATGCGAAGTCCGTGATGCGTTGAAGCAGGTCGGCCTGAACAAGTCGCCGGGACTAGATGGTTTGCCCTACGAAGTGTACTTGAGGATGTCGCACATGTTTGTGCCTATTCTGACGGATATGTTCAACCATTGGTTCGCCCAGGGAGCCATCCCTGGTAGCATTACCAAGGGCGTGATCACATTGCTGAAGAAAGGTGGCAGGCATGTTTGGGAGGGTTTAGATGACTACAGGCCCATAACTCTGCTTAACACAGAGTTAAAGATTTTGGCCCGGGTCTTGGCGAATCGTTTACAGCGTGTCATCAGTGATCTGATCGGCCCTGAACAGACCTTTGCTGTGAAGGGAAGATCGATCCAGGACAATCTGCACTTGATTCGCGGGGTCCTAGAGGGGATAGAAGACGACACAGAAGCCGCGCTGATCAGTTTAGATCAGTCCAAGGCCTTCGATAGGGTTGACCATCGGTTCTTGGCGTCTGTTTTGGAGACTGCCGGATTCAAACCGGAGTTCCGCAGATGGATTAGCATGATGTACCACAACCCTCAGGCAGTGGTGCAGGTGAACGGAAGGCGTTCGAGGGTATTCGCGATCGAGCGTTCGGTGCGGCAGGGCTGCCCTTTGTCTCCTCTTCTCTATGTCCTCGTGTTGGAGCCCCTCCTGCGCAGGCTTAGGGATGAGGGGACAAGTCCGTCCCTGCGCGGTATACCTTTTGTTAGCAGCCTTGCGGCAAGGGTTTCCGCGTTCGCTGATGACATCACAGTCTTTGTATCCCGCCGTCTGGATATAAAGGCTGTGAAAGAGGCGGTTGTCGAGTACGAGCGGATCGCAGGAGCCAAGGTCAATTTTGACAAAAGCGAAGGTTTGCGGCTTGGTGCTTGGAGGGGTAGCGATACTCTTCCAGGGCCCTTCCGCTGGAGTGACGGACCCATCCGCATCCTCGGGGTGTGGTTCGGGCCCGACCTCCAACTGGAGCGAAATTGGTTGGAAGTACAAACCAAGGTGAATGCTCAGGTGGGAATCTGGCTTTCAAGGAGGTTGTCCTTAAAGGGCAGGGCGGAGGCGTGTGCCACGTACGTCTTCCCTCTGATCCTTTACCGATTGGCTGTACTTCCTCTGCCTAGGGCACGTCGGTTGGCACTGCAACGATCCCTCTCTAGATTACTCTGGGGAGGTGCAAGGCCGATGGTCCGTAGGCAGGTCTGTATCCAACGTGCACGCAACGGGGGTCTGGGTATGCCTGATCTGGAGAGCCACTGGCTTGCTGAAAGACTTGCATACCTCGGCCGGTCCTTGACAGGGGACTCAGTGTGGAGACGAAAGGCGAGTCGGACCTTTCCTCGCCTCAAGTCAGACCCAAAGGCTGAAGGTCGACGTAGGCCTTTGGGCGAAGCACTGTTTTTTAGCGAATGCCGAAAGGCCCTTCGTAACCCTCTTGGGTCCAGTGACCTTTCACGGCCTCGGAAAAAGCTATATCGGGAATTAGTGGTAGGTTCCGCTTCTGATCCTCTTAGCGAGCGGCGAGGCTGGACGGCGGAGGAGATCCGCTCTCACTGGAATTGGGCGCCAGGATCGAGCTTCTTGAACAACTCCGAGTTCTCGCTCACCTGGCGACTTGTACGGAATGCGTTACCCCTTCTCGGCTTGAACTACAGAGCGGGCATAGCAGACATGCCTGATTGTCCTCGCTGCGGCAGTGCATTAGAAGAAACGGCTGAGCACGCCTTCTATTATTGCGAGCGAGTTCGCCCGTTCTGGGATCACGTCGGGGAGTGAACGGCTCGCATCGAACCCAAGCAGCTCGTGCTGCTCGACGTTGGTTACGTCGTGGACAACGTTCTTCCTCCGTTTCAGGGTGAGAAGCGTGTGGTGTTTCTCGCGATCCTGGCTGTAGCTCGAATGGTGATTTGGATCACGCGAAAGAAGGGATTGTATGAGGATGCAAACTTTTCTCATCGTGATCTGGTTTTGTATTTTCGGCATCAGCTGAGGGTCAAAATTAGATGCGATAGAAAACGCTTGGATCGCATAACATTCAACAGAAGGTGGGTGAATGCAGCGAGCCTGGTCGTGCGAAAGGGGGCAACGTTGGAGTCATCCTTCCCTCCTCTGCCTGCCCATGACGTCTACGGTACGGGTCCTTAGGGACCCCAGCCCGAGTAAGTAGTAATTTCTTTTTTGTCCCCCTTGAAACCTAGTTAGCAGTATGCTGTGAGTCATCGTCGCTGTCATCTAGTAATTAGCTCTCAAGATCTTCCCCATCCCCATTATTTTTTACACTTCAACCTCTATCCCAGTCCGCTTTTTGTTGAAGATCTTGAAAATTCATATGTATAAAAAAACCACATTACCTGCTTATATCGACCCATACCGCGCCCGACCCTTTATTTCTTTTACCCATGTAGATTAGGATCCCCGCCCCACCTAGGGTAGGTCCGGCTTGTTTTCGGTTCTTTCGCCCCGGAAAACAGTCGGCCTCCAATTTCATAGACGGGGGGATGGGAGGGCAACCAAACGGGGAGAATCCTTTTATCCTTGGTTTCGTCTTTTTCTTTCGTTTTCGGGGTTTTTCTCCCATCCCCAACATATACTTTCACTGTAAAATCATATTGTAAATAAAATCATACACTGCACTCGGGATTTTAAGTAGGGCACTTTCATAGAGAAATTGTGGTATTTTGGTGGTTGCTGCGCACATGGTGACGAATGAATGATTATATTTTGTACTGTTGAATGGGTCGACGAATGTGGCTAGCTAGGTTCCCATAGATAACATAGTTAATGAAAGACCGCTCCCTTTCCCTTCCCCCAAAAACTCAAGGCCTCGTGCCTTCATTGTACATTTACAATGAAATAAAGTCTTTTTTCTCGCCGAGTCTTGACTTTGCTTTTGACCACGCTACTTCGCGTTTACTTGACTTTTTTCTGTGTGCAAAACCCATTTGGATTACGTGTATTTTGGTTATCTCGGTAAGACTTTGTTTTTTTGTTTGAACTTTTTTATTTTAAAAAAAGGAAAAAAAGTCTTACCGAGAACACGTTATTTTTGACGTTGGTCTGTCTATTGTGTTTTGTCACCTGTATACTTGTTATCCGACTTGTATTTTTTCGTCAAGACTGTGTTAATTTTTATTTTCATTTTTCAGGGGTTCTACGTGTTTTTATTGGCCTTTTTTCAGTGTTTTTGTGTGTCCGTCTCTTATTTTAACAGTAGAACCCCCCTCCATACTTACTGTAGGTGGAGGTTAATTCTTCTACCCTCCTGGCTGATAATTCTACATCAGCCATGGAGGGTGAAATGACAACCCCTACACAGACCACTCCCACACCGACCACTCCAATCGGATCAAACTGGCCTTCGCTGCCGATCCCCGGAGACACAACGGAACCAGAGACATCACAAGGTAGCCCGATTCAGCCGGCCCAAAAGAGCCCCACAGCCTGGAAAGGCCAGCAGAGGGGACCGGAAGAACACGAGGCGGACCGGGTGGGCAGATTTGCAAAATATTTCAAGGGGAATGAAATACTGCCCATCCCGGAGATAGCCGACAAGATCGCCCCAAGAGTCCTCTCTCTGGTCGTTTCCGACCTGAAGACCAAAAGACTGGTGGGGCTCACCAAGGAGGTCTTTGAGGACCTGATAAGGAAGGCAGGTATCCCATGCCAATACTTTTGCCGCAAAAGTTTTGGGACATGGGATGTCCTCCTTCATACGGAAAAGCAGGCAGCCAAGGTGGCTGAATCGGACGTAATTACCAAGAACTTCAGGCTGCAGCCGGAGTATAAAGGCACCCGTAGGCTCCGCGTCACGGTGTGTAACGTCCCGGCCATTATCACTGGGGAGGTCCTCGCGGCGTATCTAAGCGCCTACGGACACGTCGAGGAATTCAACCTCCTCAGATCCCCGGCCGGGACAGCCTACGGGGACTATGCCTTCCGGCTGTGCCTGACCAGGGATGGCTTCAAAGCCATCCCTGAAACACTGATCTGCGGGGACCGGCAGATGATGGTGATGGTGGAGGGAAGACGCCCCAGGTGCTGGGGGTGTAAGCAGATTGGACACATCGCAAAGTTTTGCCCCCAGCGACCTGAAAATAAGGAAAAGGCGTCGACGTCTACAACAACAACAACAACAAAGGACGCGGCGGCCCCCACCATCACCAAAGAAGCGGAGGCCAAGGGCCCGGGTCAGGTCCAGCCCCAAAACAACCAGGAGGGCTGGACTGAAGTAACCAAAAAGAGGAGGGGATCCCCTAAACAAGGGGTAGAAAAAAGCCCAAATACATCCCCTCCTCAAAAGCAGACCAGGGCCCAAGCAGCAGCAGTAGCAGCAGCAGAACCACCGATAGCGGCAGCAGCAGTTGCAGCAGCAACAAGAACAACAGAAACAGCAGCAACAACAACAACAAGAACACCAGCAGACGCAACAGTAACAAAAACAACAGAAACAGCAGCAACAACAACAACAACAACAGAACAACAGACAGCAGCAGCAGCAAAAAAACCCAGAAAAGCAGCAACCCCCAAGAAACCAGCAACCCCCAAGACACCAACAGCTCCATCACCCAAAAAGGGGAAAAAAACAACAAAAACATACGAAGACATGGAAACAACCACAAATCTCAAGAGGAGAAGGGACAGTGGGGAGGGGGCGGCCAAGAAATTATGCCCAGAAAAAACTCCTCCTGAGGCAGGCCCCTCCTCTCAACCATCACCACCAGTACCTTCACCACTACCTCCATTACCCTCACCAACATTTCCACCCCCAAAGATCACATTGCCATCTCCTCCCCAACAAATGGCCCCCCTTTCACCCCAGCAAGAACTTTTCTTTAAAAAGCATCACCGCCCCTATAAAATCCCCCTCCCCAGATCTCAATCTGCCGAAAGGGCACAACCCTCGGGCCTAGCCCGAACTCCATCCCTTCCCTCACTTGGCCCTACTGACTTTTCTTCCCAGGAACTATTCCCCGCTATGATCTCCCCAAAGAGAAATCCACCTGAAAAAAAGAAACAAGAACTGACAATCGGACAAATGCAGCGGGCAGCGGCTTTGTGCTCTGCGGAGCTGGAGGCAGTTGGGGACTTCCAGCTCCGGAAGGCACTAAAGCCGTTGGCCAGGCTGGAAACAATCAATAATCTAAAAGTCTCAAATCCCGCGAACTTTAGGAGTGCAGCCATGGTGACCACTTTTGTCCGGTCAGCTGGCGACCGTACTAAGGGCGTATGGAAGTACCTGAGTACGGTCTGTCAGACTGATACGGGCATAAAGCTGGCGGAGTTGGAGCACTCCTCCCTCAAAAAATGTTTAACATATTGCTCAGGGAGGGTCCCAATTTTGGTTCACCCATCTCTTTACAGGGCCCTAAAGCTGAAGTTCCCGATAGATGTCGGCGGAATCACCAGGGACAACCGAGTGACGACTGAACTTGGTACCGGTTCCCTGCGTCAGGCTGTCGGCATCCTCACGCCCAAGGATTTCCGGCCCGTAGTCGACGATGAGTAAGGTAAGTCGGATTGATGGCTTTAAACGTTGCCAGTTTGAATGTGAGGGGACTGAGGGATCCAAGCAAGTGTGCGCGCTTGCTTGGTGAACTCAAGAACCTCGGAGTAGATGTTGCTGCAGTGCAGGAGACCCACTTCACTTGCGACGCTGACTGTCGGGTGCTGGAAAACGACTTTAACGTTTTCTCAGCATACGGCAGCCGCGCCAGCGCTGGGGTCTCCTTGCTAGTTGGACGCAGCCTTGATGCTGATGTTGACGTTGTTTTTGCAGGTGACGGGGGCCGGTTGGTTGTGGCCGATGTTGCCGTGAAAAGTTTCAAGTTTCGTCTGGTTGCGGTTTATGCGCCCAATATCGCTGTGGAGAGGGTTTCCTTTTTTCGTCGGTTGGCGCCGTTCCTGGACGATACGAAGCGGCTAGTCTTAATGGGTGATTGGAATGCGATCCTTGATCCCAAGATAGATAAGGTCGGTCGGGGAGCTAGTAGTGCGGGAAGGTGTGAGAGCAGCCTTGTCGGCTTCGTGACTCGTCACGGTCTCGTCGACAGGTTTCGTCTCGATCACCCAGGGCGGGAGATGTGGACGTGGCTAGATAGGTCGCCCTCTGCCAAAGTAGGTTCCTACTTGGACAGAGTGTTAGTGAGACGAGCTGACATTGACTTTGTTAGTTGTCCCACGTTCCACTTGATAGCGTGGACTGACCATAAACTGGTTAGAGTCAGTCTACGGTTAGTAAATAGGCCTAGTCTGGCCGGTTACTGGAAGTTCAATACCTCCTTACTGGAGATACGGGACTTCCGGGACCGGCTGGAATCCCTAATTCAGCGGGCGTTAGTGGGGGCGGTTACCGGGAATAGGTGGTGGGCCTCTCTCAAATATAGGATTAGAGACTTCGCCACCAAATACGGTCGACAGCTCAAACTAGATAAAGCCAAGGAGGCGAAGGCTATAGACGATAGACTTTCCCGGGCGGCGGCTGGGGGGGACTCCCTAGGTGTAGAACTAGCTAGGAGGGACCTTGAGCGTGAGAATAGCGAGCGCTACAAGGGATACGTAGTTAGATCTAGGTTAAATAGAGTTCACTACGAAGCTGTGAAATCGAACGCGACTGCGCGTGAAGAAGAAGTGCGAAGGTTCCCCGACCGGTACGTCGCGTCTGTCAAGACCGCGGACGGGCGACTGCTGCATTCGAGTCGTGAGATGCGTGATGCCTTTCGGGCGCACTTTCGGGATCGCTTTGCCCGCTGCCCTGATCTCCCGATCCGGGAGTTTCGTAGCTATCTTGCCGACTTCCCCCGCCTCCGGGTGGCTAAAGCGGCTAGCTGCGAGGGTGTGGTTACTGAATGCGAAGTCCGTGATGCGTTGAAGCAGGTCGGCCTGAACAAGTCGCCGGGACTAGATGGTTTGCCCTACGAAGTGTACTTGAGGATGTCGCACATGTTTGTGCCTATTCTGACGGATATGTTCAACCATTGGTTCGCCCAGGGAGCCATCCCTGGTAGCATTACCAAGGGCGTGATCACATTGCTGAAGAAAGGTGGCAGGCATGTTTGGGAGGGTTTAGATGACTACAGGCCCATAACTCTGCTTAACACAGAGTTAAAGATTTTGGCCCGGGTCTTGGCGAATCGTTTACAGCGTGTCATCAGTGATCTGATCGGCCCTGAACAGACCTTTGCTGTGAAGGGAAGATCGATCCAGGACAATCTGCACTTGATTCGCGGGGTCCTAGAGGGGATAGAAGACGACACAGAAGCCGCGCTGATCAGTTTAGATCAGTCCAAGGCCTTCGATAGGGTTGACCATCGGTTCTTGGCGTCTGTTTTGGAGACTGCCGGATTCAAACCGGAGTTCCGCAGATGGATTAGCATGATGTACCACAACCCTCAGGCAGTGGTGCAGGTGAACGGAAGGCGTTCGAGGGTATTCGCGATCGAGCGTTCGGTGCGGCAGGGCTGCCCTTTGTCTCCTCTTCTCTATGTCCTCGTGTTGGAGCCCCTCCTGCGCAGGCTTAGGGATGAGGGGACAAGTCCGTCCCTGCGCGGTATACCTTTTGTTAGCAGCCTTGCGGCAAGGGTTTCCGCGTTCGCTGATGACATCACAGTCTTTGTATCCCGCCGTCTGGATATAAAGGCTGTGAAAGAGGCGGTTGTCGAGTACGAGCGGATCGCAGGAGCCAAGGTCAATTTTGACAAAAGCGAAGGTTTGCGGCTTGGTGCTTGGAGGGGTAGCGATACTCTTCCAGGGCCCTTCCGCTGGAGTGACGGACCCATCCGCATCCTCGGGGTGTGGTTCGGGCCCGACCTCCAACTGGAGCGAAATTGGTTGGAAGTACAAACCAAGGTGAATGCTCAGGTGGGAATCTGGCTTTCAAGGAGGTTGTCCTTAAAGGGCAGGGCGGAGGCGTGTGCCACGTACGTCTTCCCTCTGATCCTTTACCGATTGGCTGTACTTCCTCTGCCTAGGGCACGTCGGTTGGCACTGCAACGATCCCTCTCTAGATTACTCTGGGGAGGTGCAAGGCCGATGGTCCGTAGGCAGGTCTGTATCCAACGTGCACGCAACGGGGGTCTGGGTATGCCTGATCTGGAGAGCCACTGGCTTGCTGAAAGACTTGCATACCTCGGCCGGTCCTTGACAGGGGACTCAGTGTGGAGACGAAAGGCGAGTCGGACCTTTCCTCGCCTCAAGTCAGACCCAAAGGCTGAAGGTCGACGTAGGCCTTTGGGCGAAGCACTGTTTTTTAGCGAATGCCGAAAGGCCCTTCGTAACCCTCTTGGGTCCAGTGACCTTTCACGGCCTCGGAAAAAGCTATATCGGGAATTAGTGGTAGGTTCCGCTTCTGATCCTCTTAGCGAGCGGCGAGGCTGGACGGCGGAGGAGATCCGCTCTCACTGGAATTGGGCGCCAGGATCGAGCTTCTTGAACAACTCCGAGTTCTCGCTCACCTGGCGACTTGTACGGAATGCGTTACCCCTTCTCGGCTTGAACTACAGAGCGGGCATAGCAGACATGCCTGATTGTCCTCGCTGCGGCAGTGCATTAGAAGAAACGGCTGAGCACGCCTTCTATTATTGCGAGCGAGTTCGCCCGTTCTGGGATCACGTCGGGGAGTGGACGGCTCGCATCGAACCCAAGCAGCTCGTGCTGCTCGACGTTGGTTACGTCGTGGACAACGTTCTTCCTCCGTTTCAGGGTGAGAAGCGTGTGGTGTTTCTCGCGATCCTGGCTGTAGCTCGAATGGTGATTTGGATCACGCGAAAGAAGGGATTGTATGAGGATGCAAACTTTTCTCATCGTGATCTGGTTTTGTATTTTCGGCATCAGCTGAGGGTCAAAATTAGATGCGATAGAAAACGCTTGGATCGCATAACATTCAACAGAAGGTGGGTGAATGCAGCGAGCCTGGTCGTGCGAAAGGGGGCAACGTTGGAGTCATCCTTCCCTCCTCTGCCTGCCCATGACGTCTACGGTACGGGTCCTTAGGGACCCCAGCCCGAGTAAGTAGTAATTTCTTTTTTGTCCCCCTTGAAACCTAGTTAGCAGTATGCTGTGAGTCATCGTCGCTGTCATCTAGTAATTAGCTCTCAAGATCTTCCCCATCCCCATTATTTTTTACACTTCAACCTCTATCCCAGTCCGCTTTTTGTTGAAGATCTTGAAAATTCATATGTATAAAAAAACCACATTACCTGCTTATATCGACCCATACCGCGCCCGACCCTTTATTTCTTTTACCCATGTAGATTAGGATCCCCGCCCCACCTAGGGTAGGTCCGGCTTGTTTTCGGTTCTTTCGCCCCGGAAAACAGTCGGCCTCCAATTTTATAGACGGGGGGATGGGAGGGCAACCAAACGGGGAGAATCCTTTTTTCCTTGGTTTCGTCTTTTTCTTTCGTTTTCGGGGTTTTTCTCCCATCCCCAACATATACTTTCACTGTAAAATCATATTGTAAATAAAATCATACACTGCACTCGGGATTTTAAGTAGGGCACTTTCATAGAGAAATTGTGGTATTTTGGTGGTTGCTGCGCACATGGTGACGAATGAATGATTATATTTTGTACTGTTGAATGGGTCGACGAATGTGGCTAGCTAGGTTCCCATAGATAACATAGTTAATGAAAGACCGCTCCCTTTCCCTTCCCCCAAAAACTCAAGGCCTCGTGCCTTCATTGTACATTTACAATGAAATAAAGTCTTTTTTCTCGCCGAGTCTTGACTTTGCTTTTGACCACGCTACTTCGCGTTTACTTGACTTTTTTCTGTGTGCAAAACCCATTTGGATTACGTGTATTTTGGTTATCTCGGTAAGACTTTGTTTTTTTGTTTGAACTTTTTTATTTTAAAAAAAGGAAAAAAAGTCTTACCGAGAACACGTTATTTTTGACGTTGGTCTGTCTATTGTGTTTTGTCACCTGTATACTTGTTATCCGACTTGTATTTTTTCGTCAAGACTGTGTTAATTTTTATTTTCATTTTTCAGGGGTTCTACGTGTTTTTATTGGCCTTTTTTCAGTGTTTTTGTGTGTCCGTCTCTTATTTTAACAGTAGAACCCCCCTCCATACTTACTGTAGGTGGAGGTTAATTCTTCTACCCTCCTGGCTGATAATTCTACATCAGCCATGGAGGGTGAAATGACAACCCCTACACAGACCACTCCCACACCGACCACTCCAATCGGATCAAACTGGCCTTCGCTGCCGATCCCCGGAGACACAACGGAACCAGAGACATCACAAGGTAGCCCGATTCAGCCGGCCCAAAAGAGCCCCACAGCCTGGAAAGGCCAGCAGAGGGGACCGGAAGAACACGAGGCGGACCGGGTGGGCAGATTTGCAAAATATTTCAAGGGGAATGAAATACTGCCCATCCCGGAGATAGCCGACAAGATCGCCCCAAGAGTCCTCTCTCTGGTCGTTTCCGACCTGAAGACCAAAAGACTGGTGGGGCTCACCAAGGAGGTCTTTGAGGACCTGATAAGGAAGGCAGGTATCCCATGTCAATACTTTTGCCGCAAAAGTTTTGGGACATGGGATGTCCTCCTTCATACGGAAAAGCAGGCAGCCAAGGTGGCTGAATCGGACGTAATTACCAAGAACTTCAGGCTGCAGCCGGAGTATAAAGGCACCCGTAGGCTCCGCGTCACGGTGTGTAACGTCCCGGCCATTATCACTGGGGAGGTCCTCGCGGCGTATCTAAGCGCCTACGGACACGTCGAGGAATTCAACCTCCTCAGATCCCCGGCCGGGACAGCCTACGGGGACTATGCCTTCCGGCTGTGCCTGACCAGGGATGGCTTCAAAGCCATCCCTGAAACACTGATCTGCGGGGACCGGCAGATGATGGTGATGGTGGAGGGAAGACGCCCCAGGTGCTGGGGGTGTAAGCAGATTGGACACATCGCAAAGTTTTGCCCCCAGCGACCTGAAAATAAGGAAAAGGCGTCGACGTCTACAACAACAACAACAACAAAGGACGCGGCGGCCCCCACCATCACCAAAGAAGCGGAGGCCAAGGGCCCGGGTCAGGTCCAGCCCCAAAACAACCAGGAGGGCTGGACTGAAGTAACCAAAAAGAGGAGGGGATCCCCTAAACAAGGGGTAGAAAAAAGCCCAAATACATCCCCTCCTCAAAAGCAGACCAGGGCCCAAGCAGCAGCAGTAGCAGCAGCAGAACCACCGATAGCGGCAGCAGCAGTTGCAGCAGCAACAAGAACAACAGAAACAGCAGCAACAACAACAACAAGAACACCAGCAGACGCAACAGTAACAAAAACAACAGAAACAGCAGCAACAACAACAACAACAACAGAACAACAGACAGCAGCAGCAGCAAAAAAACCCAGAAAAGCAGCAACCCCCAAGAAACCAGCAACCCCCAAGACACCAACAGCTCCATCACCCAAAAAGGGGAAAAAAACAACAAAAACATACGAAGACATGGAAACAACCACAAATCTCAAGAGGAGAAGGGACAGTGGGGAGGGGGCGGCCAAGAAATTATGCCCAGAAAAAACTCCTCCTGAGGCAGGCCCCTCCTCTCAACCATCACCACCAGTACCTTCACCACTACCTCCATTACCCTCACCAACATTTCCACCCCCAAAGATCACATTGCCATCTCCTCCCCAACAAATGGCCCCCCTTTCACCCCAGCAAGAACTTTTCTTTAAAAAGCATCACCGCCCCTATAAAATCCCCCTCCCCAGATCTCAATCTGCCGAAAGGGCACAACCCTCGGGCCTAGCCCGAACTCCATCCCTTCCCTCACTTGGCCCTACTGACTTTTCTTCCCAGGAACTATTCCCCGCTATGATCTCCCCAAAGAGAAATCCACCTGAAAAAAAGAAACAAGAACTGACAATCGGACAAATGCAGCGGGCAGCGGCTTTGTGCTCTGCGGAGCTGGAGGCAGTTGGGGACTTCCAGCTCCGGAAGGCACTAAAGCCGTTGGCCAGGCTGGAAACAATCAATAATCTAAAAGTCTCAAATCCCGCGAACTTTAGGAGTGCAGCCATGGTGACCACTTTTGTCCGGTCAGCTGGCGACCGTACTAAGGGCGTATGGAAGTACCTGAGTACGGTCTGTCAGACTGATACGGGCATAAAGCTGGCGGAGTTGGAGCACTCCTCCCTCAAAAAATGTTTAACATATTGCTCAGGGAGGGTCCCAATTTTGGTTCACCCATCTCTTTACAGGGCCCTAAAGCTGAAGTTCCCGATAGATGTCGGCGGAATCACCAGGGACAACCGAGTGACGACTGAACTTGGTACCGGTTCCCTGCGTCAGGCTGTCGGCATCCTCACGCCCAAGGATTTCCGGCCCGTAGTCGACGATGAGTAAGGTAAGTCGGATTGATGGCTTTAAACGTTGCCAGTTTGAATGTGAGGGGACTGAGGGATCCAAGCAAGTGTGCGCGCTTGCTTGGTGAACTCAAGAACCTCGGAGTAGATGTTGCTGCAGTGCAGGAGACCCACTTCACTTGCGACGCTGACTGTCGGGTGCTGGAAAACGACTTTAACGTTTTCTCAGCATACGGCAGCCGCGCCAGCGCTGGGGTCTCCTTGCTAGTTGGACGCAGCCTTGATGCTGATGTTGACGTTGTTTTTGCAGGTGACGGGGGCCGGTTGGTTGTGGCCGATGTTGCCGTGAAAAGTTTCAAGTTTCGTCTGGTTGCGGTTTATGCGCCCAATATCGCTGTGGAGAGGGTTTCCTTTTTTCGTCGGTTGGCGCCGTTCCTGGACGATACGAAGCGGCTAGTCTTAATGGGTGATTGGAATGCGATCCTTGATCCCAAGATAGATAAGGTCGGTCGGGGAGCTAGTAGTGCGGGAAGGTGTGAGAGCAGCCTTGTCGGCTTCGTGACTCGTCACGGTCTCGTCGACAGGTTTCGTCTCGATCACCCAGGGCGGGAGATGTGGACGTGGCTAGATAGGTCGCCCTCTGCCAAAGTAGGTTCCTACTTGGACAGAGTGTTAGTGAGACGAGCTGACATTGACTTTGTTAGTTGTCCCACGTTCCACTTGATAGCGTGGACTGACCATAAACTGGTTAGAGTCAGTCTACGGTTAGTAAATAGGCCTAGTCTGGCCGGTTACTGGAAGTTCAATACCTCCTTACTGGAGATACGGGACTTCCGGGACCGGCTGGAATCCCTAATTCAGCGGGCGTTAGTGGGGGCGGTTACCGGGAATAGGTGGTGGGCCTCTCTCAAATATAGGATTAGAGACTTCGCCACCAAATACGGTCGACAGCTCAAACTAGATAAAGCCAAGGAGGCGAAGGCTATAGACGATAGACTTTCCCGGGCGGCGGCTGGGGGGGACTCCCTAGGTGTAGAACTAGCTAGGAGGGACCTTGAGCGTGAGAATAGCGAGCGCTACAAGGGATACGTAGTTAGATCTAGGTTAAATAGAGTTCACTACGAAGCTGTGAAATCGAACGCGACTGCGCGTGAAGAAGAAGTGCGAAGGTTCCCCGACCGGTACGTCGCGTCTGTCAAGACCGCGGACGGGCGACTGCTGCATTCGAGTCGTGAGATGCGTGATGCCTTTCGGGCGCACTTTCGGGATCGCTTTGCCCGCTGCCCTGATCTCCCGATCCGGGAGTTTCGTAGCTATCTTGCCGACTTCCCCCGCCTCCGGGTGGCTAAAGCGGCTAGCTGCGAGGGTGTGGTTACTGAATGCGAAGTCCGTGATGCGTTGAAGCAGGTCGGCCTGAACAAGTCGCCGGGACTAGATGGTTTGCCCTACGAAGTGTACTTGAGGATGTCGCACATGTTTGTGCCTATTCTGACGGATATGTTCAACCATTGGTTCGCCCAGGGAGCCATCCCTGGTAGCATTACCAAGGGCGTGATCACATTGCTGAAGAAAGGTGGCAGGCATGTTTGGGAGGGTTTAGATGACTACAGGCCCATAACTCTGCTTAACACAGAGTTAAAGATTTTGGCCCGGGTCTTGGCGAATCGTTTACAGCGTGTCATCAGTGATCTGATCGGCCCTGAACAGACCTTTGCTGTGAAGGGAAGATCG
Source organism: Sepioteuthis lessoniana (assembly GCA_963585895.1). Lineage (NCBI taxonomy): Eukaryota > Metazoa > Mollusca > Cephalopoda > Myopsida > Loliginidae > Sepioteuthis > Sepioteuthis lessoniana. Next base: position 9,893 of record CAUZXS010005073.1, on the reverse strand, counting down.
ATCCAGGACAATCTGCACTTGATTCGCGGGGTCCTAGAGGGGATAGAAGACGACACAGAAGCCGCGCTGATCAGTTTAGATCAGTCCAAGGCCTTCGATAGGGTTGACCATCGGTTCTTGGCGTCTGTTTTGGAGACTGCCGGATTCAAACCGGAGTTCCGCAGATGGATTAGCATGATGTACCACAACCCTCAGGCAGTGGTGCAGGTGAACGGAAGGCGTTCGAGGGTATTCGCGATCGAGCGTTCGGTGCGGCAGGGCTGCCCTTTGTCTCCTCTTCTCTATGTCCTCGTGTTGGAGCCCCTCCTGCGCAGGCTTAGGGATGAGGGGACAAGTCCGTCCCTGCGCGGTATACCTTTTGTTAGCAGCCTTGCGGCAAGGGTTTCCGCGTTCGCTGATGACATCACAGTCTTTGTATCCCGCCGTCTGGATATAAAGGCTGTGAAAGAGGCGGTTGTCGAGTACGAGCGGATCGCAGGAGCCAAGGTCAATTTTGACAAAAGCGAAGGTTTGCGGCTTGGTGCTTGGAGGGGTAGCGATACTCTTCCAGGGCCCTTCCGCTGGAGTGACGGACCCATCCGCATCCTCGGGGTGTGGTTCGGGCCCGACCTCCAACTGGAGCGAAATTGGTTGGAAGTACAAACCAAGGTGAATGCTCAGGTGGGAATCTGGCTTTCAAGGAGGTTGTCCTTAAAGGGCAGGGCGGAGGCGTGTGCCACGTACGTCTTCCCTCTGATCCTTTACCGATTGGCTGTACTTCCTCTGCCTAGGGCACGTCGGTTGGCACTGCAACGATCCCTCTCTAGATTACTCTGGGGAGGTGCAAGGCCGATGGTCCGTAGGCAGGTCTGTATCCAACGTGCACGCAACGGGGGTCTGGGTATGCCTGATCTGGAGAGCCACTGGCTTGCTGAAAGACTTGCATACCTCGGCCGGTCCTTGACAGGGGACTCAGTGTGGAGACGAAAGGCGAGTCGGACCTTTCCTCGCCTCAAGTCAGACCCAAAGGCTGAAGGTCGACGTAGGCCTTTGGGCGAAGCACTGTTTTTTAGCGAATGCCGAAAGGCCCTTCGTAACCCTCTTGGGTCCAGTGACCTTTCACGGCCTCGGAAAGAGCTATATCGGGAATTAGTGGTAGGTTCCGCTTCTGATCCTCTTAGCGAGCGGCGAGGCTGGACGGCGGAGGAGATCCGCTCTCACTGGAATTGGGCGCCAGGATCGAGCTTCTTGAACAACTCCGAGTTCTCGCTCACCTGGCGACTTGTACGGAATGCGTTACCCCTTCTCGGCTTGAACTACAGAGCGGGCATAGCAGACATGCCTGATTGTCCTCGCTGCGGCAGTGCATTAGAAGAAACGGCTGAGCACGCCTTCTATTATTGCGAGCGAGTTCGCCCGTTCTGGGATCACGTCGGGGAGTGGACGGCTCGCATCGAACCCAAGCAGCTCGTGCTGCTCGACGTTGGTTACGTCGTGGACAACGTTCTTCCTCCGTTTCAGGGTGAGAAGCGTGTGGTGTTTCTCGCGATCCTGGCTGTAGCTCGAATGGTGATTTGGATCACGCGAAAGAAGGGATTGTATGAGGATGCAAACTTTTCTCATCGTGATCTGGTTTTGTATTTTCGGCATCAGCTGAGGGTCAAAATTAGATGCGATAGAAAACGCTTGGATCGCATAACATTCAACAGAAGGTGGGTGAATGCAGCGAGCCTGGTCGTGCGAAAGGGGGCAACGTTGGAGTCATCCTTCCCTCCTCTGCCTGCCCATGACGTCTACGGTACGGGTCCTTAGGGACCCCAGCCCGAGTAAGTAGTAATTTCTTTTTTGTCCCCCTTGAAACCTAGTTAGCAGTATGCTGTGAGTCATCGTCGCTGTCATCTAGTAATTAGCTCTCAAGATCTTCCCCATCCCCATTATTTTTTACACTTCAACCTCTATCCCAGTCCGCTTTTTGTTGAAGATCTTGAAAATTCATATGTATAAAAAAACCACATTACCTGCTTATATCGACCCATACCGCGCCCGACCCTTTATTTCTTTTACCCATGTAGATTAGGATCCCCGCCCCACCTAGGGTAGGTCCGGCTTGTTTTCGGTTCTTTCGCCCCGGAAAACAGTCGGCCTCCAATTTCATAGACGGGGGGATGGGAGGGCAACCAAACGGGGAGAATCCTTTTTTCCTTGGTTTCGTCTTTTTCTTTCGTTTTCGGGGTTTTTCTCCCATCCCCAACATATACTTTCACTGTAAAATCATATTGTAAATAAAATCATACACTGCACTCGGGATTTTAAGTAGGGCACTTTCATAGAGAAATTGTGGTATTTTGGTGGTTGCTGCGCACATGGTGACGAATGAATGATTATATTTTGTACTGTTGAATGGGTCGACGAATGTGGCTAGCTAGGTTCCCATAGATAACATAGTTAATGAAAGACCGCTCCCTTTCCCTTCCCCCAAAAACTCAAGGCCTCGTGCCTTCATTGTACATTTACAATGAAATAAAGTCTTTTTTCTCGCCGAGTCTTGACTTTGCTTTTGACCACGCTACTTCGCGTTTACTTGACTTTTTTCTGTGTGCAAAACCCATTTGGATTACGTGTATTTTGGTTATCTCGGTAAGACTTTGTTTTTTTGTTTGAACTTTTTTATTTTAAAAAAAGGAAAAAAAGTCTTACCGAGAACACGTTATTTTTGACGTTGGTCTGTCTATTGTGTTTTGTCACCTGTATACTTGTTATCCGACTTGTATTTTTTCGTCAAGACTGTGTTAATTTTTATTTTCATTTTTCAGGGGTTCTACGTGTTTTTATTGGCCTTTTTTCAGTGTTTTTGTGTGTCCGTCTCTTATTTTAACAGTAGAACCCCCCTCCATACTTACTGTAGGTGGAGGTTAATTCTTCTACCCTCCTGGCTGATAATTCTACATCAGCCATGGAGGGTGAAATGACAACCCCTACACAGACCACTCCCACACCGACCACTCCAATCGGATCAAACTGGCCTTCGCTGCCGATCCCCGGAGACACAACGGAACCAGAGACATCACAAGGTAGCCCGATTCAGCCGGCCCAAAAGAGCCCCACAGCCTGGAAAGGCCAGCAGAGGGGACCGGAAGAACACGAGGCGGACCGGGTGGGCAGATTTGCAAAATATTTCAAGGGGAATGAAATACTGCCCATCCCGGAGATAGCCGACAAGATCGCCCCAAGAGTCCTCTCTCTGGTCGTTTCCGACCTGAAGACCAAAAGACTGGTGGGGCTCACCAAGGAGGTCTTTGAGGACCTGATAAGGAAGGCAGGTATCCCATGCCAATACTTTTGCCGCAAAAGTTTTGGGACATGGGATGTCCTCCTTCATACGGAAAAGCAGGCAGCCAAGGTGGCTGAATCGGACGTAATTACCAAGAACTTCAGGCTGCAGCCGGAGTATAAAGGCACCCGTAGGCTCCGCGTCACGGTGTGTAACGTCCCGGCCATTATCACTGGGGAGGTCCTCGCGGCGTATCTAAGCGCCTACGGACACGTCGAGGAATTCAACCTCCTCAGATCCCCGGCCGGGACAGCCTACGGGGACTATGCCTTCCGGCTGTGCCTGACCAGGGATGGCTTCAAAGCCATCCCTGAAACACTGATCTGCGGGGACCGGCAGATGATGGTGATGGTGGAGGGAAGACGCCCCAGGTGCTGGGGGTGTAAGCAGATTGGACACATCGCAAAGTTTTGCCCCCAGCGACCTGAAAATAAGGAAAAGGCGTCGACGTCTACAACAACAACAACAACAAAGGACGCGGCGGCCCCCACCATCACCAAAGAAGCGGAGGCCAAGGGCCCGGGTCAGGTCCAGCCCCAAAACAACCAGGAGGGCTGGACTGAAGTAACCAAAAAGAGGAGGGGATCCCCTAAACAAGGGGTAGAAAAAAGCCCAAATACATCCCCTCCTCAAAAGCAGACCAGGGCCCAAGCAGCAGCAGTAGCAGCAGCAGAACCACCGATAGCGGCAGCAGCAGTTGCAGCAGCAACAAGAACAACAGAAACAGCAGCAACAACAACAACAAGAACACCAGCAGACGCAACAGTAACAAAAACAACAGAAACAGCAGCAACAACAACAACAACAACAGAACAACAGACAGCAGCAGCAGCAAAAAAACCCAGTAAAGCAGCAACCCCCAAGAAACCAGCAACCCCCAAGACACCAACAGCTCCATCACCCAAAAAGGGGAAAAAAACAACAAAAACATACGAAGACATGGAAACAACCACAAATCTCAAGAGGAGAAGGGACAGTGGGGAGGGGGCGGCCAAGAAATTATGCCCAGAAAAAACTCCTCCTGAGGCAGGCCCCTCCTCTCAACCATCACCACCAGTACCTTCACCACTACCTCCATTACCCTCACCAACATTTCCACCCCCAAAGATCACATTGCCATCTCCTCCCCAACAAATGGCCCCCCTTTCACCCCAGCAAGAACTTTTCTTTAAAAAGCATCACCGCCCCTATAAAATCCCCCTCCCCAGATCTCAATCTGCCGAAAGGGCACAACCCTCGGGCCTAGCCCGAACTCCATCCCTTCCCTCACTTGGCCCTACTGACTTTTCTTCCCAGGAATTATTCCCCGCTATGATCTCCCCAAAGAGAAATCCACCTGAAAAAAAGAAACAAGAACTGACAATCGGACAAATGCAGCGGGCAGCGGCTTTGTGCTCTGCGGAGCTGGAGGCAGTTGGGGACTTCCAGCTCCGGAAGGCACTAAAGCCGTTGGCCAGGCTGGAAACAATCAATAATCTAAAAGTCTCAAATCCCGCGAACTTTAGGAGTGCAGCCATGGTGACCACTTTTGTCCGGTCAGCTGGCGACCGTACTAAGGGCGTATGGAAGTACCTGAGTACGGTCTGTCAGACTGATACGGGCATAAAGCTGGCGGAGTTGGAGCACTCCTCCCTCAAAAAATGTTTAACATATTGCTCAGGGAGGGTCCCAATTTTGGTTCACCCATCTCTTTACAGGGCCCTAAAGCTGAAGTTCCCGATAGATGTCGGCGGAATCACCAGGGACAACCGAGTGACGACTGAACTTGGTACCGGTTCCCTGCGTCAGGCTGTCGGCATCCTCACGCCCAAGGATTTCCGGCCCGTAGTCGACGATGAGTAAGGTAAGTCGGATTGATGGCTTTAAACGTTGCCAGTTTGAATGTGAGGGGACTGAGGGATCCAAGCAAGTGTGCGCGCTTGCTTGGTGAACTCAAGAACCTCGGAGTAGATGTTGCTGCAGTGCAGGAGACCCACTTCACTTGCGACGCTGACTGTCGGGTGCTGGAAAACGACTTTAACGTTTTCTCAGCATACGGCAGCCGCGCCAGCGCTGGGGTCTCCTTGCTAGTTGGACGCAGCCTTGATGCTGATGTTGACGTTGTTTTTGCAGGTGACGGGGGCCGGTTGGTTGTGGCCGATGTTGCCGTGAAAAGTTTCAAGTTTCGTCTGGTTGCGGTTTATGCGCCCAATATCGCTGTGGAGAGGGTTTCCTTTTTTCGTCGGTTGGCGCCGTTCCTGGACGATACGAAGCGGCTAGTCTTAATGGGTGATTGGAATGCGATCCTTGATCCCAAGATAGATAAGGTCGGTCGGGGAGCTAGTAGTGCGGGAAGGTGTGAGAGCAGCCTTGTCGGCTTCGTGACTCGTCACGGTCTCGTCGACAGGTTTCGTCTCGATCACCCAGGGCGGGAGATGTGGACGTGGCTAGATAGGTCGCCCTCTGCCAAAGTAGGTTCCTACTTGGACAGAGTGTTAGTGAGACGAGCTGACATTGACTTTGTTAGTTGTCCCACGTTCCACTTGATAGCGTGGACTGACCATAAACTGGTTAGAGTCAGTCTACGGTTAGTAAATAGGCCTAGTCTGGCCGGTTACTGGAAGTTCAATACCTCCTTACTGGAGATACGGGACTTCCGGGACCGGCTGGAATCCCTAATTCAGCGGGCGTTAGTGGGGGCGGTTACCGGGAATAGGTGGTGGGCCTCTCTCAAATATAGGATTAGAGACTTCGCCACCAAATACGGTCGACAGCTCAAACTAGATAAAGCCAAGGAGGCGAAGGCTATAGACGATAGACTTTCCCGGGCGGCGGCTGGGGGGGACTCCCTAGGTGTAGAACTAGCTAGGAGGGACCTTGAGCGTGAGAATAGCGAGCGCTACAAGGGATACGTAGTTAGATCTAGGTTAAATAGAGTTCACTACGAAGCTGTGAAATCGAACGCGACTGCGCGTGAAGAAGAAGTGCGAAGGTTCCCCGACCGGTACGTCGCGTCTGTCAAGACCGCGGACGGGCGACTGCTGCATTCGAGTCGTGAGATGCGTGATGCCTTTCGGGCGCACTTTCGGGATCGCTTTGCCCGCTGCCCTGATCTCCCGATCCGGGAGTTTCGTAGCTATCTTGCCGACTTCCCCCGCCTCCGGGTGGCTAAAGCGGCTAGCTGCGAGGGTGTGGTTACTGAATGCGAAGTCCGTGATGCGTTGAAGCAGGTCGGCCTGAACAAGTCGCCGGGACTAGATGGTTTGCCCTACGAAGTGTACTTGAGGATGTCGCACATGTTTGTGCCTATTCTGACGGATATGTTCAACCATTGGTTCGCCCAGGGAGCCATCCCTGGTAGCATTACCAAGGGCGTGATCACATTGCTGAAGAAAGGTGGCAGGCATGTTTGGGAGGGTTTAGATGACTACAGGCCCATAACTCTGCTTAACACAGAGTTAAAGATTTTGGCCCGGGTCTTGGCGAATCGTTTACAGCGTGTCATCAGTGATCTGATCGGCCCTGAACAGACCTTTGCTGTGAAGGGAAGATCGATCCAGGACAATCTGCACTTGATTCGCGGGGTCCTAGAGGGGATAGAAGACGACACAGAAGCCGCGCTGATCAGTTTAGATCAGTCCAAGGCCTTCGATAGGGTTGACCATCGGTTCTTGGCGTCTGTTTTGGAGACTGCCGGATTCAAACCGGAGTTCCGCAGATGGATTAGCATGATGTACCACAACCCTCAGGCAGTGGTGCAGGTGAACGGAAGGCGTTCGAGGGTATTCGCGATCGAGCGTTCGGTGCGGCAGGGCTGCCCTTTGTCTCCTCTTCTCTATGTCCTCGTGTTGGAGCCCCTCCTGCGCAGGCTTAGGGATGAGGGGACAAGTCCGTCCCTGCGCGGTATACCTTTTGTTAGCAGCCTTGCGGCAAGGGTTTCCGCGTTCGCTGATGACATCACAGTCTTTGTATCCCGCCGTCTGGATATAAAGGCTGTGAAAGAGGCGGTTGTCGAGTACGAGCGGATCGCAGGAGCCAAGGTCAATTTTGACAAAAGCGAAGGTTTGCGGCTTGGTGCTTGGAGGGGTAGCGATACTCTTCCAGGGCCCTTCCGCTGGAGTGACGGACCCATCCGCATCCTCGGGGTGTGGTTCGGGCCCGACCTCCAACTGGAGCGAAATTGGTTGGAAGTACAAACCAAGGTGAATGCTCAGGTGGGAATCTGGCTTTCAAGGAGGTTGTCCTTAAAGGGCAGGGCGGAGGCGTGTGCCACGTACGTCTTCCCTCTGATCCTTTACCGATTGGCTGTACTTCCTCTGCCTAGGGCACGTCGGTTGGCACTGCAACGATCCCTCTCTAGATTACTCTGGGGAGGTGCAAGGCCGATGGTCCGTAGGCAGGTCTGTATCCAACGTGCACGCAACGGGGGTCTGGGTATGCCTGATCTGGAGAGCCACTGGCTTGCTGAAAGACTTGCATACCTCGGCCGGTCCTTGACAGGGGACTCAGTGTGGAGACGAAAGGCGAGTCGGACCTTTCCTCGCCTCAAGTCAGACCCAAAGGCTGAAGGTCGACGTAGGCCTTTGGGCGAAGCACTGTTTTTTAGCGAATGCCGAAAGGCCCTTCGTAACCCTCTTGGGTCCAGTGACCTTTCACGGCCTCGGAAAGAGCTATATCGGGAATTAGTGGTAGGTTCCGCTTCTGATCCTCTTAGCGAGCGGCGAGGCTGGACGGCGGAGGAGATCCGCTCTCACTGGAATTGGGCGCCAGGATCGAGCTTCTTGAACAACTCCGAGTTCTCGCTCACCTGGCGACTTGTACGGAATGCGTTACCCCTTCTCGGCTTGAACTACAGAGCGGGCATAGCAGACATGCCTGATTGTCCTCGCTGCGGCAGTGCATTAGAAGAAACGGCTGAGCACGCCTTCTATTATTGCGAGCGAGTTCGCCCGTTCTGGGATCACGTCGGGGAGTGGACGGCTCGCATCGAACCCAAGCAGCTCGTGCTGCTCGACGTTAGTTACGTCGTGGACAACGTTCTTCCTCCGTTTCAGGGTGAGAAGCGTGTGGTGTTTCTCGCGATCCTGGCTGTAGCTCGAATGGTGATTTGGATCACGCGAAAGAAGGGATTGTATGAGGATGCAAACTTTTCTCATCGTGATCTGGTTTTGTATTTTCGGCATCAGCTGAGGGTCAAAATTAGATGCGATAGAAAACGCTTGGATCGCATAACATTCAACAGAAGGTGGGTGAATGCAGCGAGCCTGGTCGTGCGAAAGGGGGCAACGTTGGAGTCATCCTTCCCTCCTCTGCCTGCCCATGACGTCTACGGTACGGGTCCTTAGGGACCCCAGCCCGAGTAAGTAGTAATTTCTTTTTTGTCCCCCTTGAAACCTAGTTAGCAGTATGCTGTGAGTCATCGTCGCTGTCATCTAGTAATTAGCTCTCAAGATCTTCCCCATCCCCATTATTTTTTACACTTCAACCTCTATCCCAGTCCGCTTTTTGTTGAAGATCTTGAAAATTCATATGTATAAAAAAACCACATTACCTGCTTATATCGACCCATACCGCGCCCGACCCTTTATTTCTTTTACCCATGTAGATTAGGATCCCCGCCCCACCTAGGGTAGGTCCGGCTTGTTTTCGGTTCTTTCGCCCCGGAAAACAGTCGGCCTCCAATTTCATAGACGGGGGGATGGGAGGGCAACCAAACGGGGAGAATCCTTTTTTCCTTGGTTTCGTCTTTTTCTTTCGTTTTCGGGGTTTTTCTCCCATCCCCAACATATACTTTCACTGTAAAATCATATTGTAAATAAAATCATACACTGCACTCGGGATTTTAAGTAGGGCACTTTCATAGAGAAATTGTGGTATTTTGGTGGTTGCTGCGCACATGGTGACGAATGAATGATTATATTTTGTACTGTTGAATGGGTCGACGAATGTGGCTAGCTAGGTTCCCATAGATAACATAGTTAATGAAAGACCGCTCCCTTTCCCTTCCCCCCAAAACTCAAGGCCTCGTGCCTTCATTGTACATTTACAATGAAATAAAGTCTTTTTTCTCGCCGAGTCTTGACTTTGCTTTTGACCACGCTACTTCGCGTTTACTTGACTTTTTTCTGTGTGCAAAACCCATTTGGATTACGTGTATTTTGGTTATCTCGGTAAGACTTTGTTTTTTTGTTTGAACTTTTTTATTTTAAAAAAAGGAAAAAAAGTCTTACCGAGAACACGTTATTTTTGACGTTGGTCTGTCTATTGTGTTTTGTCACCTGTATACTTGTTATCCGACTTGTATTTTTTCGTCAAGACTGTGTTAATTTTTATTTTCATTTTTCAGGGGTTCTACGTGTTTTTATTGGCCTTTTTTCAGTGTTTTTGTGTGTCCGTCTCTTATTTTAACAGTAGAACCCCCCTCCATACTTACTGTAGGTGGAGGTTAATTCTTCTACCCTCCTGGCTGATAATTCTACATCAGCCATGGAGGGTGAAATGACAACCCCTACACAGACCACTCCCACACCGACCACTCCAATCGGATCAAACTGGCCTTCGCTGCCGATCCCCGGAGACACAACGGAACCAGAGACATCACAAG